>OZ022490.1:17120277-17683568 GCA_963989405.1 Trypoxylon attenuatum
AGGGTCCTCCGACGACGGCCGTCCCCGCTGCAGCATCACCACGTGGATTGCCGGTGGTCGCTCCAGCGCGGCGAAGAACTGGCGGTCCCACTCCGCCGCCTGTTCTATCAACGCCTCCTCCTGTCGCCCGGGCCAGTTCCAGGCCTTCTAGCCTGACCAGGTCGGCGATCGCCTGGACCCCCCCCTTCCTCCTCTGCGAACACCTGGACCCAGGGGTCCAGCGGCCTGGGCTCCGCCGGGCCGGTCCACCAAGTCTGGTCACTCTGCATCCCTGCACGGTCTATGTTCGTCGAGATCGGTTGGGAGCAACAAGAAAAAACCATCACCAGTGATCATTAGTATGAGGAATTCCCTCCAGTGTTTACATTCATTCAATACAAAGACATTCATGCAGTTCTCAATCACGGGTCTTTTGGTACGAACGGTTTCAAGTCTTTATGTGCAGTCTCCCTACGCTCTGGCCGTTCGCGTCGGCTAACCTATACACTACCGGCGATATTTTCTCCACTATCTCGAATGGCCCGTGAAACTTCGTAGCTAGTTTGGCCGCTACATTTTGCCCTGCTGACGAAAGTACGTGCTGTATCTTCAACACCTTATCCCCGACCTCGAGTTGTAGATGGCGCTGGCCGTGGTTGTAATAATGCGCCTGTCGCTGGTACGCGGCCTCTAAATTCTCTGTTACCCACGGCCGAAGTTCCTTGATCCGGTCCATTCGCGCGGCCCAACTCTCTCGGTCTACGGGTGGCCATTCACCATCGGGCGCTCTTTGCTCCCCTGCTCCGGTTCGCGCGCATCTACTCGGGGCCGGATCTCGGCCGAAATTCAGTTTTGCCGGCGACGTTTGTAAGATCGAGTAGTGGGCGGTATTGTACGCGAATCTAAATTGCGGCAAGTAAACATCCCAATCCCGGTGGTCTCGACTCAGATAGGCTACGATCATCGTTTTCAAAATACGGTTTACCCTTTCTACCGGATTGGCTTGCGGATGATATGGCGGAGTGGTCGCGTGTCGCATTCCGAAGGTTTGCGCTAACTCGGCTATGGTCTTGTTCGCGAATTCCGTGCCGTTGTCCGTTAGAATGACGCGCGGTGTTCCCCATCTCATCAGCACGGTGTCTTCAATGGCTTCCGAGATCTTCTTTCCGTTGGCCTTTCGGAGCGGTGTGACTTCGATCCACTTCGAAAAGAAATCCTGGATCACAAGATGTATGCAGAGCCGTTCTTGCTGGTTGGAAATGGTCCCACAATATCGGCCGTTATTACGGCCCAAGGTTCGTTGACGTAGTGCCGTCGCATTAATCCGCTGGCCGGAGCCTGCTCCACCTTGGTCAGTTGACAGGTTTCACACTGACGGCTCTATTTGGCCACCCTCCTGAACATTCCTGGCCAGTAATACCGCGATAGCAAGCGGTAGCACGTCTTGACCGTCCCCAGGTGTCCTGCCTGCGGTTCGTCGTGGGCTTCGGCGAGTAGGTCAGCTTTCTCTCCCTCCTTCGGCACCCATTTCCATTCGTCGGCGTCTTCCTCCAGGATCCCTTGTTCCACCGTGGCCTCGAATCTCCTGTACAGGCCGCCGTCCCTCACGGCCCACTCCGGATAGTCTCTGGGGTTAGCAGTTACCGTTTGGATCTTCTTTGCGTACCAGCCATCCTCCGGTTCTTCCTCGTCCACGGCTGCGATGGGCTGCTCGTCCTCGAACATTCTGGAGAGGGCATCCGGTACGTGGTGCAGCGCGCCCTTGCGATGCACGATGTCGAAGTCGTATTCCAGCAATTCCAGCGCCCATCGTGCCAGTCTACCGGTCGGGTTCTTTAGATCTCGTATCCACCGAAGGCTGCTGTGATCCGTTATTACCGTAAAATGGTAACCGTCCAGATACGGCCGAAACTTCCTGATGGCCCATATCACAGCCAGACACTCTTGCTCCGTCGTGCTATATTTTCGCTCGGCGTCGGACAACGAACGGCTCGCGAAAGCGACCTGGTTAAAAGCGACCACTCTTTTAACGCCTTCCGGGTCCTGCGTCAATACCGCCCCTAATCCCACGGTACTCGCGTCGGTTTGCAGGACGAAGGGCAATTCGAAGTCCGGGTAGGTTAAGGTCGGCGCCGACGCCACTAAATCCCTTAAATTCTCAAACGCGGTCTATTGCGGCTCATTCCACGACCATTTCCGGTCTTTACGCAGTAGTTCCGTCAGCGGTTCCGCAATCGTCGCGTAAGCAGGGATAAAACGGCGGTACCACGAAGTCATCCCTAAAAATCAGCGGAGCTGCTTTAACGTTCGCGGTGCCGGGTATTCCTTAATCGGCCGGGTTTTCTCCGGATCGACGCGTATCCCTTCCTCGCGCACCAGGAAGCCAAGATACCTAACCTCCGTCCGGCAAAATGCGCACTTCTCGGGGTTGATCGTGATCTCGGCGGCCTTTATCTTTACCAAAACACGCTCGAGCCACCGGACATGGTCTTCAAAAGTGGCCGTCACTATGATAATATCATCTAAATACGCGAACGCGTTCCAGTTAGGTTCCATTTCCGGCCCAATAATTCGGTCTAGCAAGTTCTGAAAGGTGGCCGGAGCTCCCGTCAACCCGTAAGGCATCCGTTTAAATTGAAATAATCCACGGCCAGGAACGGTGAAGACCGTGATTTCTTTGCTGGTCTCTGCTAAGGGGATCTGGAAGTAAGCCTGGCTCAAATCTAAGGTGGAAATATAACGAGCCGCCCTTAGCTTATACAGAATGCTCGTCATTAGGGGTAAGGGATACGCATCTTTCCTTGACACCCTATTTACGTGGCGGAAGTCTAAACAAAACCGATACTTCCCATTCGACTGTTTGACCATCACGATCGGGCTGGACCACGGGCTGTCGGAGGGCTCTATTATTCCTCCGCGCAGGAATTTATCTACCTCTTGGTTAATGGCTTCCTGTACTTTCGGCGACGCCGCATAATATCGCTGCTTAATCGGGGGGTGGCCGCCTACGTCGATTGCGTGTTCTATTAAGTCGGTCTTTCCGGTGGCCGCTGTACCGTCTCCGATCAGGGTCTCGATCAGTCGCTCTAACCGCTCTCTCTGTTCTTCGGTGGCGGTTCTCAAACCTTCGCCCGCTGCCACCGCGGCTAGTTCCTGCATCATGCTAAACCGTTCGCTCCGGCGGTCTGCGAAATACCATTGGTGCCGGCCGTAATCTAAGACGATTTGGAACGTGGCCATTCCCTCTACCGCTAAAATCATTTCCGCGACCCCTAGTGGCATTATTCGGCACGTAATAAAGCGTTTTCTATCCCGAAGCCAGACGTCGCATTCTAGCATCTCGCTGGACACGTCTATTTGGCCATTGGCCATCCTATAATACTTCGGCTCGGTCCTCTTAGTTCGCGGTGCTACCGTTCCCATTTCATCGTACCAGCGTCGACTTATGAAATTTCCGTACACGCCCGAATCCAATAACGCGTGTATTCGAGTGCGGCCGATCTGGAGGTCCACGAAGAGGAGAGTGGCCTGGGAGAGCTCGGTGCTGGTTGGGTTTCCTCGTAGTCTTGGGTTGATTCCTGTCCGGAGGCGGTTGCTTCATGTTGAGGGCCGACGTCCGCTGCCTCCTGCGACACCGGCGGTCCTAGTTTCCCGGTTGCTCCCCGGGTGGTGGTGGAGCGGCTACTTGCTACGGCAGTGTCCACTCCCTAGGCATGGGGCAGCCGCGCCGGTAGTGGCCCTTCTGCTTACACCGGTAGCAGACCACCTCTCGCCAGTCCCCTCTCCCTTCGGTCGCTCCTCCTTTCGTTCGCGGAGGATCCTGTTCTCGCGAATTTCCCGGTTGTCGGTTACTCGGGCCCGCTGGCGGGCCGCCGGGCGGCGGACGCGATCCCGGTGGCTTGTTACGCGGCCTATCTCCCGCGGCAGCTACTGGCTCCATTGGAGGCACGCCCGTTTCCTCCTCGCATTCTGCTTCCATACGTCGAACTTCCTCGTGCAGATCGGACAGGGTGGCAATGTCGTCCAGCCTCAGGACGAAGCGGTATTTCCGGTGCATTCGGTGGTACGTGAGCGATAAGAGCGAGGTGGGGACCATTCCGGCAGGCACTCGCGCATACAGTGCTTGTAAGTCGGTCGCGAACTTCCCGTATGGTTCATTCGGCCCTTGTTTCCGTAAATATAGCGCCTCTAGGTCGCGGTCAACGTTGACTATCCGGCCGTACAGATGTAAGGACGTAAACACGCGGCCTAGCTCACGCGATCTCTATTTAGGTTTCTTCCGCTGGTAGGTTCGAACTGCCCTTTGTTCCCGAGCGGTTAACGCGCGGCGTAAACCCTCTACCGAGCCTAATCCTAATCCGGCTTGAGCAACTAACTTCTACCGATTTCTCGAACCCTCTCTCTGGCGCTCGGATTTCTGTACAATTTGCCTGATTCCAAATTTTCTAATTAATTAATTCAAGGATTTACGGTTCACCGGAACAATTTTATCATAGATCGTCCCGCTGCGTTCACCCTCGGGCCCCACGTTGGGCGCCAAATTTGCGACGACGATCCGCCCGCGCCGTCGGCCGTACGCGCCCACGCGACCGGGATCGTTCGCAATATGGATCCTTTGTGCGCTCCTCAGTAATTCCCCGCGACTCGCCTACCCCGCAATTGGGCGCCAGGCCCCCGGAAGGACCAATACTTGTAACTAAAAACGCGAGAGAGGATGTTGGGACGAATCGCGGAAGGAAATTAAGCTCCAGTCACCCGGCGCGACTAGCTCAGATCTCTGCAAATCGGGTCCGTGCTCAGCCCGAGGAATAACGCAGTCTGGCTCGACCGTCGTAGTACGGTAGAGACGGCCGAGTATAGTCGATAATCCCCTGAAAAATCAAGCAGGCCACGAACGCGACGAAATCCCGATGAAATGAGCAAATCCGGAGAGAAAGTACGTCATATGATATTTATTTCACACGGAAGACAGCAATTCGGCCAGTTCATAAGATGGCCGTCGATGCCGGTCGCCGATTTCCGGTCGGGAACCTCGTTGAGTTCGAATTCTAGGCCTCGGCCAATCACAGGCCCGCTCGCGCGTCGCGCGTTGCCCGCGGCCAATCAACGGGCCGCTCGCCGCTGCCCTACTCTACGCCGGCCAATCAGCGGTCCGCTCGCCACTACACGCTTCTAACGCGGCCGCACGCTTCTAACAAAGACTTGACCCGAAACCGGGGAGATTACACGCTTGTCCAGGCTAGGATCCCGTCGTGGTCATTTACCTGCTGTGGCCTGTACCCGATGAGACCTCCGTGGGCCGGGGCCCCCCCCTCGAAGCCGTCGCTCTACGCTTGCGACTTTGTTTCCCCGGTAGATTACCCCCCAGGACTCTAGCTCCCTTCGACCACGACGAAATCCTATTTAGACACTATTCCGAACCGTCCCGAGACCCCACAAACGACCGCACACACACCGAAGACGCGCAAAGAGGAAAGATGTGCCACTTACCGTCACCGCCCGCCTGTTAACCTGCTTTTCTCCGGTCCTTGGCTGCTTCGTCTACTCCACGCGACCACAACACTCTCAAAATCAATCTAGTACGCGGCCGACTGCTCCACGCCTCTACCGATCAGTACTTCTGATCCTCTCCAAAATCGCAAAAGCAAAAGAATATGACCGAAACGCTCAGTAGTATTCGTCACCTCGCACGCCGGAAGTCAAGTGCCGCAGGTTAACACGCGGTCGGCGACGCGGGCTCGTGTGGCGGTCGCCGAGCTCCGCGCCACAAGCGGGAGCTTCGCTAACTGCACCTTTTAGAGTGCCGCGCAGACTAAGGTTTTTTGCCAGTCTTGAGTATCCGTGCCTCAACGTGAGATTTAGCACGCGCCAACGTTCCTTTGCATATGTGATATTTTAACCTTAGCACGCCTAGAGCCGCACCGAGTAGTGCGCGTAAGTCCGCTGCCCGCTGGCACGTTGTCTGTTAATAAATCTTGATCTCAGTGTGTTTACCAAGACGGTAGTTGTGCGAACCTTTATGACCCGATCCAGTGCACGTTTCTCCGATGTAGTTTCGCGCCATTCTCATTCGGTAGGCTGCCAGATGAAAGAGTAATCTCACGGCGTCGGTAACGTCAGGTTCTACGGAACCCCACACTCGTGCCGCCAATTACGCCGCCTATAATTGGGAGGGTTGCGCTAAGAAAGTCCCCCGGCGGCCGACAGGTGGTGGGTCATGTCTCGTATCGGCATCGATCCGGCTGCCCGGATCCTTCGTGTCCTCGTCCTGCTCTCTCCCTCGTTCCATCAGCCGCTAGTTGCCTTGTCAACGTCGGGATGTCGACCGGGTGATCAGTCCGGCCGACATCACCGAACTTTCCCTGTATTGTTCGAAAGCTCCTTCCGCGTGAAGTCACTTCGTGTTTTTTGTTTGTTATAGGTAAGAATCACATTTAAGCAAAAACTGGTTTGAGAGAGAAAAACAAAGGGAAATAAAACACTTCAATTGAGCCGAATCGTTTTGAGTTTATTGGCTCTTGTGGGAAAAGCCCGGAGGCATAAAAACCCACGATGAACACCGTACACTTCGTTGCTTAAGTTTTAGACGCGCACTACTTCGCCGTTCGAGGAGCTAGACCCGTATGGTTTTCGTTTCGTAGAAGAATTGTAGATTTGGTAGTGTTTCCGTCTCGTGGTGAGAGGTATGGCGTTCTAGCCTCGTGGCAGAAGATGATGTGCGACTAGCCTCGTGGCCGAAAAGAATCTGACTGTCTCCGCGCCGGACGGTAATAACCAGAAGAACAAACACGCGGCGATCGGGGCCGTTGGACAGAAGACTCTCGATCGCCGATGCTCGGCTCTCGATGCGCCCGTCGCGATACGCTATGTTTTCGACCCGCCGTGGCACGTTCGAAAAACGTTTGCCACCAAACATTCCCTGTGGCTCAAAATATAAAAGAACGGGGTTAGTCTGATACATGGTTCGGTGGTGCGTGCTTGGCCCTTCGGAACGCGAGTTCTCCCCCCCCCCCCCCCCCCCCCCCCCCACGGCCCGACGTGCGCGGTACATCCTGAAACCCGGAGGTTGGCGGTGACGGAGCGAACTCCGGGACGCTTCGTCACAGTACAATACAAAAAATTCATTCTTCTATATCAATAATAAATTTCAATCGCTCGCTGATTGTAGTGATATTACTGCCGACGGCTCACTCTTCGTTCAAAGTGTCATAACTTCGCATAAAAAAATCGTAGCCACCTATTTTTTAAAAAAATTGAAGAAGAAGCTTCAGACTAGACAACCCTGTGATCCGCGTCCTTTAAAAAAATTTACCCGCCCCTGTGGCCCTTGTTGAACTTTGCAATTTTCTGCAAGGAAAACATGCCCTCATATTTTATGTGCAACCACAGCCCCAATGCGCGTAAGTCAAATTTCAAGTGGTGCATTGTAAAGTAGAAGCTTCAAGCTTTAATTTTTTGAAAAATCATAATTTTAGGATTTTTCTTGACAAAGTTATAGCCGCCCAAACATCGACAAGTTTTCGATCGGAGAAAAGTGATCCCTTAATTTTGAAGCAGAGTGTATAAATCACATAGTTTCGTAAATTCAATAACCGCAATAACCCCGTTCGACAATTATCGACCATATGAGAGACAGAAATCAACACGCCCAGGAAATCATCAACCCTGGTACCACTTCATAATCGTTCGAAATTCAATAATAACACATTGCAGCGGGCAGAGTTTATAAAAAAAGGTTTGAGACCGGCCGTAATAGCCGATCTGTCCTATCCTCGGCCTCCAGGCAGTTTGTCCTGTACCATCCTCTTTGGGCGTCCGGCTTTCCTAGGCGAACTCTCCACTCTGAGGAGGAACGGCTCTCTTAGCCGTTCTCTCCTCACCAAGAGGTGCCTTAAGTACAAAACTCCTGTACACTTCCGGTTGCCGGCAGGCGGCCGAAGCTAAGCTTCGTCCTCTCCTTGACTCCTGCAGGCGGCCGTGGTTTCTTAACCTCGTCCTCTCCCGGAGAGTCCGGCTGAACTACCTGTAAGCGAATTTTTGGAAGTACCCGAGATAGCAGCGCAGGCCTGGACTTTGTCACGGAGCCGAGTCGACCCAGTAACCCGACACCACGGAGGACTCATAGATTCCCACGCGGGAATGCGTTTCGAGGGCTCTTAGGGACTAAGGCCCAGCGTAGTTTAGATTGCGTCACTTGTGTACTTCGTAGCGGCGGAGACACAACGCGTAAGACTGTCGTGCGGACTGTTTGTAGCCAGCGTCTATACTCGCAATGCCTTTGCGACTCTGATTGTACTCTCCGAGCTCCACGTTTTATATAATTACGCCCAAACCGTCATCCTCGAGGATCCGCGCGTATTGCGATACGGCCGAACGAGCGATAGTTTCTAACATACCTGGAATCGCTCCTTCGCACGACGTCTTATACTTAACCGTTGCTATGTTTTTCCCACCGCTGCGGTGATAATCGATATTGCGGTAGCTATGCGGCGCGTCTTGTTACATTCGCTTTGCGTTGCTACAACATTTACGAAATTCCGTAATATCCCGAAAATACGAAAGGGGGCCATAAAATTCTGACTAATATTCGATATAATTCATAAAACAGCAAACGTTCCCGAGCGACGTTCGAGATTTCCAAAATTACGAAAAATCCGAAAATCTAGATTCAAACCCGATTAGAAATCTGTAATATAACGGTAAATATGCCAAATTATCAAAATATACCAGTAAATTGTCAATATAACTTGACTCGACAACTACTAAACACAAATTTCTATTTTAATTCGTAAATATCGCAAAAATACATCATAAAATATATCCAATAATCACACAAATACACTATAAAATGGTCACATCATCGGAAAAAAAATATTTCACATAATGTTCAAAATAACTCACCGGGTGAACCGTCGTACTCCGATAGCATAACCGCTAAAACGCAATTCGAAAGTTCGAAGAACTACACAAAACCAAATTCGCTCAAACTTCCGCCTCGGAAGGAGCACTGAAATTCGGGCCACCTTTCCCCGAGAGATGCCCTTCACCAAAGATCGAAAAAATCGCGAACTAACCAAATTAAAATAGTACCAAAATGGGTATCCACAACACAAAATGAATTAACACGAAGTAACTAAGAAGAATAAATTTTAGTACAATAATCCGCAAAAATACGCGAAGTACGAAATCCAAACGAAAAATTTCCAGTGTTACGGGCTAGCCGTGCGAGACCGTTTGTAATCCATTTAGTGACGGAAAACGTGCTCACTTCTAAACCTTTAAGGGTATGCGAATCCAAACAACAGTCGCCGAGTTCGAATGTGCCTGAGATTAATGAGGCCTCCAGATACTTCCTATTGTGCGGATGTTAATGTAATCTCCTAAAGGCGATAATATGCTTCAGACAGTTTCTTCCTCGTTGGTCCAAATTGTTTGATTTAGGATTTGGATATGGATGAGAAAAGACACTGTGTTGGAAAGAAGATGTTTAGGATTTGCACCCGACGTGCATATACAGGGTGAGTCAATGACCTTGCACCAAACTGAAACCACGTATTTTGGGCGTCAATAGAAGCCTAAAAGTCCCGGAACACAAAGTTGAAATCTCAACCCTTTCGGAATTACAGGGGGTTGAAATTTTAAGTTTTAAGAAATCATATCTTCCGACAGGATAATACTAGAGTCACGGGTCTTTTTCTAGAATGTGTGGGAGGGCCCGAGGTACCTGGAAAAAATATAAACAACGTGAAAATTATTATTAAGCCACATTATTATTGATTTTCTCTAAACGGGCAAATTTCACGTTCATAGAAGAACTACAAGGAAATCAATAATAATGTGGCTTAATAATAATTTTCACATCGTTTCTATTTTTTTCCAGGTACCCTGGGCCCTCCCACACATTCTAGAAAAAGACCCGTGACTCTAGTATTATCCTGTCGGAAGATATTAGTTTTATAAAACTTAAAATTTCAACCCCCTGTAATTCCGAAAGGGTTGAGATTTCAACTTTGTGTTCCGGGACTTTTAGGCTTCTATTGACCCCCAAAATACGTGGTTTCAGTTTGGTGCAAGGTCACTGACTCACCCTGTATGTAGCATGTACATGCATGTATGTAGGATATGAATTGGATAAATGATTTGACACTCACCGGAAATCTGGATGTGGTGATTTGGGAAGGATTGAGATTTTAGCGGATAGATTCTGTTTATTAAGTAGGCTCGGATCGAAGGATGATTGCGTTGGTTGGTGTAGTTGTCTTCTAGGAAGGTCTTTGCCAGGAAGCTGGTTTGGACATTCGGAGCTCGATCGGAGAGTTCTTGGAGTGCTTCTGCTGTAAGACTGCAATAATCGGAATGCACACCGCACTTGGTTTGGAGAGGGTTGGATACGTTGTGCGCACCGCACTAAAGACAAGAGGAAAATGAATCACAAATTTGCACACCGCATTTTTCAGTAGGAGCCGACTTCTGAGATTTCGTGCACACCACACGTCGGTTTTTTGTTGAGTTGTTGGATCAATGCACACCGCACTAATACTTACAAGTAGAATAAGAATAGAAGGGTTGAGGAGGGATGGATTAGGAGCAAATTGGTTCAGCTTCTTTTAAGTCGAAGACACACGTATTCGGCTGCTTGAGGCGTCGAAACAAGAGACCAGAGTTTAAGAATGCACGCGCCGGATTGACGCGTGTCGGAGGCAGCTGGCCCATTATTTACTGCGCTTGTAGTGTACAATGTCGCGTGCATTTCACGCATTTTAGAATCAGAGAGCGTACAGGCGCTCGCCCTCCCACGATCCAAAAAGTATTGCGGATGTACATCAAAGTATCTTGAGTTGACCCGTGAAAAGTTTTTTGGTGAGCACCTCTGATTATGAGCGTGGTAAAAGCTGAGTTTCGCGGCAGAATATACGGGTGTTTTGTGTTTAGATCTAATTTGGAATGTTCCAAACGCCCACGAACCCGAAGCAACCCGTTTTGGTCAAGGAATGGACAGAACTTAAATAATGAGCTTGAGCGTGGGAGCTCCTGATTCGTTCTCAGTAAATCTAGCTCTCGAGAATATTGGCTGTGTTGGGTGATACGAATCCACAATAAAATCGCGTTGTGCAGTTCGGCAGGAGTGAGAACCAGTTGTAGTGACGCTTGGGAGACTCGGTTTCCGCGTGGGAATATTCGCTTGCAAATCGCTGTCATCCGTAAAAGCCGAGATAAAGACGAATAACGGTGAACAAGCTCCCATTCATTTTGTCGGGTGGTATGGTGAACGTTACGGACCGTATCGGGTTTTCTCTCTTCTAGAGATTCATCTTCATTGAGAACACCAGGGCAAGAAATGGGCCATTCCGAGGAATCCTTTAAAATCCATTCCGGACCTGTCCACCAAAGGGCGTGAGCGCTGAATGACGAGACTGAGATTCTTCTGCTCGCGCAATCCACCGGATTGCTAATTTCGCTAATATGTTTCCACTTTGCGTGAGGGAGAGTTTGATGGATGTAACAAGTCCGATTATGACCAAAGTCTTTCCATCGTGAAGGGTGGTTGTTGATCCATGTAAGAGCAATCGATGGATCGGACCATAAGTAGCAGTCAGATGCCTGTAAATTAAGTGAACTTACAACCCGAGCGACCGAACGCGCAAGCATAACCGCTGAGGTCAAATCCAACCGCGGGATGGTCATCCGTTTTAACGGTGCGCCCTTCGTTTTGGCGCAAAGAACGGAAATCCTTCGGAGCGTAAATAAACAACGGCTGCCATTGCAACCTGTGCATCACAAAACCCATGAATTTGAACAGGTTGAGAAGATAAGAGACCAGACCAGCGAGGGATTTTCAGATTTGAGATCCCGTTTATTAAATCAAGTATTTTTTGCCACTGTTGGGCTTGCGCTGCTGGAAGTGGATCGTCCCAAGACACCTTAATTGTCCAAAGCTCTTGCATGAATACCTTTGCAGTGATGATGACTGGAGCTAATAAACCAAGGGGATCGTAGAACTGCACAATACGGGATAACACCGTTCTTTTTGTGACTCGAGTAGATGTCGGTTTATTAATCGTAAACGACAGCTGGCCAGCTGAAGGATTTCAAATTAATCCTAAAGCATGCACGTCGGTACTTTGGACAGGGAGCGATCCTGGATGACTCCAAAATTCTGAAGGGATGTGTTGAAGGACCTTGGAAACATTGGACATCCACTTCCGGAGAGGAAGCCACCCGCCATGCAAAGGCCGTTAACTTGATGTGCTTGTTCTCTTGCTATCTCGATGGTGTCTGCTCCGCCGTACATATCATCAACATATCGACCCCTTTTTAACGGTTCGATTGCTTCAGGGAACCGTTGCTCTTCATCCTGGACCAGTTGCAGTACAGTTTTCAAGGCTAAGTACGGAGCGCACGCTAGACCGTAAGTCACCGTGGTCAATTGAAAACGAACCAGTATCATCGTTTTGCCACAGAATACGCTGATATGGCTGGTCTGCAGGGTGAATCTCTATCTGTCGGTACATCTTCTCAATGTCACACCAAAAGGTGAATTTGAAACGACGAAACCAGAGGAATACATCAAACATGTCTACTTGTAGTTTAGGACGGGTATGAAGAACTTCATTGACTGGCAATCCATTTGTAACGGAGCATGATCCATTGAAAACTACTCTAAGTTTAGTGGTTGAGCTCGTCTGGCGAATAACCCCATGATGAGGGAGATAACAGACAGCTTGTGGTTCGATTTGATGTTCAGGAATTTTGATCATGTGGCCCAAACGTTCATATTCTTCAAGGAACTTCGAATAAGCAACTGCAAAAGTTGGATTCTGCTTGAATTTATGGTCGATGTGTTTCAGCATTCGAAATGCGGCTGGACGAGAGTCTCCTAACCGATTAAGGGAATTATTAAAAGGCATTCGTACGATGTAACGTCCTGTGGAAGTTCGGGAAGAAGTTTTTGCGAAATAATTCTCACATCCTTCTTCATCCGTTGTCAGGGATTTACTCTTAATCGAAACTATTTCTTCTTCTTTCTGTAATGTCGAGGACGGCCGAGGTTCCGGGTGAAATTAAATGATTACATTGTTTGCGGTAAGAAGGTCTATTCGGTATAGATATTAGTCCGGGTCAGTCTAATGGGTCTGTACTATTCGAGAGTTCGTCCGTAAGTCCCTAGTCGTCGTCGTGGGTCCAGCGTCGTAAAGTGTTGCGTCGGAGTAGGGAGAGCAGTATCAGCGTTTTGGGTCCAGTGGCGTAGCGTCCGTTACATTTCCAAAACCGCTCTAATAATTCGTTTAGATTTTCATCTACCGAACAATGATAGACGTGTGGGGGTTGCAGACTAGTCTCGGAACAAGTGGGTCCTGACACAATCCAACCGAATTTGGTTAATTGTGCAATAGGAGCGTTCGATGGTCCCTTTACGACGGGACCTTCAAGCATCTGTCCGTATGCTTCTGCACCGATAATCGATATCGATTTTTCCGGGCGAACTGAATTGTGGATCAGCAAGCGGAAGGTTTTGCAGGTGCGGCCACGACGTTAATGTAATAGATGCATTAGGTAAAGTCGTAGTCAATTTTGGAAGAACATGAGCTACGACGGTGACTTCGATTTCACGTTCTCAATGAGGTTGCAACGTCAGCTGAACAGTACCTCGGGTTTTCCCGGTATTTGACTGTCCTACACCAACTAATCTGATTTTTGAAGACGACCGAGGAAGCTGAAGTTCTTTAACTAGTTGTTCAGTGACAAGAGATACTTCTGAACCTTGGTCGAGTAATGCTCTCGCAGATATAAGTTCGCTATAGTAACTACGCACATTGACCTGGGCAGTAGCTAAAAGAACTACACGTTGATTGTCGAAACGATCGCATTTCGCATGGTGTACAGTTTTGGTTGCGCCCGTTGTAATAGATGCTGATGGAACAGCCGCATTGGTGGACGTTCCAGGCAAATCAAGTTCTCGGTCAGTCTAAGATTATTCGTCAATGTTGTTCGATGGCAGATGTAAACTCGTGTAATGACGCTTACCGCATTTAACGCATCGCTTAGTGGATGGACATTAAGCGAGATGATGATTACCGAGACAGTTAAAACAGCAATCTTTAGATTTAACAAAGTCGTTATGCTGTTTGTGGTTTGCATTGACATATTCGCAGCATCGTGCAAGGAAATGAGCCGCATTACAAAGGGGGCAGTTTCGAGGGTTTTCAGATTTCGTTTCAGCGGTGGATGACAGTGAATGCGATCTTGCTGAAGGAGAATGCGAAGCGGACGATATCCCGGCGGCGGACTTTTCGAAAGCTCGTAACGAAAACAAGCGAGTGATCATAAATTCGCGGAGTCGGTTCCAAGTGGGTGGCTGTTTCGTTGACCCGAATTGGAGCTCCCAAACTTTAATTGATTCCGCATCGAAGCGGTGAGTAACGATAAAGACTAAAATATCGTCCCAATGTTGGACTGGACGATGCAGGTTTTCAAGTGTCCGAATTGCTTGTAATACCATCCAGGGGGTGAACACTTCAATACGAGAGTCGGGACCAGGTGACCATTGCGTCGCCACATGGTGTGGTCCCTCAATTAAAACAGGAATGCAGTGTGACTTATCCCGCCACAGAATAGCACTGCCGCGGGAAGTTCAACCCAGCTGAACCTAACTGCGGTCCTCTCCAAAGCCGGGAAGCGAGGTCGATTGCTGTAATTAATGTAGGGGCGCATTTTCGCGCCAATACGATTTTGGCACCAATTTAGCATGTAAGTGGCCAGCGACGCAGCGAGCGTGCGACTGACCGGCGGGGTGGGAGCCGCCCGCCAATCGCGAGCGACTGCCAAAAGCGCGGGATATCGGGCCCCGTCTGCGACTATAAAAGGAGCGTCGGGCCAGCCAGCGGGCGCACTCTGGCTTCGACCCGCTTGGCGGAAAGAACGTAGGCAACCTCATTGTAGACGAAGAGAAAATATTAACAGACGAACACGACGAATCCGAAGAAAGACTTCAGGTATCAATCCTATCCTTGCCAATCCTTTCCCGGGGGTCGCGCTTCTGAGAGGACATCCGCTAGTTACGTCGAACCCATCCCTGCCGTACCTAAACCTCTCCCTGCCGATCCGTTGGACACCGCATTTTCTGAGAGGACATCCGCGAGTGGTGCGTGTGCCCAACCTCCTGCTTCTGTCTCCCGCATCCTTCAAAACGTAACCAACCACCTCCCATACCCTGCCGTACAGAGCCCGCAGAGAAGGAAAAAACGCACGTACCGAGCCGGGCGTAAGAATCAGCTACGCGGTACGTTCCGCGTTCAGGAGGAGCAGCCGGGGGATTATTTTCCTTTATTGGGGGCGCCATATCCATGCCGGATAATCGCGTCGGAGCCGGTACAGCTTGATTTGCGGATAATAAGTTGGAGGCTCGTGCCGATAGATTTGGGGCAAACAATTTACCCCGCGAATATCCCGGAGGGGGATCCGCGTCGCGATACGTACCTGCGGAAGAGGCAAGAGCGGTTGTATCCGCTCCCACTCGGGAACAGTCCAAGATAGTTACCACATAATTTATGGGCTCGTCCGGGATGTGAGGCAAAACCTCTTGCATCCGAAGACGAAAGACGATAATAAAGACGCAAGGCGACAGCAAAGACGAAAGACGACAATAAAGACGTAAGACGATAACAAAGACGGAAGACGGCACGTAAGAAGAGTGCGTAGAAGACGAAAGGTGTACAGAACGCGACGTGCAATAGACGACAGACGAGCTTTGTTTCGGAAAGACGGACCGATACAGGGCAAACACGAAGCGCGGTTCTGAAGACACAAGACGAAGACGCAAGAACGAAGACGCAAGAACGAAGACGCGAGAACGAAGACGCAAGAGCGAAGACGCATTATAAAACGTAATCGTAGCGACCAGTTATGGACGATAGAAACCCGAGTGAATATACCGTGGTGGAGTTAAAGGAGTTGCTCAAAGAACGCGGCTTGAGTTCGAGTGGGCTAAAGAACGAGCTTATAGCACGGCTGGCCACGTTCGATCCTTCGAGAGAGTGGATGAACGTAATAGACGAAGTTCGGAAGACGCAAGGAAACCAAGAGGTCAACGAGAACGTTACGGGAGACGAAGCCGCCGACCGGGAAGCGACCGTGCCGAACGGTGCTGCCGGGGGCACAAATAACGCTAGCGACGCCGCGAATCGCGAAGTGATGGAAGGCCGTCGCGAATTAGAAATACTACAGCGCGAAAAGGCACTGATGGAACGAGAGCTCGCTTTAGCAAGAAGAGAACTCGCGATGACAAGGAGGGACTTCGCGGGAACGCAGAATTTAGACGAAGACGAGGTACGGACAGCGCGGAATATGCCTGCAAGAATAGGCGTGAAGACGGTCGCGGAATTATTAAGCTACTTTGACGGGAAAGCAGACGAGTATCCGAGCTGGTCCAAGCAGGTTCGAATATTGCAAGCAACGTATCGCCTGAACGACGAAGAAAGTAAAATCCTGGTGGGAATGAGACTTTGGGGAAAAGCCAAAGAATGGATGCAGTCGCGACCGGAGTTTCTAGAGATGCAAGCGGATGAGCTATTGACAAGGTTCGAGGCCATGTTTTATCATCGTCCGAGCACAATTGTGGTGCGGAGTATCTTCCAGGAGCGCGTTTGGAAGAGGGGCGAGTCATTCGCCGATTATTTTCATGATAAAATAATCAAAGCAAACAGAATACCCATGGAAGACCCCTATGAGCTTGTCGATCAGATTATGGAGGGCATTCCTGATCAGCCGCTGCGTAATCAGCCAAAAATGCATTGCTTCTGCGAGCCCGAGGCGTTATTGCGAGCATTCGAGAAGCTAACGTTGCCGTCGATGAGTTTCGGAGCGCTTATAGAAGAGCGATATCGTAGCCCGGGATTGTCCCGGGCTAAGTTTCCACAGATTACCCTCTGATTGGGATTCCAAAATATTGTGGTGTACCCTGTTGGGTATTGAAGTTCCGCGGGGGAAATTTTTCCTCTGCGGAATTCATTTTGACCCCGCGGATATGACCAATCAGAGCGGCCGAGTAATGTTACGTCGAGGAGCCCGGCCAAAATTATGTAAGTATATTACATTTAATTTTGATTTACATTGTTAACAATACGTTTATTCATTTTTACTAATTATTTCTTTATGTCTACAGCTCAACCTGTCGCCGACCGACCACCGTTGGACGATTTATTCTTAGTAGAGCCAAGCGCATCAGGTGAGTTTTAATCGTGTAATTTTATAGTTATTCTTTCTTGATTGAATTAAATTAACGTCACATTTTGATCCGTGCGTAGCATCGGAAACAGAAAAATGTCGGTCGCGAAGCTATTAACCCTTTCGCAACGGACGGATTCTACGGCGCCCTACTCCCGCAGAACGGGCCGCTGCGCCACAAGTGTGCAGTTGCGGCAAAAAAAAGTCGCCTGGTGTTGTTATGACTAGTGGCACTGTCCATCTGTAGCGAGAATCTGACAATGGGTGGCTATAGTCACCACCGGTCCGCAGCGCGTATCTGCCGCTGGGTGACTATAGTCATCGCCCGTCCGCAGCGCGCGTCTGGCGTTCGATGACTATAGTCATCGCCCGTAGCGAAAAGGTTAATTGTGTTTTAGATTTGTAACAATTATTTATGTATGTTCACAGCTCAACCTGTCGCCAACCGACCACCGTTGGACGACTTATTCTTAGTGCAGCCAAGCCCATCAGGTGAGCTTTAATCGTGTAATTTTATACTTATTCTTTCTTGATTGAATTAAATTAACGTCCTGTTCATCTTTTTATTTCAAAAAAAACATAAATTACAATACATATATGTCAAAAGTAGTTTTATCATTTTTATTATTTGCTTCGTTGAACGATACAAGTTTTCAGTAACCAGTCTGACAATTTTACTTTTTTTAACCCGTGCTTAGGATTAGAAACAGAAAAATACGTCGGTCGCGAGTCTATTGTTTGAGTCTGTTGTTGGAGTCTATTCTTTATGTTCACAGGTCAGCCCAGCCGACGGTCCTATTTGCCGCGCGCACAACATGTGCCACCTACGCAGGTTGTGCGCCGAAAGAAAGGGTTAACACCTACGGAGCGGCAACTACGTAGGATGGTACACCGTACGCGCGACATTATCGTGCGTCTTAGAAGGGAGGTGAGACGATTACGGTATTTGTGGAGCCAATCAAATAGACAATTTATAGACAAATTGAGATATTTATTGCGCTACCGACTCTCACCTCCCTTCTTAGACCTTTTAGTGGCGCAAGTAAGGAATTACCGGCGTAATAGGACGGGACGGCGGTGGATAACCGAGGTAAAAAATTTGTGCTTTGCCATAAAAACGAGAAGTGGGACAAGCCGCCTACAAGTTTCTGCGGAAGGTGATGGTCCTTCCGTCGCTGAAGAGTCTTCATCGCCTCGAACTCTAACTTCCCATCAACGTCGGCCTGCGTCAAGAATACGTAAGTTTTTTATATCATCTTATCAGACCTCCACGAAGGGGGTCTCCTACTCAGTCAAAGAGGATGCGTTTGTTGGTTCTGAGGATTGGGCAACTCGTCGAGTTTGCGCGTTCGCGGACCACGCGTTAGTATTTATGATTCGAGGCCTTGTCGTGAACTAGAAGCAACCTCTTGGTTACTATCTGTCGCATGGCCCTGTTCGTCGGGGTTTCCGCGAACTGGAAACCCGATTCTTGAATCAAGATCCCTTGGAGAATTTGTTTGGCACCATTCGCCGAGCGAATGTTGCTAATGTCAATCCAACCCCCGCGCAGTTCGTGTCGGGATTAAGAACTGCGATTTTAAATGGGTTCATTAACGTTACCGGTAATTTCAATTGTGAGGCGGATGATGCCGATATGCTTTCAAATTTGCGTAATTTCGTAAATGAAAGTATATCGGCATCAAATTTGGATACCGACACTTGCAGTTCCGATTGTCGCTTTGACTCTTACTCGTCAGAGTACGATGAAGTCAAGCGATGCTCGGACTGGATCAAACATCCAATCACGTTTAACAATGAGTCCGCGAACGCAGAATTCTTGACCCAGGCCGTCGTAAACCTTGTCCGATCCTCTCCATGCTCCCTGTGTTTCAAATCCCTCATCCTATGTCGCCATTCCTGTCCTGAAGGAAGGATCACTTGTGGATGTGCTCGGCCAAAATGTAGTGTTCTGCAAGATTGCCATGCAATCTTGCAAAATACAATAACAAACATTTTGGCTCGACCACACCACAAGAATCTTGCGCAGAAACTTGTAGACCCTTCCGTGGCCAACAGGCTGTCTCTGTTATGTATGCCGCACATTCAAAATATGCGAGTCTCACATCCGCCGAATAGCGGTACACAGGGTGAGTCAGTGACTCTTACCGTCCTTTCAGGTACGTATTCTGGGCGGAAATATAAGCCTAAATGTCACTTGTAAAAATGGCGAAATCTCAACCCTTTCCGAGATACAGGGGGGTGAAATTTAAAATTTAAAAAAATCATATCTTCGAAACGGATAATCCTAGAGTCGCCGGTCTTTTTCCAGAATGTGTGTGAGGGCCCGAAGTATTTGGAAAAAAATAGAAACAACGTGAAAATTATTATTAGGCCTCATTATTATTGATTTTCGTGTTTTAAAATGCAGTTTCTCCATGAACCGGCACGATTTTCAGGTACGAAAAAAATCGCAGGCATTGTGTGATATACCAAAAAAGTATTGCGTGATAAGAAGTTTAAAATTGTAAGAAATGCGGCCAGGATTAATTATTTAGCGTTTCTCGCTAGGGGATCTGAATCCCGGGTTTATGGCTGCATGTGCCACTGCGGCGGTAGAAGGCTCGAAGTCGGCGGGTCAATCGGGAACGCTGAGGCTTACCCAGTCACGCACACAACATAAGACAGAACTAAAAGTACCAAGACTCAAATCCTAAATCTTCACCCGATCACCAATGTCCAAGGCACGTATTTTTTCCTATCTGTACATGTATTCGTATATGTAAACGTAGTGCTCGGTAATAATAAATCTAATCGCATACGTATTCGGCGACCGAACATGGCCTCTGCCGGTGATGTATCTATCGTAAAATGTGGCGCTGTTCTATAACGTAGTAATATTTGCTGTATTGCCTTCTGAAGGCAGCTTTCCGTAATCTCCTCTCTGTGGTGCATCTTCTTCAATGCTTGCTTCAGTGTTTGGACAAATCGTTCGGCTTGCCCATTTGTAGCCGGATGGAACGATGCTGTTCGTTTATGTTCTACTTCTACACCGTTCATTTTCAGGAACTCTTCGAATTCTCTCGCGCAAAATTGTCGCCCGTTGTCCGACACTAACATTTCTGGAATTCCAAAGGTACAAAACGATCCCGACATTTCTCTATTGTCGTATATGTCGTCATGTTACGTGTTACCCAAACTAACGGCCATTTCGTAAACGCATCTATTAAAATTAAAAAATAACGATTCATAAATGGAGCTGCGTAATCTATATGTACACGTTGAAAAGGAGTCGCTGACGGCCACGCCTGCACTAGAGCTTTCGTCGGGTTGTTCTGCATCGCGTTACAATTTCCACAATTCTTAACTAGCTCTTCTAAATCAGAGTCTATGCCAGGCCACCAACAATATCGTCTAGCAATCACTTTCAATTTCACCATGCCGAAATGCTCCCAATGTAATTCCTGCAAAATCTTATGCCTAAGTTTTCTGGGTATACGTACTTTGCCGTTGCATAAAATAGCTCCTTTCTGTACGCTGAATTCCTTTTGAGGAATCGCAAAACACTGCTATAATTTCACCACTCTCCCGGATTGTAACCCTTGCAGTAATGCTCGTAATTTTGTATCCTTACCTGTCTCTTTAACTAACAAGGGAGGTTTCCAAACGTGAAATCGCAGATCTAAATGAAACTTATACCACATGTAGATATAAAAATATTAGACCCGTATTTTTTTTTCGTGCTGAGATGCATATTTAGGGGTTGTAAATGGGGGTTGAAAATCAGCGCAAAATTATGTTTTGTTAAATATCTTATAAACTAAAAGAGATAGACTCAAAGTATACGTTGCAAAAATTCGCGGATTTTTATAAGCTACAAAACTGCCGAAATGAATTTTTTATATTGGCCTTTGTTTTTGTTATATCGCGATTTTTCATATATTTTTTAACAATTTTACCACTAAACGTAATGGAATTTTTATCGGGCTTGGTAGGATTGTAGGGTAGGTATTTCCCCAAAATACGGATAAAATAGATTTTGCAAATTCGAATTTTAAATAAACAATATAGTACTTGAAATTGGATGCACTATTTGCCCCACGTCGAATACAACTGAAGTACCGATACCAGTCATAGTACCCGTGTAAGTTGTGACGACACTTCTTCAATTAAGGAGGAACATTTTTATTATCCAATTTCAAGTACTATATTGTTTATTTAAAATTCGAAGTTGCAAAATCTGTTTTATCCGTATTTTGGGGAAATACCTACCTTACAATCCTATCAAGCCCGATAAAAATTCCATTACGTTTATTGGTAAAATTATTAAAAAATATATGAAAAACCGCGATATAACAAAAACAAAGGCCAATATAAAAAATTCATTTCGGCAGTTTTGTAGCTTATAAAAATCTGCGAATTTTTGCAACGTATACTTTGAGTCTATCTCTTTTAGCTTATAAGATATTTAACAAAACATAATTTTGCGCTGATTTTCAACCCCCATTTACAACTCCTAAATATGCATCTCAGCGCGAAAAAAAATACGGGTCTAATATTTTTATGATATCTACATGTGGTATAAGTTTCATTAAGATCTGCGATTTCACGTTTGGAAACCTCCCTTGTAAGTCAGCAAGCGCCACCGGTAATGTATCAATTACCTGTACTTCATATTCATCAATTACATTCAGCTCTATCTCTCTCTTTTGATTAACTAGTAAACGCACTAAACAATCCGCATTTGCGTATAATTTTGTATTCTTGTACTTAATATCGTACTTAAATCCACATAAAAAGATTGCATAATGCTGCATTCTCATTGCCGAATGTGTAGGGAGTGCTTTATCCGGTGCAAGTATTTGCGTCAATGGCCTATGATCCGTGTATAACGTGAAATGATTCCCGTAAAGAAACTGTGCAAATTTCTTTACAATTTGGGCGTAGTTTCTTTGTGTATTGTTACATCCTCACTTTTTCTCAGCCAATTTTTCCTTTTGAGCATTATAGAATATTCTGGAATCGTTCCACATAGGGTCACTTTTCCGCGCACAAAACCGGTTTTTGGGAGCTCAGCCTCCGCTTCGAGTCAACCACCCCCGCATTCCACGACCCCCCCCCCCCCCCCCCCCCCCCCCAAACTAGAAAACCGGACCGCAGGACAGTTCCACCTGCCTTTTCACATTCAAACACCACCTTCCCATGGAAAAACCATAGAATTTTCCCCACTCCGAGACGGTTTTTGGGTATATAAGCTCGCCCAAAAACTGCCTCGTCGTCATTAGTTTTTGATCACCTCCTAAGGGCGAAGCTCTGCCCGCATAGTAGTAGATCGTGCATTAGTCACCTTCGAAGCAAAACCAGACGCGAGAATACGGGGTTATTCTCGAGGGAGATCGTACACAGCTACTTTCGACCAAAATTATACTTAGTTCTTAAAGTGTATCGTAACCCGCGAAAACAGTGCGTGAACAGACGAGCAACAACCAAGGTCCGTGTAACAAAGCTACACTAACACTGAACACGTTTTGTAAGGCTCATTTTATGTATCATTACTAGAATATAGCGATCTTATTTTTATTCCAAATCACGAGTTTCTTTGCACCTTTTTACCACCTCTCTATCGAACATCACTGAGAAAGTAAGGGAAATAGAATCCACAAAATTTAGGATATCTTAGCCGCTCGAGGTATTCCTTAATAAGCATTGCTAGATTGGCCTGTTGCTACGATTACCCAACGGTAATTGTGCGACCTTGCGAGCCTACGCTTTGCTAGAAACAATCCGTGGCATTACCGGTCTCGGTGAGACTGCTGTTATCTAAGGGTAACGGCGCGACCATCATGCTGGTGTACTTTCCTATTCCTAAACAGAGATATTGGATTTGGTGATACTTTGGTTATCTAAGGGTAACTGAGCGACCGCCACGTCTAATCATCTCGAAACCTGATCAACACCCTTCCTCTTTGGATTCATGCAAAGTTTGAGAGTAGGAAACGAACTCGGTTTTCGTGCCAAAAACGCGAAGAACGGGCTCGCACGGCTGGCCCGTAACAGTATCTGTAAGTGACTGTGACGCGAACTGTATTACTCTCTCTATACCGTCCGGATACAACACCGATCCTTGAGACAACACTGCTCCCACTCCGTACGCACTTGCATCAGAAGCCACGATTAATGGTAATCGTGGATCGTAGTGGGCTACAACTTTTTCTGAACAAAACGCTCTCTCGGCCGTTTCAAATGCTGCTTCACATTCAGCCGACCATTTGAAAGGGGTTTCTACGCCTCTCTTCCTTTCTAACAAAGTATGTGTTGGAGTTTGTTAGAATAATCTTTTCACCAGGCGCGTGAAATTGCCACCCGAATACACAGAGGGATTTTTAACTTGAATAACTGCTGTTTCATAGCATAACGACTGTAAGAAGCTTACCACTCTGCTGACGGCAATATTCGGGTTAAAGAATCCCACGTACTGGCAAACACAAACGTCCGAGTGACCCGAGGCTGCCGACGAAGTTGATGCGTTGATGGTGATGGCAAAAGGGTAGGCGACCTTTATCTCGTACAGGTGGGACTGCGGCTGGCTGATGATGTGAAAGGGTGGGACCGAATTCCGCTGATTGTGCAATGGTTCCGCGAGTTTTGCACCGTGGGCAACCCTCTAAGAACTCACGGCACACTTAGCACTCGAGGTCACTCGCGTATCACTCGATAAGCTAAAATCGCACGTCAATTAGGTGCTCGACCGACGCGAGAGCGACGATGGTCCACCGCGATCGAAACTCGCAACAAACACCAAACAAAACTGCGTAGAGCTGAGAGCAAGGAAAAGGCGAGATGTAACTGATGCAACTGCCGAAGCAAGAATGCGATTTTCGCCTAGCGACGGGCCCTGAGAGCCCACGGTCCACTTGAAGAACAAAAACCTAACTCTATGCGCTCGCGTTAGTCGAAAACCTCAAGCCGCCCCCTCGACTCTTGAACCTTCGTATACACAATCTTGGAGTTGATGCCAAGGAGATCGAACCTAGGATGTTCGAAAATGCGTGCACGAAGTCACGTAGGCCAATGGAACACAATGCGATATTGTGCTCAGGATGAGCGTGATGCTGGCTAGAGAATCGGTAAACAAACTAGAATAACGAATCTATGACTTTCTAAAAGGCGAACAAATCTAACTGTAATTAATAAGATGAGATTGGTACAAGCTTAATTCTAAATAACTGCACTGTTTAAACTAAACCATCAAATATATTTGTATCGAAAAATTAACACTTTGCTTCTTTCGCTTTTCACCTTTTCTCATAACTACTCATGGCCAAGTAGGTCGTTTCCATCGTTCTCGCACGCTTTATACAATGTTCTTGCGCATGCGCCCTTATTCTAGTTATCTTTCTACTTCCGCTTTCGCGTTCATTATCCTAGTTCGAATGTCATTACATTGTATTCTACCCAACAGTATGCAATGGTGCTAACACCGAACTCAAATTTGGAATAAATCTGTTGTAATAATAAATTAATCATTCCTAAAACCGCACGAAGTGCTGTAATGTTTTCAGGACGCCGCATAGGATCCACGGCTTCCATTTTCTTTTGTTCTTTATGTATTCCACACTTATCTATGTAATATCTGCAATAGCTAATTCCATATTTAAAAAACTCGCATATCTTTTGGTTAATTCGAATATTGGGCTTTCCCAATCGTGTTAACACCTCCCTTAAACGTTCTAAATGCATGCTAGCATTCGGCGCTGTAATTTTTATATCATCTGGGAAAACGGAAACTCCAGGTATACCTTTAAGCAGATTTTCCATCTCGCGCTGCCAAATAGCTGGCGCAGCCGCTAAACCATATAGTAACCGCGTACATTTAAATAATCCTCAATGGGTATTTAGCGTCAACAAACCCTTATCTTTAGGATGTATTTCTAGTTGTAAATATGCTTGCTGTAAATCTATTTTCGAGAACTTCTCATCTCCTGCGGGTGTACTAATAGCTCGTCTGTGGGTAAGGGGTAATCGTCTACGACTAAATGTTTATATACAGTTACATAAAATTCCCACATAGACGTACCGTTTCCCCCAGCGGCTGCGCCGGCATGGGTCGGTGCAGTACGGGTTTGGCGTACCCGGGGTGCCTGAGCTGGGGGGCGGTGAGCGCTGCCACCCTCCTAGTACCGTAATCCTTCCCATGGCTTCAGCGACCGTTACTAAGCGCGGTGACGGTAGGTTGTCATCGGAGAGACCGGGGGTCTTGGCTTAATCGCCTGGGCCGCGAGGATGGCGACCTCTATCAAAACGCCCCCAATCTCAAGGTATGGTGCACGCCGAAGGGATGCGTGGCTGGTGGGGAGACCAGTCCCTAGCGACCAACCTCAGGGCACCTAACGACACCATGAGTGTATGTACCTTCCCCCCGGAAAGGGCGTCACCCGGGGGGTTGACTGTTAGTTCGTCCCAACTCGTGGCATTTGTATGGAATATAAAGAAAAGGGGGATTCGGGGGGGATCGACGTGGATGTGGAGGATGTGGCGGGGAGTTCCTCAGCTCCCCAATTGAGTGTAAGTGAGCGTGAGAGCTTAGAGTTTGAGTACGATCGGCATAGAGGTGATTCCGTCAATAGTGTAGTGAGTGCGGTTAGTGGAGCGAGTGTGTCTTTTGCGAAGAGTAAGCGAAAGAGGAAGAGTGCGACTGATCCTGAGTGTGTGACTGAGTGTGTGGAAATTGCGAGAATGCGTGAGACTGTGGTGAAATTAAGGAAGTTTGTGTTGAATGACTCGAATAAAGTGACCAAGTCTGCGGCCGAGGTTATCTTGAGTACGGTGAGTGAGCTTGAAGTCCAAATGATGAGCATGATTGCGAAGAATGAGAAGCTTGAGGGTAAGTTGGAGGCTTGTGAGGCATTTGCGTCTCGAAACGTATGTGGTGCACAGCCTGAGCGGACCTATGCGAGTGTGACTGGTCGAGGGGGTGTGGGTGACGCGAGTAGTGTGCGAGGGAGTGAGAGTGTGGATGTGCGAGTGCCGAGGGCGAAGAATTATGCTGTTGTGGTGAGAACGGCCCATGCGAATGTTAAATTAACTAGTGAGCAGGTGAAAGAGCGTGTTATGAAGAGTGTGAGTGAGTTTGTGGATGTACGGGTGCGTACGGTACGGAAAACCAGGACCGGTGGTGTTGCGATCGAGACGGTGAGTGAGAACGAGATGCGTAAGCTGCAAGAGTGCCCTAAATTTGGCAAAGGGGGCTTGAAAGTAGAGTTACCCAAGAAGGTGGGGCCGAAAGTGATTGTATATGATGTGCCGGTAAGTATGACAAACGAGCAGTTCCTACAGGGCTTGTTTGAGAAAAATCTGAAGAGGTATGTAAGCGAGGGTGAGTTCAAGGAGCGGGTGAGAGTGATGAGTAGGAGCAACAAGAAGGACGCGCCTGTTGGTAACGTGATCGTTGAGGTGTCTGGTGGTGTGAAGCGTGTGTTATTGAAGGAAGGCCGTGTGTACGTGGAATGGAAGGCTTTTAGAGTGAAAGAGTTTACATGTGTGATGAGATGCCATAAATGTTATGGGTATGGGCATATGGCGAGAGAGTGTAGTGTGAATGAGAGATTGTGCATGAAGTGCTGTGAGAGTGGACATTTGGTGAAAGAGTGTAAGAAAGAGTATGCATGTAGGAACTGCAGAATGAAGGGGAATGCAAGTGACCATTCGATCTTGGCCGACGATTGCCCAGAGTATGTGAGAGCGGTTGAAAGAGAGAGACTACGGATTTGCGATGACTGGATTGAAGATAGTACAGTGTAACTGTCGGCGGTCGTTTGCGGTGATGTGTGATTTGGCTGAGCGAATGGTCGAGTGTGGCATTGGTGCAAGAGTCGTATGTTAGGGATGGGCGTGTTAGTGGGATTCCGTTGAGTATGGATGTGTATGCGTGTGGTAATGATGGATTGAAAGCTGCTGTAATTGTTAATAGTGTGGAAGTGGAAGCGATGTTGGTGAGTAACTATGTGAATGAGTATGGTGTATGTGTATGGATTAAGGGTGGGTTTGGCGAGATGTTCGTGGTCTCTGTGTACTGTCAGTTTGGGGCTGATTTGGCCCCTCATCTGCGGTACATGGAGGGCGTGCTGAGCATAGCAAATGGGAGGAGAGTGTGACGGGAAACCCGCGACTCCCTCGACAGATCGAAGGGTCCCCGCGTTTGACGACGAATCCGTCAAAGACCGCAGCGCCAAAATTATAGTCGTCGCGACAATAGAGTGCGAAGACACCGAAGACGCCCGATCGACGGCGAACGCGAGCGACGATCGATGAGAGGTCGATCGTCAGGACACTCTGGCTCGAGCCCCGCTAGCAAATAGGCGTAGTTGTCACTAGCAGCGAAGATTACTTTGTATTGTGCGTGCGATAGCAAGTAACGACCGTAGTCTCGACAAAGAGGCCAATTTTGTACGCGTTGTTGTTAGAAATTGTGAGACGTCCAAACGAACCAGGAGCATCACCAAACCGCATACGTGAGTCAATAAATTTCATAATTTACTGGAAATCGATAAACTACTCTGCTTCCTTGGGTCGTCCAACTCTCCCACTTCCCTGGGGTATGAGCTTGTTATTTCTTCTTTGCCGATTTGGGGAAATCGGCTGGCGCCCAATTTATTAGTAATGCGTTATAACAAATTGTCAATTTTATCTTTATGAGCCCCGGCAGCTCTTGACCCAAGCCGCGCCGGGTGTGGGTTTTCACCTTTCAATTCCTAAAATTAATACTCGTCTCAAGAGTGATGTGTGGAATGGATGCAAATGCCGTGTCGCCCTTGTGGCATAGTAAGGGTATGGATGGTGCGGGTAGAGAGTCGGAGGTGCGTTTTCACCTTTCAATTCTTAAAATTAATACCCGTCTCATTTGGCGCCCAACGTGGGGCACGTTGGACTAAAACTTATCAAATAATTAGTAGATTAACTAACAATAATCAATTCGAAGTCGGTTAAGAGTAATAGAGAAGGAAAAAGGAATTGGCCGTTTGGCGTGGAAAATTTTGAAACACGTTGCGACACGCAATCGAGTCACGCCACGCGCTTTGTTTACGGGTACATCGAACGTTACGGGCTCATACCACAAAGGCCCCTTTGTATTCGCTCCTTCCCAAACACATTTCTTGCCGCTTTCCTTATACCTGGTGTTCTGCGAAATAATAGCAAGTAAGATTTAGATATAAGAAATACAAACTGTGCTATTCTGTGTACGAGTGAATACTGCTTTCACGGAAGGAAACCACTTTAATGTTTGGACAGTATTAATTATAGATTAGACTGATTACTGTGAGGCTAATTAAATTTATTCTAATTGCAATACTGGCATTTTACAAATAATAATAGAAACATCACAGTAGATACTATGTTTGACAATTGAAGTCGAACTTTCAGATTTATTTGAATTAATCGCATGCAAATAGCTCACAGAAAAATTTTTTTTTTCTCTTTCTTCTTTCTTTTGCTGTCAACCTATATAATTCCTTCTACTGGAAAATAGTACACGGTGTTACCTTGATGTTATCCTTGTCTACCATGGCGAATTAATTAACCGATGGAACATGTGCGAAATTTGAAAATTGAATTAATTGTGTTACGTTGCTGGGGTTTTATGACTGTGGTCCGATGGGAAAGCTCAGAATTGATTGTCGGAAAGGACTTTAGCGTCCAGCTAGCAACCTAAAGGCAATTCAAGTTTTTTTTTTTTGTTGTTACCTTTTATGTAATACGGCACCTCGTCTGATTTCAGAAATTTTCTTTTTTGTGAATCGGTTATTACCTTCTTGTTATTCATCTACTCCATCTTGTCAACAGACTGACTTGTCTTATTTATTGTCAATTTAACTCAGAATATCCCAGCAACGAATTTATTATATTGCAATTTACGTTTTTTATATATTGAATGAAATTTATGTGTGAGATATTTAATGGTGCCCCGACAACAAGATATTTGGTCGAATTTGGGTACTCATACTAAAATTATTGTAATATGCGGAGACACTGGGTAAATTGATCCGCGATTTTACGCTCAAGCGTTATTATTGATACGCGACTACGCCGAACTCTTGCTATCGCCGCCCACGTAATTTTACTGTTTGAATTTTTTTTGTGTATTTGCGTTCTGCGATAGTATTCGCCCTCGACATAGTGGAGGGGTAATAAACCAGGTCGGGCTAACGATAGCTAATATATAACGATAGGTTTTTTTTCTCTCTTTTTCTCGTTTCTCCCTTCTTTTCGGGAGCCGGAAACATTAAAGTTCTTTTTTTTTCTCGGTAAATTAATTTAGCAATCCGTTCAAGGAAACATTATGCCTATTGAACCACCGGGAAAAGTGAAAGGGAAACCCGGCAGGAAAACGAAAAATAGTCAAAGAAATATGGAATCCGATATGTTCGTAGCCTCGGGCGGAATTGACACCCCGGGAGCAGGAACTAATGAGGCAAATAGTAATGTAGAGAATCCGGAAGTGCCGTCAGGGTTACTAGATGATAGTCGGTTGTCGAAACGAGATGGCGACACGCGGTTAGTTGTGCAACGCGATAGAGAACCCCCGTTCGCGTCTGTTCGAGCGGGGATTTCAGCCGGAGCGGACGGGGGAAGGGATGTCTCGGACCCAGAAGCACACAATGACGCGGCCGACAATGATATAGGGGCGCCTGGTCTACAGGCTGACCCTGAACCAATTGACAGCCCGGAGCACATGCGGAAGTTTTTTGAGTTTTTCCACTTGTTACAAAATTATATGGGTCAGAGCCAGAGTCAAAGGGAAATCCCACGCACAAGGGATAATTTAGAATTGGGACAGTTTCTCCAAGGAATGGAAGGTAGAAATGTGTCGCGCCATACCCATCCGTCTAGGGGGGGAGACGCGTCTAATTTGCCAATGCCTGAGGGGGATTTGACGATCTTCTCCCCCGACGGGGAAGGCACTAGCTTAGGAACAGAGAACCAAAATTCGCGTGCTAGGGACCGAAGGCTAGGCAACCGGTCTGTAGCTCCGCGACGAAATGCAGAAACCCGGGGAAACCAGTCTATGGTCGAACCCGGGCAACATTTAAACAATTATCAAGCGAATAACGAAACCCGAAGTTTTATCAGTGTTTCGGGATTACCCGACTTGAGCCAGGGGGATCCCCGATCCGAGTCTAGGATCCATCCAGGGCAAATATTAGAACGTCGGCAACAGCCGTCTTTAAACCACGCGGATACCGTGATGGATGGTGGCCGGGGGGGGGGGGGGGGTCGCGTCTAGCACGAACCGTCGACAATTCTCATCACGGACTCCGCGAAAACAGAATCGGACAAAATTTAACGAATTTGAACAATAACGAATATAACGCAACTGAGCGAAGGGTACGTTTCGACAACCCGGGACCCAATGATCGACAAACGACAGATTCAGCGGTAGAGTTTGATACAGAACGGTATGAAACAGAATGGAATATCCACCGCGGAACTAGGAGAATTAGATCGATACACCTCTTGCCAAACGGCGGGAGAGTGATAGAAGAAAGAATAGTGCCAGAGATGGAGTATTGTCGAATTTGCGGACTAGATGGCCTAACAGACAACGATATTAGAGACCTTTTGCCACGAAGATCGGAATCGAGGAGATCGCAGCGTAGCGCGAACCGAACAATAACGTCGGATAGCGAAAGTAGTCCATTGCCTCCCCGCAGCCATCCACTGCGAACTAGAGATCGTGCCCAGGCAACAAAAAGGGGCGCGTTTTATTGGCAAACAAGTGAATCGGATGAAAGCGAAGAACCAAGTAGACTGGCAATGTCAACGCTCACCGCTCGCAATAGAAGAAGTAGCGTCTCACCGTCAAACAGTAGCATCAATGATTCAAACCTAGCAATAAAGATAGGGAGAATAGTTAATGGCTGGAAAGTCAACTTCCCGCGGACGGAAAGGGACACAGATCAATTTCTATTAATCCTCAAAGATCTTTTGAATACGAGCGGGATACATAAAGACCTGATAGTCCCGTGTTTGTCAAACGTTTTCGAGGGAGCGTACCGGAACTGGTACCTAATAAATAAATCAGGGTGGCGTACCTGGAAGGAATTTGCGAAGGCTTTCCGTTACCAATGGGGCGTTAGGAAGGCCGACGGTGACCTGTTCGGGGAGATACGCGATTTGAAAGTCGAAAAGAATGAGTCCCTCGCATTGTTTACTTGTCGAGCGAGATTTATTTTCGAGAAAATGAAACACCCCCCGTCATTTAAAGACCAACTGAAGCAGATCCTTGTTAAATTCAACCCGCGATTGACCCTCGAAATCCTCAATCTGCCAATAAACAATTATGAAGACTTCCTCAACTATGTCAATGAGAGGAACTACATTTGCAATAGGTCAATCGAGTGTCAAAGGGAATCGCGATCGAAACGGGATAGGGTAGAACTCCACTGTCTTCAAAACAAAACCAGCGATGAGGACTCAGAAAAGACCGATGATGACGATGAAGACCACAGTGCCGCCGCGAACCTAAAAGCCTTCCAAAAGAACGGAGGCCGCCCCAACAAAGAACCTAAAACGGGCTCAAAACCGCTAGTTCGACAACGTCTCGAACAAAACTTGTCAAAATTTAAGGAAAAGAGTAACAAGACCGATCCCAACAGCGGCCCGCCAATGAACGCAACGGCACCCCCCGATTGGAGCAAGACCTTTTGTTATAACTGTGGCGAGTGGGGACACCCGGCGTGGCAGTGCACTAGCGAGAGGCGAGAGGTATGTCCCCGGTGTAAACAGAAAGGCCACACCAATACGAACTGCACCGCGTCGCCGGGAAACGAGCGGAGCCCGCAATAGCCTCTCCTTCGGCTATTGACAGGAAGGGCAAACCGGAAGGAATCGACCAGGAAAAGGACTTGAATAAAAAGGACAAGGAGGGTCTATTTAGCATAAGCAGCGCTCCGCCAATATCTGAAAGAACGGTCTGCTTGGAAATCGACGAAGAGACCGAGGAGGAACCAGAACCTACCGACGACGAAGCAACAGCGGAACCCGAGGCAACGACACCGGAGCCAACTGAACTTTCGCCGATCCAGGGACGAGCAACAACCGAAGATCCTCTACACAAGACAACACGAACCACCGAGTCAATATCCTTACGTGATTGGCGACCAAAGAATCCACTGACCCACGTAGACAACCCAGAATCGCAAAGGCGAATATATAGGGGGGAAAATAATGTCAGAGAACCGTCCAAAGTATCAAGAATACCGGTAGAAATTACGATTTTTGGCAAAAAGATTAGAGGCATCATAGATAGCGGTAGTGAAAGGTCGTACTTGAGTGCAAAGGCTTATGAGAGGGTAAAAGAATACCAGGTACACGAGCTTAAGCCGGATTCTACGTCGACAGCGGGGATATGCTTAGGAAACGGTTCGGTAATAAAATCAATCGGAGGCACCTGCTTTATTGTGGAGGTCGGGGACGTTTATGGGCCACAGTGGATGAGTATTCTTCCGGAGCTGTCAGGGGAATTAATATTGGGAATGGATTTCTGGGTGGCGTTTAAAGTACAAGTAGACCCGTATAAGAGAAACTGGACATTGGTAGGGAGTCAATACTCGTATGAACTGTCGCATCGCTTTATATTCCCCACGGAATTGAGGGTACAATCGACAAATCAGGCCCGGAATTTGAAAGACTTTCTAGATAGAGAATTCGCGAAGTTCGACAAAGACTCCACGGGCGTAACAGATTTGACAAAACATGTTATTGAATTGGAGGATCCTACGCCACATAGACAAAAGCCCTACAGACGAAGTGAGAAATTGCGCGGCTTCATAAATGACGAAGTAGATCGGTTACTGGCGAAGGGGTATATCACGTGGAGTAAAAGTAATTGGGCGAGTTCACCGGTGGTAGCACCAAAAGCTAACGGCGGATTGCGATTCTGCATTGACTATCGAATGCTGAACAAGAAGACTAAGAAGCCCGCGTATCCTCTCCCACAAATGGGTTCCATTTTGTCGCAACTCCACCAAGCGAACGTAATTTCGACATTGGATATGAGCGAAGCGTTCCACCAAATCTCAATGGATGAGGAGAGTCGAAAATATACCGCATTCGTCGTCGAGGGAAAGGGGCTCCTGGAATGGCTGAGAATGCCGTACGGACTAACGGACGCGCCCTCAACGTTTCAGCAACTCATGGACGCTCTGAAGAGACGCGTCAAGGAGATCATCGTGGAACGCCAATTGCCGAACTATTGGGCCGACCAGTTATTTGTCTATTTGGACGATTGGATCATCGTGAGTCAAAACTTGGACGAACATCTGTCCTTGTTAGGAATACTGTTCGAAGTCCTGAGGGAAGCGAAACTAACAGTCAACCGCGAGAAAAGTAGCTTCGCATGTAAAAGCGTCAAATACCTTGGATACATCATAGACGAATTAGGCATGCGACCGAACCCGGAAAAGATACGACCAATTCTTGATTACCCAACGCCGCAAGATAGAACACAGCTCCGCCAATTTAATGGCTTAGTGAACTGGTACCATCGCCATTAGAAGAATATTACACGAGTACAAGCACCCCTAAACAAACTCACCAGCCCGAAGGTACCGTGGTGCTGGACTGAAGTGGAGCAGAGAGCGTTTGACGAACTCAAGCAGCTCTTAATTGACGCACCGCGACTGTATACTCCAATACCAGGCCAACCATTCATTCTCTACACGGATTCCAGTGATTTCGGTTTAGGCGCCATTCTGGTACAAAAGGACCCTATAACCAACAGAGAAGTCCTGATCGAAGCCCTCAGTAGGCCACTACGAGGAGCCGAACTCCACTATACCACCACTGAGAAGGAATGTTTGGCAGTAGTGTGGTCCGTTGGAAAACTACGCTGCTACTTGGAGGGAATGCCATTCAAGGTCGTCACAGACCATCAGGCCCTGCAATGGCTCCACGGATTAAAAGCCCCAGTAGGTCGCTTGGCTCGGTGGGCTATCTACCTCCTACAACATAATATGACGGTCGAGCATAGGCGGGGTACCTTGAACGAGGCACCCGACGCTCTTTCGCGTATGTTCGACGTCGACGTCGATCCTGCGGGGTGGGAAAAAGTTGTCGAAGAAACCATCCGAAACCGTGCGCAGCTAAATTCCATTCGCGATCAAAATTGGTACGACGTGAAAAGTAAACTTGTCGAAAAACACCCCGGTAGGTTTCCGGGTTGGAAAATCGAGGATGGTACACTCATGTACTACCGGCCTGACTACGCCAAGGCAATAATCGATGACGAAATCCATGGAAAACTGTAGTCAAACCCGGGGAAATTCTAGAAATAATGCGGGAAAATCACGAGTCGCCACAGGCAGGTCACCTAGGACGTCATAAAACCTTAGATCGTATCCGACAAAATTATTATTGGCCAGGAATGACGCAGGATGTCAGGGCGTTTGTCGAAGAATGCGACATTTGCGTTAGGGTTAAGGACGATCAGAACCCCGTAAGAGGTCCATTGTCAACTTGGCCGTTGCAGACGCCGTGGACGCAGATCGCGATTGACACCGCTGACATGACGACCCGTTCTAAGAAAGGTAATTCACACATTATTGTCGTTTTAGATCTCTCGACAAAATATATTGAACTGTTCCCGACCCGCGACAAGAAGGGCAAAACGGTAGTAAAAGTGTTAGATACTATTTTTGACCGATGGGGTACGCCGCGATCGATAATCTCCGATAACGGTAAAGAGTACGTAAATAGGGACGTCGGTGATTTCTTGACCGCGAGGGGGGTGGAACATATTACTACACCGTTAGCCCACCCCCAAGGAAATCCGGTTGAGCGTGTAAACCGAACGATCAAACCAATGATCGCCGCGTTTGTCAAAGGTAACCAGAACGAATGGGACCAACACCTCTCCAAAATCCAACTTGCCTATAATACCGTACCGCATACGGGAACACGGTTATCTCCGTTCTTCTTGAACCACGGGCGGGAAGCTATTGTTAGACATGCCGCTAAAGCGGGCAATCCTCCGGCCCCTTCGAACGAGGTTGTTAGCGAATGGGCGGAAAGAATGAATCGGATAGACGAACTCAGGCATAAGGTCGAACTTCAGCTGAAAAGGTATTCTGATGAGCGGATTGCCAAATTGAATAAAAACAAGACGACGCGCATTCAGGTAAAAGAAGGTATGGAGGTTTATTACCCTAATAAAAAACTATCTAATAAAGCGGAAGGCTATAATGCCAAGCTGGCGCATAAATATTTGGGTCCAGCGTGGATCAGGAAACTATTAGGGCCAATGACCGCGGAATTGGTAGACAAGGATAAGAAGGTCGTTGGCAAGTACTGCCTTACCGATTTAAAGATACCACGACGTAGTATAAGAAACCTTCGTGTTCTCCCGTAGGCTCCTCCTGTCAATCCTGGTCCTTTGTCAAGCAAGACCTCGGCCATGTCTGACCTAAATAAAACCCACGACACCACCAACGAGGAGGCAAGGGCCCCGCTCACCGAGGAGGAACGGCGGGCTATCGAGGAACAGCTCGAGGCGCTGACGGAGAGACTGCAGAGGTGCACGGGCCAGCCAACACCAGCAGGTGCCGAATCAGTGGACGATAGCTCCGACGATGCGGAACTTACGGCTCAGGAACTGGGTTTCGGCCCAGAACCAGATGTAATGACGACCTCGCCGGCAGCACCAACTGCCACAGCCAGTCGACAATCGACACCGTCAAGATACGCCCGGACGGAGGTGCCCTCCGACATCCAAGAGCTGTTGGAGAAAATTCGACAACGACCGGGCCACGATATGAGGAGGGAGCAAGTCCAAATTTGGACAAGAGATGATATTCGGCGAGAGAATCGCACTCGGAGGCGCAACGAAGTCGACCCGAAACGGGCGCAAATGTTGCCGGGAGGTCAGCGGCCAGCCCGATCATCCGACCTTCCCCACGCCGTCAACGCCCCGTCGACCGCCGTAAGGCCAGCACCACTGGGCAAGGAAGCCACCTTTGAGCAGGTGTTGGAAGAGCTGGGAGTGCCGGCATTCACCCCAACGCCGGAACAGCCGACACCGCTGTACTTCGCGGACTGTCGGATCCTGTCCGAAAGGATGCTCAAAGATCTTGTCAACAAACGAGCGGAGGCTCTCGTATCCCGAAAGGAGGCAAAAACCAAGGACCGTGGCACACAGACCTACGTCACTCAGGCCCGGAAACAGTACGTGGCGGGCTGCGTAAACTGTAAGTCGCCGGAGCACCACTTTAGCCAATGCAAGCTGCCCCTGCGGCCGGGGTTCTGCCAAATATGCGGTGCCAACGGATACAACACCGAGGACTGCGTCTACCCTCACGGGGTGGAACATGAGCACGCCCTGGGGAGATGCAGCGGATGCGGCAGAAGCCAAGACTTATACTGCCCCGAGTGCCCAGATTGTAATATCCGTTTCCGGGGCCTCACCGACTACTTGAGGTTGAACTACGCGACATGGCCCGCATGGGCCGTCCCTTCGGACCATAAGGCGATGGTCGGCCCGGTTGAGAGCGAACTAAGGCGCAAATTCCGGATCAAATTTGACGACCCCTCGGACGGAGCCAATAAAATCCGCCAGTTCCTAGTTCGAGAGAACGCTCTAGCAAAAGTTGACGAGTTTGTCAACCCAACAGCCAAGACCGCTCTCCAGCTCTCGGAAGCGATGCGACAGCAAGCTATACGGGCCCTATACCAGCCCTACGCGTTCAAATCACTGGATGAAGTCTTCCAGGAACGTCCTGAACTGCGGGACGGGGAGGAAGTTCCGGTCGTCGTACCCGGACGACGCAAGAAGGAACCGGAGACGGAACCACCATGCGCCCCGAAGAACTGAGTCCCACCCTTACCTACAGCCGGACGTCTAGACTCCCCTTTTTGTTTTCTGTGTTTATTGTCAAACGGACCGGCAGAACATTTGTTTATTTTTTTGTGTGTGATTCGTTACGGTAGCCTTCAATTGTCAACTACCTTGTTTGTCGATTACCTTTACTTGTCAATTACCTTGCTTTTCACCAAATAAACCTGGGATAACTGTCGATCTTTTGTGCATACGTGTGACTTCCTGAACCCAACCTTCCACAGGAAGCAGAAGATTGAGTCCAGTGGTTTTGCAGTGAACCTTATCGGGTAATTAAGTCAACAAGATTCCAGGTAAAATTGTGAAATTTTTTGACTTTGTTCACATGGTCTTTGTCGTCGACCGAGCGGGCGATTCCGCTCGGCCGCCGGCAACGAAGAGGGACGTGTCGGGTAAATAAACAACACAACACCAGGCTCAGTCAAATTCAACACTTTATTCGCGAGATAGACATTTAGCTCGACAATATGGTATCAAACCGATCGCCCGCGGAAGCGAGCCGGCGGAGACGGGTTGACCTTTCAGTTCCCCGCGTGACCCCAGGCGCTGCCCGCGACGGCCCCCCGGCGAATGGTCCGTCGCCACCCGCGCCAGACTTTCCCTCCGCCAACAGGGAGCCGCCGCGATCAGACCGGGCGTCCCGGAGCCGCCCGCCGCGGCGCCGCATCGCCCCCGGAGCATGGCGAGACCGAGCTCCCGAGGCGCATGCTGCCCACCGGGACCCCCGCCGCGGAAAAAAGGGGGCGCGAACACGGGGCCTCCCTCCAACGGGCGTCCAGTCGACCGGCCCCAACTCGCGCACCATTTTACCCTCCGAACCACGGCCGTCCCCGCCAGCTCGCTCCGACCCGATCTCACACGCCGCGCACCTTCTCGTTTCGTTCACGGCCGACTCGACACTAACTCTCCTGCCCTGGCTTGTTCGTGCTTGCTCCTTAATCCGCCCGGCTTCCATCGAGCGCGCTCCTCATAACAATGCGCGACCTGTAACGCGCTCGTAACAACAACACGCCTGTTCTCGGAAGTCCCGGTTCGTCTCCCCTAAGCTTCCGGATACATCGCGCGATATGCCACCTCGGTCATCGGGAATATTGATTTATTGTTTGCTGGTTTAATAATACATTACTTAATCATACTTAATATTACTTAGCCTAGTTTAACTGGTTCTTATTATCTATTGAGCCGCTCCGCGCCCTCGTTCGGCGACAGTCTTTTTATTTATAAGTCACTAACACCTATCTGTCCTAGGAGAACGAATTCGTGGTCAGCTAAGGTACTCTTCTCTGACGTCGAGGTTTAAGGGGGGAGAGTGTGACGGGAAACCCGCGACTCCCTCGACAGATCGAAGGGTCCCCGCGTTTGACGACGAATCCGTCAAAGACCGCAGCGCCAAAATTATAGTCGTCGCGACAATAGAGGGCGAAGACACCGAAGATGCCCGATCGACGGCGAACGCGAGCGACGATCGATGAGAGGTCGATCGTCAGGACACTCTGGCTCGAGCCCCGCTACCAAATAGGCGTAGTTGTCACTAGCAGCGAAGATTACTTTGTATTGTGCGTGCGATAGCAAGTAACGACCGTAGTCTCGACAAAGAGGCCAATTTTGTACGCGTTGTTGTTAGAAATTGTGAGACGTCCAAACGAACCAGGAGCATCACCAAACCGCATACGTGAGTCAATAAATTTCATAATTTACTGGAAATCGATAAACTACTCTGCTTCCTTGGGTCGTCCAACTCTCCCACTTCCCTGGGGTATGAGCTTGTTATTTCTTCTTTGCCGATTTGGGGAAATCGGCTGGCGCCCAATTTATTAGTAATGCGTTATAACAAATTGTCAATTTTATCTTTATGAGCCCCGGCAGCTCTTGACCCAAGCCGCGCCGGGTGTGGGTTTTCACCTTTCAATTCCTAAAATTAATACTCGTCTCAAGAGTGATGTGTGGAATGGATGCAAATGCCGTGTCGCCCTTGTGGCATAGTAAGGGTATGGATGGTGCGGGTAGAGAGTCGGAGGTGCGCGGGAGAGAGATGGAAGAATGGATTCTGGGGCGGGATGCATGCGTTTTGAATGAGCCGTCTGAATGTTATACGTATAATAGTGAGCGAGGGGCGAGTGATATAGACGTGACCTGGGTGAATGACATGAATGATAGGTATCGGTATGAGTGGGAGGTGAAGCCTCATTCGGGTATTAGCAATCACAATGTGTTGTTAATACGAGTGAATGGTTCAGGCGTGGGTGATGGTGGCAAAGCGAGTAGTAGGGTGCATGAGAGAGTGAAGCGGTGGTATATGCGGAATGTTGATAGGGATGAGTATATGAGGGATCTGATTGAAAAGGCTAGTGGGGATGCGTATGTCACTGGTGATGATGTCACGGCGGATGGGATGGCTGAGCGTTTAAACGAATGGCTAGCGAGCGTGAACGACAAGTGGTTGAAGAGGTGCGCAAGGCAGCGTGAGAGAAAATTAGTTTGGTGGACGGAGCGGTTGAGTAAAATGAAGAGGGATGTAGGGACGGGACGGAGAGAATGGCAAAGGGCGAGGTGTAGAAACGGGCATGACGTGGCAGAGCGGCTGCGGTGTTATAGGGAGCAGGTGAGGGAGTACAAGCGCGAGATATGCCGTGTGACGCAGGAGAGCTGGCGCAAGTTTGTGAGGACAGAGGGGAACGAGAACCCCTGGGGTGAGGTGTACAGGGTGTGTCGAGGTAAGAAAGGGCGTGTAAAATCGAGTGTGCTTAAGGATGGGGATGAATGTACGAGTACGTGGAGAGAAAGTGCCGATCTGCTGTTGCAGAAATTTTTCCCCGCTACGGAAGTGAATATGGCTGAGTGTGTGAGGAATAGTATGGATGTGGGTAGCGCCGTGAAAGAGTTTGAATGGGGTGAAGTGAATGCAGCGGTGAGGGATTTGAGATTAAAGAAGGCGCCGGGAATGGATGGTGTGACTGCCGAGATGGTGCGAATGGTCTGGTGTGCGATATCGGGATGGATGATCTGTATGTACAATGTGTGCTTGAGAACGGGGTGCTTCCCGAATGAGTGGAAGGTTGCAAGGCTCGTCGTACTGTTAAAGTCCGCCGACAGGCTGCGGACGGACCCCGGGTCGTACAGGCCGATTAGCTTACTGTCTGTGTTCGGGAAGGTTCTTGAGAAGATGATGGTGGCACGGATGGAGAAGAAAATTAGTGAGAGTATGTGTGAGACACAGTAGGGCTTTACCCGGGGTAAATCTGTTGAGCATGCATGGGAGTGTTTGAAGAGTGGTGCGCGAGTGTGAGGAGAAGTACGTGTTGGGTGTGTTTGTGGACTTTAGGGGTGCGTTTGATTGTTTGGAGTGGCAGCGGGTGATTGCGAAGCTGGAGAGTCTGGGTTGTGAAGAAATTGAGTTGTGGAAGTCCGATTTTCGTGAACGTAGTGTGTGTGTTGTTGGTGAGTGTGAGTGTGTGACGAAGGCGGTAGAGCGTGGTTGTCCGCAGGGGTCCATCTGCGGACCGTTTATCTGGAAGCTGATGATGAATGTGCTCCTGCGGCAATTGAGTGAGAGTGGGTGTGTGCATGTGGCGTATGCCGATGACTTGATATTAGTTGTATCTAGACGGAATCGGTGCGAGTTGGAGCGTAAGGCCGGAAGATGGATGGAAATGGTATGTGAGTGGGGAGCGAGTGTGGGCGTGCACGTGTCGGACAGTAAAACTGTGAGTATGTTATTGAAAGGGAGTTTGTCTGCAGGGAGAAGTCCGCCGGTGGTTGCGAATGGGCGAGTGATTCGGTATGTGCAGTGTGTAAAGTATCTTGGTGTGTGGATGAGTGAGAGGATATCTTTCAGGGTGCATTTCGAGCGGCTGAGAGCGGATATTGTGAGTGTGGTTGGACAGATGAGGCGTGTGGTGCGGCGTGATTGGGATTTGAAGAGGCGTGCAATAAGGATCATATTGTTACGACCCTGACCTCGCGCGCATTCTGCGGTTTGAATGTGTCCCGCTGTAGGAATTGCCGTGGTGATCGAGTTGGGATAGTGACGGCGTTGGGTAGCTGTTTGTTGATTGACAACCGTCAAGGAGAACCTCCGGAACTATCTTTGAGAGAAGACATGTGTTGACGAGCGGTCATGTTAATAAAGAGTTCTTATTTCTTGTTTTAATCGTTGTCTTAATATATAAGGGTTTGTTTATGGCTGTGTGTCTATATGGTGCGAGCGTTTGGTGTGAGTCGATGGAATATCGGTACGCTAGAAGAATGTTGAATGCTTGCCAGCGAGCATGCATGTATGCATGTACGAGTGTTTGTAGGACTGTCTCCACGGAGGCTATGCAAGTGATTATGGAGGTGCTTCCAGGGCCGTTCCTGGCGGGGGTGCAAAAAGTGCGGTCGCACCTGGGCGGCCGAATCTGGGGGGGGGGCAGCAGAGCCCTCAAACATTCGATTTTATCGCCAAATCGATCACTTTGTATGTATGAAAACGTAAGAAAGAAGACACAATTTAAATGAGTTAGATACTGGATGTATGAACGGTACAGGGTGTCCCGCGCAATTGTAACAGGCTGTACTTCCAAGCGGTTGGGAATAGATGTTATTAGTGAAAGTTAAAAAGTTTCAATCGGTGATTAATACGTAGCTGACTGCAGGAACCTTTGCGCATAAACTTCTTTGCTAAGAAGTTCTCGAAGTTAAAAATTTACTCGTGGCAGCGTCTCGCGTTCAAGAGACCAACTGCAGTCTTTAGTGTAGTCAAAAATATAGGTTTCCATTTACGAAAAAGATGCAATTGCATTCTTCTGATGCACCGATGCATAAAAGTTCCTACAGTTAATTGCGTCGGAATCACCGACTGCAACTGTTTAACTTAAACTAATAACAGTTTATGTTTTCGAAAAGACGATCGCGGAGTCCGTCGATTGTTACGCTCTCGCATTTTTACTTCACAGTATGCTGAGCAGAGAGCTAACGTTTGTTAGCGCCCACGTTTGTTCGTAACACGTAATCAGTACGGGTTTTATTAAAAAGTGCTGAACTAAATGTGCTGTGATTAGTGGCTACAGTTAAAAACTATTGTTTCTGTTATAAATAAATTAATCAAGGTAAGTTTTGCTTGTGATTTGTTTGGAAATTTTATTCGAAATAAAACAAATATCGTTCCTTAGATGTCAGATCGAAGATCCAAAAGGCAGTCTGGGTTTTATTATCGGAAACAGGAGGAATTAAAAGTGAAAGAACATCATAAACAACGTGGTTCTTTAGCAAAGTTTTTGAATCCTTCAGAAAATATTAGTGTGGAATCTAATCCGCAGCGGGTTAAGTGGGCGTCGATAAACGCACGGTTTGGAAAATAACGTGTTAATACTTTATTTGAGAACAATGTGAATATAATGCTTTCTCGCGTCGCTCGTCTCCGTCGTTCGTCTTTCGCGTTCTCTCGCCGAACGCCTTCTGGGTCCACACACTGTGGGCCCACACAAAGCCCGCACGCAATCGGCAACCCTCGGGTTTGCCCGCATAAAATTCGGGAAGCCGGCAACCGACGCTCACCGAAGATAACACAACGTCGCGTGATCGTCGCCGGCCGTACCCCTTATTCTCAGGGCCGCATTCCGGGAAACGCGCCCCTACATTAGTGTAGCAAGTACATCAGCCATTTCCCCTACGAAATTGATCTTGAACAACCTGGAACATCATTGAAGACTCAAGATGATGATTCCTTGATTCCTTCAGCCTCTAGTATTAAAAAGGAGCAAGAGGAAGATGTATCGGCTACAGGATCGCCAGAGTCAGAGAAGGAGAGTGTTAAAGAAGAGGATCTTGGTGGAGAGGAATCCGTAAATTCATCTTTTGTACTGGAAGACCCAGGAACGTGGCCGGATTTTGTGGACGACAGATTTACAGAAATTTTAGTAAAGAAAGGGCCAGTGCAAATTTGCAATATTAATTTCCCGTTAGACGAAACAAGAAGAAGATTTTCGATAACCTATTTTGACAAAATTTGGCAAATGGTGAAAAAGTTTCCAGAAATTGGTTAGTCTATTCGGTTAAATTCAATAAAGTATTTTGTTTCTGTTGCAAATTATTTAGCAAAAATATTATTAAATTAATTCGTGGAGGGTATTCAGATTGGCGGCATGCGGTATCGTATTTTGTGCAACACGAAAACTCTGAACAGCGAATTGAAAGCACCAAGATATGCCTGGAATTAAAATTACGGATAGTAGAGATGTGCACAATAGACAAAAATATTCAAACATTTTACGATATGGAATCAAAACGATGGCGTGCAATTATTGAAAGAATGGTAGCTATTGTTCAATTTTTATCGGGTCAATGTTTGGCATTTCGTGGCGAGTCCAGCAAATTATACCATCCTAACAATGGAAATTTTATGAAAATTGTTGAAATGTTAGCTAAGTTTGATCCCATAATAGCAGAGCACGTGCGAAATGTTCAGGCAGCAAAACATAAAAAAACACATATGCCACATTATTTCGGAGTACATTTTCAAAATGAAATAATTAATTTATTAGCGACGGCAATACGAAAAAAATTGACTCAAATTATAAAAACTGCGAAATATTATTCTATTATTCTTGATTGCACACCAGATTTGAGCCACGTCGAACAAATTACGTTTGTTGTGCGATCTGTAAATTGCGCAAAAGATGATGTAAAAATAGAGGAACATTTTCTTGGTTTTTTTCCCATACTTGACACCACAGGCGAAGGTTTATATAATTTTGTAATTCATGAATTATTACCAAAATTTGGCCTTAATGTTAAAGACATTTTACTTTAAAGACAAATTTTACTTTAAAACCTTTAAGTAATACTCGCTGGTCAAGTCGTATTAACGCAGTAAAACCGTTGCAACAAAATCTCCATCAAATTTCTGAGTCTTTAATTAGTTTAAGTAATGATTCAAGTAGGGATTTGAACACAAGGCACATAGCGAATTCTTTATCTGAAAAATTGAAATCTTTCAAATTTTTGTGTTCGTTAATAATCTGGCAGGATTTATTGTCAAAAATAGACGTTGTTAGCAAAATGGTACAGAATCCTAACATTAATGAATGTATGAATGCATTGCAAAATTTAGAAAAATTTATAAATAAGAAATAAATGATACTAGTTTTAACGAATATGTTACTACAGCTACAAAGCTGGCAGAAGATATAGGTGTAGAACCCGAATTTCCTCAAACACGCATAAGAAAGAAAGCTCGCCAATTTTTGTATGAATCTGATGAGGAGCCTATCCAAAATCCAAAACAAAGTTTCAAAATTAACTTTTATTTTCCGATTATAGATACAACAAAAACTTCTATAGAAGAAAGATTCAGGCTATTAGATCAATGTAATAGTATTGTGCCGAATCACTCCTGAGCGAGAGAGAGATCCGAGGTGGTCGGTGGTGCTCTCGTCTGGCTGGGTGGATCGGTTAAGGACCGGTAAAGCTCGGGGATGTGGACTCAGTAATACTGTGGCGAGGTGATGCAGAAGTCGTAGTTTTGTCGATGGTCTTTATTTCGCAGCTTTGACTCGAGGACTCACTACTTGAATCTAAACGGCTCCAAGCGCGTGCTTCGATGGTTGAGCGTTATCTGGTTCAATTTTGAAAACCGGGCGTTGTCGCCAAGAAGATCGTCGCGGATGCCGGTGATTAGCGCCACACGCGGAACCTATACAATCCGCGCCGCGCCGATAGATCGATAATTGATCGCGCGGATTGATTCGTCCAGGGAGTGGTGCCGTCTCACGAGTTCGCTATACAGCGCTATCGCCATCGGTGCTGCCTAAACAAGTATATTTGGCTTTCTGTATTCTTTTCGTGAAATGGATTCCGATACTTTACGAAAATGTTGCATGGATTTAGAAATTTTTTTACAAGTAAATGTAGATGATGTTGCGCAAAAAGATCTGAACAGGCTTGAACTCTTTAACGAGATAGTAAGTTTTAAAGAACTCTTTCCCGCATCGACAAAGCCGCTATATACACTAGATTATATTGTAAGTAATGAAATAGTTTCGTCATTTCCAAATTTTTCCGTTGCATTACGAATTTTTTTAACTCTGCCTATAACAGTCGCATCGGGGAAAAGGAGTTTTTCCAAATTAAAAATGATAAAAAACTATCTTCGAACGTCAACATCACAAGAATGGCTAAGTAATCTTGCATTGCTATCAATAGAAAAAAATATTTGTGAGAATTTAGATTTATCCAAAATAATCGATGAGTTTGCGGCGAAAAAAGCAAGAAGGGTAAACTTTTGAATCTTATTTTTTTTATTATGTAGCTTTCCGCGTGAATGTAGCGTGCGGCATGCGTAGCGAAGGAAAACATAAGTGCGAGTGAGAGCGAGGAAAGAGTGAGGCGATAGACAATGGCGAACGACGAGCAACGTGTCTAAAACTCGATTGTAATCGACTATTTTATTCTATGTTCCAGTGCTAAGTACAAATATAGTATAATTCAAGAATTAGTGTTAGTTGCATCTCAGTTATTAAGATCCCCCAGTTATTTATTATTTATCTTTATGCAACCCTGACTGTTTAAAACTATTTATATTTCACGCCAGACTCTCCAAAGTCTTCTGATACATAGAAATAAGATAAAATAATATGTAATTATTAGGGGCGGCCAGATTACATTTGCACGGTGGCGGCGAACAACCCAGGAACGGCCCTGGGTGCTTCCGTGGGATTTGGAGTGCATTAAGAGAGGTGTGGTTTTTAAGATTAAGAACGGGATTGGGTTGACTGGTATGGATGTGTTGAACGAGGATGATGTGCGAATGAAAAGTGTGGATGAGTGTAAACAACTGCTGAGTCAGCGAATGTATGGTGTGTGGCAGCAGAGACGGAATGAGTCGCAGAAGGGACGTATGACGTATGAGGGGTTAAAGATGTGAGATTTGCGGGTTTAGCTGGTGCATTTTCGCCAAATGTGAGTATGCCCATGCTGCTAACCTGGCATGGCAGTTTGAATGCGTTTCCGTATGAAAGGGGGCTGAGTGAAACTGCGGAGTGTGAGTATGGTGCAGAGCGTGAAGATTGGTTGCATGTTTTGGTGTGATGCGACCTATATGAGGATGTAAGAAACCTGAATGAATGGGGTGTGAGTGTGGATGATAACGTTAGAGTGGATGTGAGTCGAGTGTTGGAGAGTCAGGAAAGGTATGAGAGGGTGTGCGAGTATGCGCGGTGTGTGTTTGAGAGGAGAAGGGTGAGAAGGCATGAATGATCGAGACCAGAATGGGTGCCTTGAGGACGCAGGGGGGACGTCCCGGTAAAGGCTTCGGCCGACCCCGGAGACGTCCTTTGGAACATAGCGTACCCACGTACCCGAAGCGCTGGCCGACCAGTACCGGGAAGTGCGGGCTCCCCAACTGGTAGTGGCTTCGGCCACGAAGGTCCGACCAGTGACCTTCACTGGTACCACGGGGGCCGGGCGCCCGACCGAGACACCTTCCCAGTCCCCGGCCGTCTGGTGTTGGACTCGCGAGTGCAGTGGTTGACACCCAGCATGCTTGGGTAGGGACCCGTGAGGGTCCCGGAGGGTGAGCTGCGTACCAACAGCTCGGGTACCGGCCTGCCCAGCCGGTAGGGTGTGGATAGTCACCCAGCTCCACCAGTAGCCTGCCGTCAGGACCTGCATCCCGACGGTGTACTGATAGTCCCTACTTCGACGGGGACCCGCTGATTGGGCGTATCCCAATCCCACGCCCATGGAGGCCGTCGCGATAAGGGCTTATGGTCAGATACGGGCCGTTACACTTTCTACAGTGTACATGTTACGATAAATTTGATAAATCGGTAATTATCCATAATTACCGGTTATTATGCATACTTACCGCTCAGTTTGGTAAATGTGATAAATTCTTAAAACTTTATCTTTACCGGCGATTTTATATAATTCCCAACTCATAATGGTAAATGTAATAAATTCTTGAGTATTTCTCAAATTTTTGGCACAGGTTTGTCTATGTGGACACTCCCCCAAATGTGAGCTAAAGTTAAGTCTGTGGTCGAAGCAGACTCCTAGAAATTTGGCTTCTACGGAATTCGGGATTCAGGTTTCGCCTAGGTTGAGTATGGTGGAGCCTGTGGGAATGATTTTCCTGTTGAAGATGAGAAATTGTGTTTTTGCAGGAGGAAGGGAGAGGCCGATGTTTCGAAGGTTGGAGGATATTTTAAGGATAGACGTTTGAAGTGAGCGAGCTGCTAAATCGACCGAGGGAGCTTTGGCGAATACCGCCATATCGTATGCGAAGAGCGTGGTGTGAACTTTGTTAGGAAGATTTTTGTCAATGACGGAGGTATAGAGGATGTATAGGAGGCGGCTAGTAACTCCACCTTGAGGAACCCGTTTATAAATGGAGCGAGTAGCCTCTGGGAGGGATGGAAAAGTGGCGGTTCGGCAGAATATGAGTTGGAATATGAGCGAGAGAATCTTGGGTGGTATTCCCAAAGAGGTGACTTTGGTTGTAAGGATGTCAGGGAGAACATTGTCGAAGGCGGCATTGACGTCTAACCACGCTACCGCAATTGTCTCGTTCTTAGCTAGGCCATCCTCTACGTACAGTGGGGATGCTGCCAAATTGTCGCTGCGTGAATGACCTTTCCTGCATCCAGATTGCTGAGGCGAGATGATCTCATGGTGTTCGGCCCACGATAACAGGCGGTTTTTAACGAGTCTTTCCATTAGTTTACCGACGCAGGAGGTGAAGGAGATAGGTCTGTAAGAAGCTCTTTCCTGATTGAAAAACATTAGATTCCTCCCAGGAGTCCGGAGTAGTGTGGTTGTCAAAAAGGACGTTGAGTACATCCAATAGGGCTAGCCTAGTTAGTTTTGGTAGATAGTGAAGCATTAAGTCATGTGTATCGTCTGGCCCTGGGGCTGATTTATGGCTAGTTTGCTTGATGGCTAGATTTTGTTCCAAGAGGTCGAAGTCCTTTTCCAGGAGCTGTTCTCCGAAGGTCATACAGTCGAGGGAGGGTTTTATCGGGACCCATGGTGGTGCAGTCTTGTCGATGGCTTCTTCTCTTTTCAGCTCGTCCACCGGAGATGCGGGGGTTTGCGTGCTGGTCCACTTGGATTTGAGTATTTTGATAGTGCTTCAAAATTTCTTGATATTAGTGTGCATAGACAGATTTTCCCCAAGTTGCGAAAGTGAGCTATTTTTTTACGTTTAAGAGCCTTCTCCGTTATTGCACTTTGCTTTTGTTACGAGATCCAGTCCGTGAATGCACCGCAGAATTGCCATTTTTATAGCGCTGCTCTTCGCAGTCTGAGGAATCTGTTGCATTCTTGATCCCACCAAGGCACTGGGTTACCGTGTAGGTAATTATTGACTGTCTTCTTGGTAGGTGTGTACTCTATGAATACTATTTTAATTAAGTTAGTGATGTGTTCGTAACTTTCCAGGAATAGTAGGTCGCCCAAGTGCAGGTTGTAGTACTTTCTGGTGAACTCCTCTGCGGTGGCTTGAAAGTTTCCCCAGTTTGTTATGGTTGAGGAGAGTCTAAAGGAAGGGGGGAAGTCGGAAGGTGAATTTGGTCAGTTGCAGGTTGGGGAGTATTGAGTAGTGGTCAGAGCCGTAGGGGTCGGCTAGCTGTAAGGTTTGGGTGATGTGAGCTATGCTGTGAGAGGAGATGACTAGGTCGATGTTGCAGTGGTCAATATGGTTGATGTGGGATTTTTCGGTTGTGTTGTGGACAGTGAGTTTGTGAGAAGTTATTAGTTTGTGAAGGATGCGCCCAGTTAGGTCGGATTGGGAATAGTTCCAGTTGGGGTGCCAGGCGTTGAGGTCCCCTGTCAGGATGTAGTGTCCTTTGTGTTCTAGTGTTTCTGTGCAGTTGGTCCATTGCGATTTGTCGAATTGGTGAGCTCGTCTTCAGTAGGCTGCAGCTATTGTCACTTCACTATTTTTTAGATGGAGGGTGGTGACACAGGTGGTCACATTGGGTCTCTGTTCTTGATGTCATTTTGTGGAGTGTGCGCGATGTTGTTTCTGATGTAGATAGCTACTCCCCCTTTGTGATAGTGTGGATCGAAATTGTATATGGCGGTGAAGCCAGTGATGTTAGACTTCGAGCCCATCTCGTCATGCGCACTGGATTTCGGCCGATTCGCAGCACCGTAGCATAGTGATAGCTGTAGGTTCCTGGGTAGTTATGCGGGGTGCCAAATGGTGCCACATCCCCAAGCTCAATCTCCCTCATAAATATAAATGTTTGTGTATATGTATGTATGTATTGTGCATTTGCAACGTCACAAAAATAGTAAATTCCCGGCTAGGAAGAAGAAACGAGCACACCTCGGGGCCTCTCAAGAACAACGAACACCGACTAATGCCCTACGAATTCTTTTATTTTTTAAGTCAACCACCGAGTCCGAAGATCGGAGCCCAGGCCCTGCGGGGCTGCTACCAGGAGAAAGAGTCTGGAGAGGAAGCCGGATTCCCGCCCGGAGCGCGGTAAATACCGGACGTCCAGCGGGGGAAGGAGTCGCCGCGGCCGGGGCAGGCCCCGTTGAAATTGGGGACGGGCGACCTTGCGGTACTCCACCCTCGAAGATTCCCGGGTAAAAGGCGGGGCGGAGGGACCCACTGACTCCAGGGAGGTTGGTGCTCGGTGGCGCGAGTGGACTTCCCTTTCCGACCCTGCTGGACCGGAACGAGAACGCAGAAGAAGGAACCTGGAAGAACGGTAGCATCCCGCGGGTGCCGAAAGAAGAGGGCCAAATTTTCCACCACCGATCAGGAAGAACATCCAGGGCAGGAGTCACCAATTATCGACGGCTAATTTATGGCGTGGCGTTCTATGAGGTTTCCGGGGTGGGGATAAGTGTCACAATTAGCATGCGCAGAAGATCTCGCGGATCGCGAGGATCCGCGAGCTCCTTCTTTGATCAGCGACCGTCAACGGGTGTAGTCAGCCTTTCAAGTAGATCGCGAGTTTTGACCGAATAGTCAGGAGGAGACCAGGAGACGATTCGACCAGCGGCAGCAGAGAACAACGGAGATGGTGAGGTGCACGAATTAGTCCTTTCGTTTCGCGAGATTTATTGTAAATATTGAAAAGTTGTCCTATTGAATCCACTCCATCGGCCGCGTTAAGGGGTTACCTACAGTGTTACGGGCTAGCCTCGCGAGCCCGGTCTTTCCCACTCGTCTTTTCGGAGTTCAAGGAGAAAAGGAACGGGTTCGATATTTCTAAATTTTTGAATGAGGTACACTGCAGTGAAAAAGTAGTCGAGACGTTCCCATAGGATAACGAGCCTTCACCTCAGCACTGCAATGTTTAGGATTAAAGGTAGGACAACACTCGGTTTAAGAAGTTGGTGCGTTCCCGGAGGTTAACGGATCGCCTTCCAAGACTTCGTGGGGTCGAGGGTAAGGATATTCTCGAGCGGTAAAGAATATTCCCAATTGTGTGGGTTCTTTCCTCTAATGATTTCTCAATGTTAGGATTCGACAGGTGGTAAAGTGATTTTGACACAGTGATTTGTAGTTGAAGATATGATCTCTATATTCAAAGTAAATGTAGAATATCTGGTAAAGCAAAGTTTAAAAATAATACAATTTATGTTCAGTGTGTGTTTTCGGTGTTATAATTATTTGTGTACCTCGTCTGTCTCGTTGCCGTAGTATTCAATTATAATAGGCTTCTCTATTCGAAACTGAATCTATGAATGTTGTACTAATATATATATAGATTGGTCGAAAGTAACATGTACGATTTTCCTCGGAGTAACCCCGTACTCCACTAAGCAAAACTGCTAGTCACTAAAACGCAAAGAATTGGTTGAAAGTAACGCGTACGATCTTCCTCGGAGTAACCCCGTACTCCACTAAGCAAAACTGCTAGTTTGAACTGCTTCGAAAGTGGAGGGCACGATCTACTACTCGGTTGGGCAGAGCTTCGCCCGTTGAAGGATTGTGAGAAACTGATTCTAATAAACGCACTAATGCGTAAAGATTGGTCGAAAGTAACGTGTACGATCTTCCTCGGAGTAACCCCGTACTCCAACGTCTAAGGTTTATAAAGGTTTGATATGCTTCGAAAGTGCCTAGCACGATCTACTACAAGAAGAACAGAGCTTCGCCCCTTCGCGGAAGAATCAAAGACTGAACTTCGGAGAGAACTAGCGCGGTCGATCCTCGGAAGGGCAGAGCTTCGCCCGTCGGAAGATCAAGCTACTAAAGACTCTGATGCGTAAGGTTACTGGTGGTTTATATACTTGAGACCAACGCTAGTTTGGGGTAAAAAGTGGGGTAAAACCTTCGGATTCCTAGGCGAGGCCTGGGATATGACCAAATATGGGCATGAGCCCGGGCGCAGCGTGCATGCAGCTGCACAAGTGTCTTGAGAGTCGGGGGAGGTCGTGTGAATGTTTACAGGAGGTTCGTCTCGCTGGACGCGGTTTGAGCTTGAAAATATGATTTTAGATGAACACTAGAATATTCCCGTATTTTAAAGAGGAAAAATTGCGTGCGTAAAATACGGATGTAACAACAGCGAGAAAGTGGAAAAAAATCGATTTTTTCTTTTTTACGTTTTCATAAAGTTTGAAGTTCAAAAAATGTGTCCTGAAAACTTCAGCAGGTACAGTTACAGTACAAGTTCAGGCGAAAATAATAGTTAACTAAAAATAATTCATATACAGAACCTGAAACGCGTTTTTCTCGAAACTCAATTTTTAAAATCGGTGTACACGATATCTCGAAGACTGCTCGATAGAATGATCTGAAATTTACACCAGTTCTTCCTCGAACCATAACGCCCTCGGTGACGTTCTTATTTTTTTGAATTTCGCTCTCCATTATTTATTATTGCAGAATAAAGAGCCAAATTTGTAAAAAAATTCGGCGAAAAATGTTTAATTACCGCTATTCTTTAAAAAAGTAGGATTTTTCAAAAATGTAAGAACGTCACCGAGGAATATGTGCCATCACCTTTGAAACGCCATGTGCGTTTTTTCCCCCAGATGCCTCATTTCATAGGGACACTGTACACCGCAAATCGCCTTTTTCTAAACCGTCTATTGTAGTTATATACATATCTTTTATATTAATAAAAATTTATTGTTCAAAATTTATGGTGATGTTCTTAGTGACCGAACCTATACGGAGCATCCAACCCGGTTTTGATATCTCTTGTAATTTCAACAAAAACAAATACCGAATTTTCCTGTGATTTTTTCGCTTGTCGCTGTATGTAACCCCTTAAGGTAAATTCAGCGTCTCGGCTCCCTCTCCGTAACGGTTTGCTACCATCGAACAGAAATTGTTATCGCGATCGCGAGCGTATCTCAGTTCCGGGAGTTGAAATGCTAGGATTTTCGCGTGTAATTCCGCCTTAGGGCGAGGTCGTAACCAATAAATTGTGCCGACTCTTGGAGACTGAAAATCTATTGTGTACAATTGTTAATATTCCGCCCTATCTATTCCTTTTCGATCCTCTCGAATAACCGACCCCACCTGTAAATCCCGTTGGTGTTGCGAGTAATTTCGACTTGGGGAAAAATTCGTTTTTGTGTGTGGTCGAGACTCCGCCGCGTAAAGTTAGCTATATCGCGATTAAAGAAGACTAAATTGAAAGCGGGAGGAATCCCGTGGCACGCGAGTGCCTGGCGCCCGGATGAGTGTCGACGAGTAAATTTGATCCGCGCTTTCCCCAAGCCGAGTTCAAGGAATTCTTTGTTCGCGTGGAGTCCGGCTAGCCAGGGCAGTTTCGCGAATAAGTAGCGGATTTCACGTGACAGTATGTATGTATCTATACATAAATGTATCTATAAAAAATGTACATCTAAAAAAATATATCCTGACCTTAATATTGATCTATGTAAGGATCTTATGTATACAGGATGGAAAGTAACAGGTGGGCCAAACTGGAGGGGGTGATTCTACGGCCGAAAATAAGACGAAAAACAAGTACGGTAATTTGACGATAAAGGCTTAGTTAATGAGATATTGGCATTTAAATAACGGGTTAAAATCAGTCTTTCTTCCTTACCTTTGACGGATAACTTGTCGAAAATTCTCGCGAATGTCGACAAGTTACATCCCTGTCGACTGGCCAGTGCAATCACCTCAGCCACATCTTGAATTTTATTAGCAGGTTACGTTCACAGGCATTCATTCTTCCGTCGGCGCACCGTTGAAGTTGATGTAGGCTGAAACTAAGCGTCGAACGTTGCACAACATTTATCCTGCTTACTCACAAATCCCAAAGAACGTGTCAAAACTCGCCCTTTGGGATTTGTAAATAAAAAGGTTCAATGTGTTGCTGGAATCAAAAGCGTTGTAGAATCCGCACATTCACTGTTCTGCAAACACTGACACAAACACTGATAGGCACCAAATCTTGCTTTCAAATTCACTAACACTGAAATCACAACACCGAAATCCTAATGAGAAGTCACATTTGTTTCACTTTCACTTTCACTTACATTTCCACGTTCCTCTTGCCTATTGTCCACTGTCAAATCCTGTCTCTATGATCCGGTTCCACAGAAAGCACACTGACATCACAATTTCAGGTTAATAAGCTGCAAGCACTCACGATTCGACACGCGTTCGCGTCGGATATGGGACACGGTAAAATTAGCGGTCAGCTGCGTTCGGTGGCAGCCGAGCAATCGATGAAACAAAAGATCGTCGCCGAGTCTTGTCGAGATTTGAGCGACGGCTGTCTCGCGCTCGCTGTGCCTCGCATGTACACTGCGGTTCAGAAATGCGCGCGGCATACAGTTGTAGCCAAATAAAACTTTCGATGCACGGCATTGTAATAAAATGAAGTAACATAATGAGGTGAGGCACTTACCTTGGGAACCTAACGATGACTGAAGCTTCAAGCTGTGATTGCACGCAACCTCTCCACTTAGAATATTTATAAGGGCAGTCAATTCTACGCTCTTTAAAAAATTCTATTGCAGAGGGTGGATGCCTTTCTCTTCGAAGCACCGGTGCGCGGATGATTTAAAGCCACATGTTTCCTCCTCTTCTTAGCTGGTGCAATCCTCTTCTTCGCTGGTCCAATTCTCTTCGAAACCGATGTTCCACTCCGAAACGCGTACGCACACCACGGTTGTCCGTCCGCGGTGTTTAACGCGACAGGCCGAGCAGAAAACGCAACACTACCTTATTCCTGATAGGAGCAAACTGCGCAAAAACATTTGATAAGCCCGATTATACTACCGCGAGGAGCTACGCGCCCGAGTTACAGCAGGTGTTGGAAATGTCCACCGTCCTGCTGTAAACATAACTCTAACCGACGGCAAAAATTCGTCCGTATGTCCGCAAAATTTGTCACTTGCTCGACCATCTGTACTGTAAATCTAACGCGATTTCGCAACTCATCGGGAGTATCGACGGGAATACAATATACTAAATCCTTCATATAACACCATAAAAAAAAATCTAACGGATTTAAATCGGGCGATCCATCTTGCATGTATTGCATCGTCCAGCAGCTCTTGGAGTCCGTTTTGGAGTAACTCCAAATAGGACTGTCTTGTCAAACCATTCGGCTGCAAGACAGACCCGACAATCATATTTTTCTCAATGCCTGCCCATACGTTTATTTAGAAGTACAGTACGCTGCCCATGTGTTTCTGTCAGTCCATGCGGATTTTCTTCTGCCTAATAATGCTGATCGTGCATATTCATAATCCCACGCCGTGTAAATACCGATTCATGCGTAAAAAGAATGCACAAGACAAACTCGGGATCCTCTTCCATCTTTTGCAGCATCTCCACCTACATAAGCAGCTCCGGTGCTGTGCATCACTCTTTTCGAATTCCTGCACCCGCTGATAATGTTCCGTATTCGTGTTCCGTATGCGTCGGTCGAGGGGAGGGCTATTTACCGGGTCTGTAAAGTTTTATTATTCTGTACCAGGCGTGTGCTTATTCGTCACGCGAAATCGCGATCGCATTAAATTCAATAAATAATTATAAGGAACCCATTAATACCCCACACGGGGAAAGCTTATCGCATTCCGACAAAGTAAAACGGGCGGAAATTAAATTAGCTGGTTTTATCGCGGAACATAGTATATCATTTTCGGCCGCAGATCATTTGATACCGTTGTTAAAAGATGTTTGTATAGATCCCTAAGTCGTAGAAGATCTTGCACTAGGCCGGATGAAATGTACGCGAATAGTTAGGCATGTTCTTGCGCAACGGGAAATTGAAAAAATAGTTACTTTTTTACAAAACACTAAGTTTTCGGTATTAGTAGACGAGAGCACTGATATAAATGACACAAAACTTTTGTGCATTCTTGTTAAATATATATCTCCCGCGAATAATAAATTATTAACTCAATTACTTTCTTTGGTCCCCGTTGACGCTTCAAATTGCTCCGCGGAATATATATACTCTACTTTTAAAAATTGTTTATTAAATTTCAATATTCCTTTACATAATATAGTTGGTCTAGCTAGTGACAACGCGTCTGTTAAGACCGGGAATTTCAATTCGTTTTTAACGCGCCTAAAAATAGATGTTCCAAACGTGATATCCATTAAATGTATTTGTCATTCTGCAGCACTTATTGCTAGCAAAGGTTCCGAAAAATTACCACCATCGTGCGAAAATTTAATTGGAAGTGTTGCAACATATACAGGGTGAGTCAGTGACCTTGCACCAAACTGAAACCCCGTATTTTAGGGGTCAGTAGAAGCCGAAAAGTCCGGGAACACAAGGTTGAAATCTCAACCCTTTCGGAATTACAGGGGGTTGAAATTTCAAATTTAAAAAATCATATCTTCCGACGGGATAATGCTAGCGTCACGGGTCTTTTTCTAGAATATGTGGGAGGGCCGGAGCTATGTGAAAAAAAATAGAAATCATTTAAAAATTATTATTAAGTCGCATTATTATTGTTTTTCTTGCAGTTTCTCGATGAAGCAGCAACATTTTCAGGTACGAAAAAAATCACAGTCATTCTGTGATGCACCCAAAAAAATATCGTCTTATAAAAAGTTTAAAATTTTAATAAATGTAGCCAGGATAAATTATTGAAAGTTTTCCGCTAGAGATTCTCAATCCCAGGTTTATGGCAGCATTGTAGAGTTCATCAACCTGACCCTTTTTTCTCTCTCTCACTCTCACTCACTCTCTCTCTCTCGCACTGCGGTGTTCGGTAGCAGGCCCTCGAGATAAGCTGGGCCTAACTGACCTAGGCAAACAGACACCCGAGCCGACTTCGAGCCTTCTACCGCCGCAGTGACACATGCAGCCATAAACTCGGGATTGAGAATCTCTAGCGGAAAACTTTCAATAATTTATCCTGGCCACATTTATTAAAATTTTAAACTTTTTATAACGCGATATTTTTTTGGGTGCATCACAGAATGACTGTGATTTTTTTCGTACCTGAAAATGTTGCTGCTTCATCGAGAAACTGCAAGAAAATCAATAATAATGCGACTTAATAATAATTTTTAAATGATTTCTATTTTTTTTCACATAGCTCCGGCCCTCCTACATATTCTAGAAAAAGACCCGTGACTCTAGTATTATCCTGTCGGAAGATATGATTTTTTAAAACTTAAAATTTCAACCCCCTGTAATTCCGAAAGGGTTGAGATTTCAACTTTGTGTTCCGGGACTTTTAGGCTTCTATTGACCCCCAAAGTACGTGGTTTCAGTTTGGTGCAAGGTCACTGACTCACCCTGTATATCTGGCAGTGCAAGACGAAGTACAATTCTCCCCGAATTTCAGGAGTTTTTAGAAGTAGAAAAAAATCGTATTTTAAGATTGGCAAAAACTAGATGGCTCGTTTTGCATCAATGCGTCGTCAGACTTTTAGATAATTGGGAACCCCTGAAACATTTCTTTATTTTAGCCGTAGTTGAAGATAAGCTAGAATCCGCGAACACAATTTTAGAACAGTTAAATAATCCTGATAACAAAGCTTATCTCCTTTTTTGAAATATGTTTTAAATTTTTTTAATGCATTCAATGCTTTATTCCAGTCGCGTAAAATTTTAATTTACAAATTATATCAAACCAGTCGGACCTTCTTGCACAGATAGCCGATAATTTTATGGTCTTTGAGGCTGTAGAACAATTGTCCCTCTTAAATCCGGATTCTGACGAACAATTAAAATTATTAGGGGAAATTTATTTGGGGCCGGAATGCGAAGCTTTTTTCTTAAGCCAGCCCGAGGAACGCTCGACTTTAATTCGTGAAAATTGTTTAAATTTTTATAAAACTGCAGTTCGTGAAATGTTGAAACGTCTTCCTTATAATGACCCTTTTTTTGCACAATTAAGTTTTTTGGATCCGGGAATAGCATTTTCATGTAAGGCTAGGAGTACCTTTAAAGATTTGAGTACTGTTGCCATGCGTATTAATGGTCTTGATATTACACAAATAACTTTCGAATGGAGAATCTTGCCACGTGATTTTACCGATAGTGAAATACAAGGATTAACTTCGTTAGATATTGTTGAGATGTGGGGTAAAATTATTAATTATCGCGATTCTGACGGCAAGCTAGTTTTTCAAATTTATCAAAATTGGTTACAGCGGTTTTGTCTCTCCCACACTCTAACGCGGAAGCAGAGCGCATTTTTTCAATTGTTAGTGACGTGAAGTGTAAAAAACGTAATAAATTAAATACCGTCACACTCTCTGCCCTCTGCCAAGTCAAATCCGCTTTCCAGGCTAATAATATTCATTGTTTAAACTTTGAAATTGATTCGCGTCGCTTAGAGTTACATAATACTGCAAGTTTATATGATACGCGTCGCGATAGCCCTCCGGGATAATGTGTCAATTTATGTCAGCGTTCAAAGCCTCGCTTAATAAATATACTGGGCTAACACCAATCTTTTCAGCTTTCTGTTGTTAGGCTCTATAGGATGGATCAGCAGCGCATGGCCAAGGATTCCTACTAATAAAGAAACTTTTAATTCCATACTCCTTACCTATAATTCCTCACTCATATTTTCTCGTAATTCTATACTGTGATAATTTGTGATATGTTTACGTATTTAAATATTTGTATTAACAATTCTTTTATATATTTTTAAAAAATAAAATTATTACTTGTTTTATTTTTTCAGTTTCTTTGTTTAGAATTTCATTTTATTTTCTTGTTTTTTGTAAAGAATATTGGCAAGGTTTTAGCAGGTTTCCCTCGTCCTTGCAAGAAATCTTGATATTCTTCAATTCCTGCTGCAATAAATAATTCTTTTTAGTTAAAGTGACACTGTGCTTGTAATAATTAATTTCAGAACCTACCCTCAATAACGTTAAATTAATTTTGATATGTATGTAATATACATAAGTTGTATAATCCTAAGTTCATGTTCGGGCGATCAGACATACCAGTTCTTCGTACGGTCCTGGTGTGAAATCCAGTGCGCATGACAAGATGGGCTCGAAGTCTAACATCACAGGGTGAAGCCAGGAATGTGGCAATTTTCATTGTTTTTGAGGTGTGTGTCATTAAGGATGAGAATGTCCTTTTTAATGCTGAGGTTCCCAGTTCCATGTTTTTTGCAGTCCCCTGCAGTTCCAGACGAGGATCCGGAGTTGATCGGCGCTGGAAGGATTATTTGTTTGGTTTAGCATAAATCTTTAACACAGATATGTTTAGGCCCTTAGCGGGCCTGAACATGACTTTATTGATTGATTTTAGATAGGATTATGCGAGTGGATCGTTGCTTGGAAATAGCCATATTTGGCGCGGGAGGATTGTTGGGAGTTTTGCCGGGGGCACGGTTTTCTGTTTCTTTGGTTTCTTTGATGATGGGTGAAGATGGGGGGTTTGGTATTGCGGCTGTAGACAGCATTGCCACTGGCATCCCTGATCCTCTCGAGCATTTGTGATTTGTCCGCGCCCTTGCCTCTGTCGTGATTACAATTCCCTAGGTTGTTGATAACGGCGCCAGATCTCGTTGGTGCCAAAATCTCATTGGTTAATTTGCATAAATACCGAATACCACCAGGTTTCGTTGATCAATTACTAGCCATAGTTTTAATTTGAAGCGACACATACACACGCGCGTACTCATGCACTCACACACACACATCCCGTACGGCTAGATGATGTGCAAAATCCGGTCCGTCACCTCCCCGTGGTGGTCATTAGGTAATGCCAATGCTGGCGGTAAGATAGCCACGAAAATGGAAGGGCTGTTTCAAAGTGCGATAACTTCGGACAGGAAAATCGTAGCGACTTGAATTTTTTTTAGTTTTAAAGAGGAAGATTCACGCTTTAGTTTGCCGTTTACGGAATTGCTCTAAAAAAATTTTCTGGGTCCGTAACCTTTGCTGAATTTCGCCAATTTCGACAAGAAAAACATGCCCTCAGTTTTAAGGGGCTGTAGCAGCAGAGGTGGTCTAAATAGGACAATCGAAAGTAGAGACTTCAAGCTTTCATCTAAAAAAAAACTCATAATTTTTCGATCAATTTTGGCTGAGTTAATGTCAAATAAAGTAGGCCTATTTTTGAGTAAAAACTTTTTATTGCCATGATTCTTTTGGGCAGTGTAGTTCTAAGGCTACATCAAAGTTTTTAATGTTAGAAAAATGATTGAACAAAATAATTTTTTCGCATCTTTTATTTTGTCACTCCAAAGTGTCCTCTCAGTTGCGTTACTTTTTTTAGAACATTTGTCTTTATGCCACGCCGTGCTTTTGATATTCAAGGGTGTAAGATACGGCACATTGGAGGAAGGGGTCTAACATTCGGCTAGCAGCACAAGTCTGTTGGATTCGTTTTGCGATTCTCCATTACGATGAAATAATATAAAAAATAGGTGTTCGTTGTTGAAACATATAATTATCTATAAAAATAGGTAGATACATTTGCAATATAAGAAATTTGTTAACGTAAAGTGAGAGTTCTATGAATTTTCAGCAAGTTTTTTGCAAAACCTATTAGTTATAGGAGATATGCAAGAGGAGGCATTGACTACTTCCGTGTAATAAACCACCTTCATAACATTTTTGTTATAGCTCCTTGAATTAATCTTGACTTCGACTTGCAAGATATGGAACAAAAAATAGGTGCACCCGTTTAAGGAAATTAAGTTAACATTATTGACCCAAAACCAGTCCTTCGGTATCACATCCCTATATATTGCGATCCTCCGAGCCCCTTTAAACCATGCAACTTTCCCTAATGATTTATTTCGATCAAAATGTATAAATAAGTGCACGGTTTCTTAACTCCAACCCATACACGCATCGTGGTCATATTCATGTTTACACGAAGCCAGTGAAATCCCAAAAAAGCATTCAAAATGCAAAGATGTGGGCCAAGTCCACGACATGTAGTTTCATTTCATTTATCCAGAATACAGTAAAATGAGTTCTGCGTTAATGCAAATTCACTTGCTGATGGGAAAGTGATATTCTATGAAGAATATGAAATCCCAGAATGTGGCCGCGTAGAAACTGTACACAGCACATGCGGCGTAACACCCATGCAGATCTACCTAGCTCCAGCCAACAGTCTTTTCCTTTGACTAAAAAATTCATATCCTGCCTTAAAAGTACTTGGCGGCCTGTGTATTGTGATTACACTATTGAGCGCGTCAACAATATTGATCGCATTCCCGTTGAACATAATTATATTTTACAAAAGACAGAACATCGCACGTCACAATACACAGGCCGCCAAGTACTTTTGAGGCAGGATATGAATTTTTTAGTCAAAGGAAAGGACTGTCAGCTGGAGCTAGGTAGATCTACATGGGTGTTATGGCACATGTGCTGTGTACAGATTCTACGTGACCACATTCTGGGATTTCAAATTCCTTGTATAATATCACTTTACAATGAGCGAGCGATTGATATTTATCTCACAAAAACGCAGTACAGCGAACTGTAATGAAAAAGAGTGCGCCAAGTACAAGCAGTTGGGGGGCTCTAGTTACTGTAAGATGTACCACCAAAAAATGTGTGAAATACACGTTTGCCAAGTATTCACAAAGTGAAGGTAAACATATTTTGATCCCAGCAAAAAATAAATATTCGAAAAAAATCAAAACTTGGCGCTTGCCTGTCTCGCCTTCATAGACATCACTACAGTTAATGCCAGGTGATGTTGTACATGCTTGAAAATTTATACGAGCCATTTTTACGATTAGTCACAGACACGCACATACCCTTGGCACGCGCCAAGTTTTGACTTTTTTTCAAATATTTATTTTTTACTGGAATCAAAATATGAGCGATTCCACGCCAAATGATCACAGTTCATTCACACTTGGTCTCTGATTTTTTTCAACTTCACAGATTTGTAGCCCTAATTGAACCCTGCAAAATGCTTTTTCCCGTTCCTCGATATCGTTATTAGTTTTTAAGTTATTTAACTGCAAAGTTTGGGATCAAATTTTTTTCAAAAATTCATAACTCAAAAACTAATAAAGATACCTGGATGTGCGACCCGGCGTTTTACGCGGAAATGTTCAAATTTTAATAAAAAAAATACTTCGTGTTGGTACAACCTCAATAAATAGTTACAAAATATAAATAAATGTTGTTATTAAGGTTGTATCAACACGAAGTATTTTTTTTATTAAAATTTGAACATTTCCGAAGAAAATGCCGGTTCGCACAGCCTGGTATGTTTATTAGTTTCTGAGTTACGAATTTTTAAAGAAAAATTGATCCAAAACGTGAGCGGCTGTCACTGGCCGCGACGCGTCGCGACGCGCTCTATAGCGCGCCCGGCCGGTTCTTCCCAGATATAAAAATTTATTGCTCCGGAACTATAATAGTTACCAACCTGAACTTTGTGGCATTGTCTTTAGTACACTACAGAGCATCTGGGATATTAACTTGAAGGAGATCGGTGCTCCACTTCACTATTTTATTTAAATATTAAAAGTTTATTTATATATTTTGACTATTTATTTACGTTGTAACGGCACGAAGTATTTTTTTTTTATTAAAATTTGAACATTTCCGCGTAAAACGCCGGGTCGCACATCCTGGTATCTTTATTAGTTTTTGAGTTATGAATTTTTGAAAAAAAGTTGATCCCAAACTTTGCAGTTAAATAACTTAAAAACTAATAACGATATCGAGGAACGGGAAAAAGCATTTTGCAGGGTTCGATTAGGGCTACAAATCTGCGAAGTTTAAAAAAAATCAGAGACCAAGTGTGAATGAACTGTGATCATTTGGCGTGGAATCGCTCATATGTTTACCTTACCTTTGTGAATACTTGGCAAACGTGTATTTCACAAATTTTTTGGCGGTACATCTTACAGTAACCAGAGCCCCCCACCTGCTGGTACTTGGCGCACATTTTTCATTACTATGAGGTCGTGGTATTTGCTAGGAGTAGGATACAGATCCTTTTTATTTCCAGGGGTACTTTACACTTTGTGCTACAGACAGTAATAAACGTGGTCTTATTCGCTCTCTTGCTAACGGCGGAAGTGAACTCAAATTCGTCCTGCTCGGTATACTTAACTCGCACTCGCATGCGCAGACGGCGCTATCTTAGATTGGCGCAACTGTGCTGCCATTACCAAATTCTCTCTTTAACAATTACAGTTCACTGTAATGCCATTTTGTGAGATTTCACAAGTTTTTCTTTGTTTTATTACAATTGACTAGGGATGACTCTGGTGGGGTACCTCTCTTGGAGAATACTTTTTGGGGATTGGAACTATTATACAACACGCAAGAGGAACCTTATTCGCTGAGGAAAGCTTACCGTGTTTCGTCATTTTTTTATACTTCAACTTCTGTACATTAGAAAACTATTTATTGCCTTCGATAGCTGGTATCGATCCAAATCGTTCCTGGAGAACACGTGGAATCCCGACTGGGACATGCAAATATAAGTAAGCAACTTAATATTTGCAAAATTTATTTTCAGTTATTATGTCATTGACGCACATTTGCAAGACCCAATCCGGATTCATTCTGTCCTCAAGAACCATTTTGTATCGATATCAACCATTGAAGTCGATAAACACACTGCTCACAACAATTATGGGATCTTTATTTCTAGTCCAAAATCGGTCAATGTTGTAACTGTGTTAAAAATAATCGTGAAATGTGCAGAAAATTTAGGCAGAACATTTGTAACAAAGTTACAGCTGTGCAAACATTCACCAGTTTTTGATTTGAAATAAATATCCCCTAATTTTTATGAACAGTGCAGTTTTCTAAGATCCAAAATGTAGGAGTTAAAATACAGAAAACGGACATGAAAGGTCAACTAAGCTTCTCTCTTAAAATGTAAGGATTTTTTCTTAATCAAAGAAAGAGGAACGTGAAACTAATTGGATAAATTGGATGACGTCAAAGAACACATAATTGTTAGGTTGGTTCTTACAAATAATTTATTATGTAACACTAATTCCTCCACACAATAAAAAAAAACCTTAACTATAAAACTATGTAACGAACGCTATGGACCTAACAACAAAACCGCTGACTGTGTACCCCCTACCCTGACCTAAGACGCGGACTACTTAAGGGACTGACCGGAGACGCTCGACGGATTATGACTACTAATTTCAGACAATACTGTAGACCTCTAAACGTTTGTTCTCATAACACACTAGTAAAGTGATATAAATTCTTAACTAGCCGGACCATCCTGATATAACAACTAATAATAAAATAAAATTGATTAAACTCAATAATAATGCAAAAACATCTTAAAGCTAATAACAATATTTAAAATATATCTATACATACCTATATCTACTGCGACGACGATCCGCCCGCGCCGTCGGCCGTACTCGCCCACGCGGCCGGGATCGGTCGCAAATGGATGCTTTGTGCGCCACTCAGTAATTCCCCGCGACTCGCCTACCCCGCAATTGGGCGCCAGGCCCCCGGAAGGACCAATATTTGTAACTAGAAACACGAGAGAGGATGTTGGGACGAATCGCGGAAGGAAATTAAGCTCCAGTCACCCGGCGCGACTAGCTCAGGTCTCTGCAAATCGGGTCCGTGCTCAGCCCGAGGAAAAACGCGGTCTGGCTCGACCGTCGTAGTACGGTGGAGACGGCCGAGTCTAGTCGATAATCCCCTGCAAATCAAGCAGGCCACGAACGCGAAGAAATCCCGATGAAATGAGCAGATCCGGAGAGAAAGTACGTGATGTGGTATTTATTTCACAAGGAAGAAAGCAATTCGGTCAGTTGACAAGATGGCCGTCGATGCCGGTCGCCGATTTCCGGTCGGGAACCACGTTGAGTTCGAATCGGAGTCCTCGGCCAATCACAGGCCCGCTCGCGCCTCGCGTGTTGCCCGCGGCCAATCAACGGGCCGCTCGCCGCTGCCCAACCCTTCGCCGGCCAATCACCGGTCCGCTCGCCACTGTACGCTTCTCACGCGGCCGCACGCTTCTAACACTGACTTGACCCGAAACCGGGGAGATTACACGCTTGTCCAGGCTAGGATCCCGCCGTGGTCATTTACCTGCTGTAGCCTGTACCCGATGAGGCCTCCGAGGGCCGGGGCCCCCCCTCGAAGCCGTCGCTCTACGCTTGCGACTTTGTTTCCCCGGTAAATTACCCCCCAGGACTCTAGCTCCCTTCGACCACGACGAAATCCCACCTACACACTATTCCGAAACGTCCCGAAACCCCACAGACAACCGCACACACACACCGAAGACGCGCAAAGAGGAAAGATGTGCCACTTACCGTCACCGCCCGCCTGTTAACCTGCTTCTCCTCGGTCCTTGGATCCTCGTCCACTCCACGCGGCCGCAAAACTCTCCGGATTAATCTAGTACGCGGCCGATTGCTCCACGCCTCTACCGATCACTACTTCCGATCCTCTCAAAATCGCAAATGCACCGATTATTAACTTTTGCTTTACATCAAAAATGTGTCACTCATTCAACGTATCATAAACACCAATTACACATAACGAATATCGATTACACATCAAAACTCAAGTCAAATATTTATCAAGAGACGCGGCCGCGTCTCGCGCCAAGTATAAGCACAGCGCAACACGCACGAGCGGCCAAGTATCTTTACCCGACAGAGAACGGAGCCCCATGTATTTTTCCCTATACCTATACTTCCCTCCTTAATATCTCTCTAACAAAAGGTCCGCGGAATAAACTACCGGTACAAATCGAAAGATTAGATTTTGCCTCGTCGATTGAGACCAGAGCGAGGCAGATCCGTGTCCTAGTTCGCGATATATCGAATTTAGAAATATACACTCCTGCCCAAAATTAATGCACCACTTTCGAGCAGGTGAAAAATCATCAAAGTTTGAACAGCTGTAACTTTGTCAAAAAGAATCGTAAAAATATGAATTTTTTTTCAATTAAAGCTTGAAGCCTCTACTTTAAAATTTTTGCAAGAAAAACATGCCCTCACTTTTTGTGCGCTACAAGAGCCCTGATTAACGTAATCGAAATTCTAAGTAGGGCATTTTAAAGTAGAGGCTTCAAGCTTTAATTTAAAAAAAATTCATATTTTTACGATTCATTTTGACAAAGTTACAGCTGTTCAAACTTTAATGATTTTTCAACTGCTGGAAAGTGATGCATTAATTTTGGGCAGGAGTGTATTTCTTGACGGAAAGGTTCGCGGATGGTTGACTGTATACATTACTTTTTCTCATGTGCGGCGTGGCTCCACCAGTTGTCACTACCTTCGGCAATGGTCTTCCCTCTCTTCTACTAAGTGGGCCTCTGGCGCCTACCGCTAGTCGTTTCTTTATCTATCTCTTGAGTTTCGGCGCCTGTCCCTGTTCAATGTCCGACCCATGTCCACTATGTCTTTCTTTGTCGACGTTCGCGTATTTCCTTCCTTGTTTGTCTGCCTACCGAAGTCTCTCCTTATCTATCATGTGAACCTCTGCCGCGCATATATGTCTCCTTGTCTGCCTTCTTCTTTCCTACTCTATCATTTAGATCTCTGTTCTTTTTTCTTTTTTTTTTGTTTGTGTTTCGGGACCGACTGCTAAGGTCATATGCCCTAGGACCTACTGTTTTAAGTGGGATCCGAACCACTATGTGCGCAACAGTACGTGGTGTTTCTCAAAGATGGGTGAAACATCATCTCGGATGTCACCCATCCGAGTACTAACCACGCCCAACCTTGCTTGACTTCGCTGATCGAACGGGAACTGGTATTTCCAAAGGGGCAAAGACCGTTGGGATCTCTGTTCTTATCTGTACCAAATTACCGAACGAATATTTATATATAAAGCAGGTAAGTCTGGGCCATAATAAACACAGTCCTTAGGAGTATGAGATCAAAACACAGTACTTTTATTCTATATCTTAAAGAACAAAACTTGAAAAACATGTTCGAATCCTCTACGATGACAAAGTCCTGTATGTAGAGAACAGAGTGTGTCAGTGAGTGTCAACAAAAATGCTGTGTGTGTGAAACAGTTCAACGAAGTGATGATTAAATGAACTTACATGTATATGGTGAACGCAGAAGAACAAAATAAAATGTTACACTACGGGTCAACAGCTTCGAATTTCAAACGCTTAGAAACAGAGTGTGTGTCAGTGAGACCTATGTGAAGTTAGCCGCCCAACATTAGAAAAAATTGATTTTAAACCAACCTAGTCGATAGTCCTTCGCTTGCACATTTCGAAACAAGTCGATTTTTCGTTTGCACACCTCCGGATTAAAAGTTATTAACAATCAAAGTCTTGAGCGGTGAGAATCATACCTCAAAATTCTATGTCCGCGAATAATTCCAGGCATTTTTAAGTAAACTAATGTTTCAGTCTTGCAATCGATTGCCGTCCGTTTGCACATTGCGGAATAACTCGATTTTTCGTTTGCACACCTCCGAATCAGAAATTATTAACAATCAAAGTTCCGGGGGGCTAACTTTACGCTTGGAGATTTGTGACAATTATGGGCGGAATCAGCTTTTATTGTACTAGAAGGACAGATAATCGTTTGCACATTGCGAAATAAGTTGATTTTTCGTTGCACGCTTCCGGATTAAAAGTTATTAGCAATCAAAATCTTAGGCGGTGAGCCTCGTACCTCAAAATTCTATGTTCGCGAATAATTCCAGGTATTTTTAAGTAAATTAATGTTTAAATCTACTTAAACGAAAAATCGCCTTATTCCGCAATGTGCAAACGATTATGTGTCCTTCGAGTACAATAAAAGCTGATTCCACCCATAATTATCAAAAATCTCCAACTGTGAAGTTAGCCCCCCGGAACTTTGATTGTTAATAACTTTTGATCCGGAGGTGTGCAAACGAAAAATCGAGTTATTCCGAAACGTGCAAACGAAGAGCAATCGACTGCAAAGATTAAACATTAATTTACTTAAAAATACCTGTAATTATTTGCGAACATAGAATTTTGAGGTACGAGGCTCACCGCTCAAGACTTTGATTGTTAATAACTTTTAATCCGGAGGTGTGCAAACGAAAAATCGACTTGTTTCGAAATGTGCAAACGAAGGACTATCGTCTAGGTTGGTTTAAAATCAATTTTTTAAATGTTGGGTGGCTAGTGTGAAGTTAGCCCCCCCAAATTTGTTTTTTAAATAACAAGTTATCGGCAGGTGTGCAAACGAAAGTAAAAAGTGTGCCTAAATATGCAAACGATGTGCAAACGAATGACATATTACAAATTATTTTTCTCTAATGTTGGGGGGCTAACTTCCAACAGAAATCAACAGAAATGCTGTGTGTGTGAAACAATTCAGCGAAATGATGATTAAATGAACTTACATGTAAGAAGAACAAAATAAAATGTCACGCTAAGGGTTCACAACTTTGCATTTCAAACGTTTAGGACCAGAGTGTGTGTCAGTGAGTGTCCACAAAAATGCTGTGTGTGTGAAGCAGTTCAATGAAGTGGTGATTAAATAAACTTACATGTATATGGTGAACGCAGAAGAACAAAATAAAATGTCACGCTAAGAGTCAACAGCTTTGCATTTCAAACGCTTAGAAATAACGTGGTACGCAACCTTCTTCATAGGACTTCACAGGCCATTTTGCGGCGACCATTGCTATATGCATATAGACAAAAAGTAATATATAAATTTATGCATTGTGAACAAGTATAAGCAACTACAAGTACAAGTATAATTTACACCTTTCTACACACACAGTATCACTTGGTCAGAGGCCATGATTATCATGTTCCTTTGATGTTGGGCAAAATGGTCTGCGAAGTCCTAAGAAGAAGGTTGCGTACCACATTATTTAGTATTGTTGAGCATGTGCTCAGAAAGGATCGAGCGTGTTTTATTATTTGGTACGAGGTAGGGAATCCTTGATTGATAGACTCAGTTTTGACTTGCACTCCAACAATGATGTATATTAATACAGCAAAAATTATAACAGCAATATGATTCTCTTATAACTCGCACGACTTTACTCTTCTATATCACAAGGAAGAAGAAGTCTGAGCCTTCCCTTCCTGTTCCTTTTAAAGTCTAAGGACTCTGTTGCGCACGCACTTCATTGGTGTCAACCTATTATATGTATTTCTGATTATTTTGTTACGGGCTAGCCGTGCGAGACCGTTTTTATATCCGTTTGGTTACGGAAAAACGTGTGCTCGCTCCTAAACCTTTAAGGATATTTGCGAGCCCAATCAACAGTCGCCAATTCGAATAAGCCTGAGATTAATTAAGTTCCAAACACATCTCACTGCGCAAATGTCAATGAGCACTATTGGCAAAATAATACCTTTCAGGCGGATTCTCCTTGACGGTCGAAGCTGATTGGTACAGGATGTGGTTTAAGGGTAGGAAAGACCCAGCTTGAGGTAACACACGGCGTTCCACGAAGGCGCCTAGTCTCTCTCAAGTCTCACGGTGTCTTTAGGCAGGTAGCCCTACTTATATAATCGTTCTTTAAACTACCCAACTGTTTCCCTGATTCGCGAGGGTGTCAGTCCAGAGACCCGTCCTACCAGATGTATAGTCAGATCTTTTAATTGAGGTCCAAACACATCTCACTGCGCTATAGTCAATGAGACCTATTGGCACAACAATATTAATCCGATTATACCCGAGTCGGTTCGAAGGTCCCCAGAAAGGAAAAAGGTTTAGGATGGCTAAAAGGTAAATGCTTGAGGTACCAGACGGCGTTCCACGAAGGCGCCGAATCTCTCTCGAGTCTTATATTACCCCGGATAGGAATATCTGAGCGGCTAAATATTCCTACACTAAAATGTGGGTTCTATGTACGATGTCGCTTTCAGTGTTGTTCGCTTTTGACAGGTGGTGATTGAATGTAGAACAAGGAGTAATTGAGACGAAAAATAAGATAACTATATTGAAAGGATTCAAAAGAATAGAGAATACAATCGTGTTTAGTGTGTGTTTCGCTTGTTACAAAATACCTTGTGTATTCCTCGTCTGTCTGTACAGATATAACTCGCGGCGTATGTTGAATGCTTAAGAATATAATTGCAACTAATGCAATGATTTGGTTGAAAGTGCCGTGCACGATCTCCCTCGGAATATCCCCGTATTCCAACGTCTAAGATTTTATAAAGAGATTCGAATAATTTGGTCGAAAGTAACTAATACGATCTTCCTCGGAATAACCCCGTATTCCAGCGTCTAAGATTTGTAATGGTTTGAAGATGCTTCGAAAGTGCCTAGCACGATCTACTACAAGGAGGACAGAGCTTCGCCCTTCGGAAAAGAATCAAAGACTGAACTCCCAGAGTAGGATTTTCGGTGGTTTATATAGTCGAGCGCGCCCTAATTTCTCGGAAAAAGTGGGGCTAATTCTTAAGATTTTCCTAGACAAGCCCTAGGATGTAGCTGTATGTGAATCATGCGCGTCTTGCATGCAGCTGTGTATGAATCATTGCAGCAGGGGCTGCATGGGAATATTTACAGGACTGAGAGATTATGTTGGGTGCGGTTTGAGCTTGAAACTAAGATTTTAGCTGAATGCTAGAATATTCTCGATTTTTAAAGTGGAAAAATTGCTTGCGTAAATACGGACGTAACAATTTGATCTAATATAGTTTTCAAACGTATTATTCATCAAGTATTTCTAACTGCTTGAAATGCAAAGCTGCCGGACCTTCGTGTGACATTTTATTCTGTCCTGCTGCGTTCACCATATACATGTAAGTTTATTTAATCATCACTTCGTTGAACTGTTTCACACACACAGCATTTTTGTTGACACTCACTGACGCACACTCTGTTCTCTACATACAGGTCTTTGTCATTGTAGAGAATTGGAACACTATGTTTTTCAAGTTTTGTTCTGTAAGATATAGAATAAAAGTATTGTGGTTCGATCTCTTACTCCTGAGGATTGTGTTTAAGACCGAAACTTACCTGCTTTATAATTTCCTCCAATCCAAGAAACTCAAGCACTAATTATTTATATATATTCTCGCTGTTAATGCATACATTCTTTGCCTACCGCATATCGGAATCAAAAAATTTTGAGCTATGAGCATCTATGTATATCTAATTACATAAGAAATTTTGACGAATTACAATCTATGCAAAAAAAATAGGTATACTATTTCACTTCAGCGGATCTAACGATAAGTCGATTTTTCTTCTCGTATAAAAATGATATTGTAACTATTTATCCGAAAGTTTTTATTACGACTGCTTTAAGTCGTAAAATGTATCAGATTTCGGAAACTAATAATATCCCCAGATTAGTTGAACCATGTTTTATTGTCAGATGTCGGGTCAGAATTGCGGCGGGGGCCAGGGGGGGGGGGGTCATATTTTTGTATATCACTTATAATCAATTTTTGTATTGTACATAAATCGCGTAATACTTTGTACTTGACCCACATCTTTGCATTTTGAATGCTTTTTGGGATTATAGTTTACAGCAAACAATCTATTTTTCTGTTTTCTCTGACTTATGTTATCTGGAAACAGAGGTCGACTGGGAAATAAACAAGTTTTCATTTTTTGAATTCCCCTGAAATAAAAACGTGACTATCCATGCGAAGATTCGGTTTTAAAAGTTTTTTTTTTCACGGCCCAGATTTCTGGCCCGAGTTGTCTGTATCGTAAAAGTATAGATTTACGGTCCTAGGTTTCGTGCTAATCTCGCATCATTCATGCGTATACTCACACGTTCGCATGAATAGCTTTTCAAACGCTAGTAGAGGAGTATCATGAAGAAGTAATGGTGTGTTAAAGGATGTTATGAAAACAATAGAGAACCTTTTTTTTATATGACAAAGTTTATTCGCAATCTGTTACAATTAGTTAACAATAAGCAAATTTAACTATAAAATATGAAAGATTAAAATTAAAAACGTGTAGGTAATTTGCCCATCGGCTCATACCTTCTTTGATGTTCCTACGAACTATTTATCGCAAGTTGAGATCGTCATTATTATTATTATAGCTTAAAATCTATTCTCATTATGTAGGGGTTTGTGGCGTTTGAGTCTGCGTGGGTCTGTTGGTTCATTCAGAAGATCTTTGGCGAGTGTGTTAGGGTGGTCTTCTTGACTGAAGTCTTTAGCGATTTTGTGTTAATTACACTATCCTACGCTAGGTGTCGGTGTAGGAGATCCGTTCCTCACAAGTGACTTGGTATCACAAGGGTTCAAGAAGGATATTCGAGAATGAATTCTTGGGTCTGTCGCGGAAGAGATTCGCCGAATATTCTTCTACGGAATCCGTGGCTGAGTCTGTTGCTGACCTGACCTGATGGTTTTAATCCAGCTGTAATGGCTGGATTATTCTTTAGCAGGTGGTGTAACAACCCCTGCTTCCGATCAGACCCCAAATTTTTTTAATTGAATTTCAAAAATAAATTTACAGGATTTCTTATTAAATGAAACTGAAATATAGTTAATAGTTTAAGTAAACTCGATTTTTCTCATTCGAATCCACCAGGTGATCCCAGAAACCAGAAGAACTTTTCTTAATCGTTTATCAGTTAACAATTGAGTTAATTATATTACCTCAAAATCGCAATAAATATGAAATTCAAAGTCATTGACTTTAACCACTCACTTTATTGACACATAAGATTTTTTGTGATATAAATCTTTACTCTCAGAAGAAAAGGCGTGAGTGATCGGTCGGAAGAATGGATTTGCAATTGAAAAAGTGGTCCAGTGATTCCTGGGATCCAACGTATCACTAGGGACAAGATTATCTTTGTGAGGGAAACGATTTTTCGCTCGGTCGCATCGTATAATTCTATCGTAACCTGTAATCCGTAACCCACTTTGAGTGCCACCTAGCATCGACTACTGCTTTCGGTCAAGGTCGAGGCCACGGTGACGATCTACACTGGGTCGCAAAAGTCCTGGGATCCTTTGCTTGCTTTTTCTTTCAATAATTCCCACTTGATATCGTGAACAGTCACTATAACATGCTATGATCTGCATTATCATGTAATTATCTACAATTACGAATGATAATGATATTCTTTACATTTAGCAACAAATTTGAAAAGCGACAACAATATGTGCTCAGAATCAGACCCCTAAACTCTGACTTATAATTAGTGTAAGTGAATGTGCATTCGACAAATTTTCAAGGATATTCTTCTCCAACGAATCTTCATAAAATAAACTGCATTCTACGTTTTCGACGAATTCGTTTTTGTTGTTCCTGAGGTATATTATCGCTGCAAAAACATTCTTTATGTAAAAACCGGCTTGAATTTCTATTTAAAATGCGCTCTACATTTTCGCTTTCGACCAGATACAGTGGTATAACAGAATATACATAACATATTGCAACTCATACGTGCTCACACGGCGTTACCCATGACAAAACTGAGAAAATTGAGTAATTTATTGTAGACTAGAAACATAAATGAAATTGAAATCATTGTTTTTCTTTCTAACGTTTAATATTAAAATATTCTTTAAAGTTCAAACATTCTTTTAATGATCTCGCGCAAAACGTGAGTTCTCGTTGTTTTACTACACAGCTAAAATCGTAATAATAAGTGAATAAAAGTTTTCAATAATCGATCGCGTAATGTTTCTCCATCATTCTTCTAATGATAAATCGAATACTGCAATTTTTAAATTATGTCACTTTGTAGTTTTCACTGCTATAAACATATGCAGCCTTTATATTAACTGAGCTTTTCGTAGGACGTAAACTTCAAGCTTCTAAAATCCAGTGGAAAATTGAGCTTTCACACTGTGCCTGAAGCAGATTGTCCAGACGAAGTACAAAGAACGACCGCTTTCATTCCGCTTTAGCCTTTCAACGCGAAGAACGCTGAGAGTACCTAACAGAAAAGTACAAGATGATGTGGGAAAAAGTTGACATTTTGACTTCGAGTAGCTTGAGTGGCACTAGATGAAATCGAACTTTATAGCTCGTGTTATGTGCTACCATATTTTTATCTATGAAATTATAAATTGTTATAACTATTTACTATACTATAGTGAATAATTTATAGTGTCTTCAATGTCTTCATAATTTCTTGGAAAGTTACAATAATTTATATTCTTTTCTACGATAGCAACCGTATAAAAATGAAAACAGAATTTGATCAACAATTAATTCAAGCAAACAATGTTGTATTTATATTTTTAAATTATAGTGTCTTCAATGTCTTCATAATTTCTTGGAAAGTTACAATAATTTATATTCTTTTCTACGATAGCAACCGTATAAAAATGAAAACAGAATTTGATCAACAATTAATTCAAGCAAACAATGTTGTATTTATATTTTTAAATTATAGTTATTGTTAACAAACAAATAAATATCTGCTGTTAATTGTACTGAAATACCTTTTTTCTCAACTTAACAATTTAATTGTTTTGAAACATTGAAATTATTCCGATCGAATGCATTAAATAGGTTGTTAGTCAGAAAGGGATCATTTAGAAGTATTTCAGCAGCTTTTACTTTAGAAGGCCATTCTGACTGGCCGTAACAACAAATCAAAGAGATCTGAAGACCCTCGTAATGCGGCAGATGCATATTGCAAGCCCTTTCGTGTCTGTCTATTACTTAACACTTCTACTTTCATTTTCAACCCTCGATATGCTACAATACTCCCTTCCGCCTCTTTGACACGTTGCCAAGGGGAATAATGAACATGTTTTTATTTTTTTCATTCGTTCTTCTTTCACTTTCTTCAAAATTATGCTGTGAATTACGAAAAAACTCAACAATTTCAGCTGGGTGTTATTTATTTAAATATTTATATACAAGATTTACTGTACATTTATTGTTGTCTATCGTACTTAATATGATTTTTAAAGACTAATTGTAAGCTTTTTTTAATATTAACAGCAGATAATAAGAAAAGCAGTTATTTTGTTATTTAGAGTCTTACAGAGATTTATATGCAAATGACAAATTTCATTTTTTTTTACAGTCTCTAGTGCTAACCTATTATAACTCACAGGATTAAAGTAGCCGCACCACAAGCCAAAGGTCTCAAGATTTTTCATTTTGAACCTCGGTGCAAAGATTATCATGGATCGCACAATAATAACGGAAACACTAAGATATTTCTGATACTCTACAATGTATAAATTAAAGAATTGGTATATAGTGAAACAAAAAGAGTAGTTTGCTTGTTTGTTGTCAACTTTTGAATATTAATTTTGTTGTAGTTGTGAAAGTAATTAAAGAAGCCTGTTTGTTTTGCAGCCTTCAAAGCTTAATGAAAGACTGATTCTGCTTTGGCAATCTGACATTTCTCCGCCGACTCTGCCTCTACCGTTGAAGAAATAGTTCCGTAGGCATAATTGAATTAGGAATAACTCGGTTTCGAGAGATTCAGTGCACACGGAATTCTCTTTTTAGAGTCTAGAGTCTAGAGAGTCTAAAGCGAAGTACACGCTTCAGTCAAGGCCACGACTCCTTGAATTACCAATCGCTTGCCATTTTCGGTGCATGACCAAAGACGCTTATTAAAATCAATAGCAAGTTTTAACAGGAAGGCTTCTTGTCTGATCACCCTTATTCCGAAGCCCAGGAAAAAATAAGAATAAGATAGCAACTTGTACTTTCAACAGGCTTGCCACTAATGAAATTTATGATTCATGCATTTTCATTGGCAAGCCAAATGTTATTATCGTAGTTGGAATTAATATTCAAACAGCATAACCGTTAAGTAATAACTTTCATTTTACGATTTATAATTACAGTAAAAGAATAATTACTTTTAATGTTGCCAACAATCATATTTTATTATTGATAGAAATTATTTAACAACGGCATTATTATTTTTGTCCACTATTCTGATTTTTGAATCGTCATATTTTTATGAAACTCGCTACAAAAACGTTAATTTAGTTTATAGAAACAGCAATTTTGTATAATTTATTATTTGAAAGTTCAAGTTTTCTGCTTTGCAATTAATTGTAAGGTCAAGTGAGTAAAATTTAGTATAATAGGGTTAATGGAGCATTACGTTATTGTTTAATCAAATAACAGGCAAGATTGAACCGTATCTTAAACCACGGAGTAATTTGCTTCAACTTCAAAAGCAATCTACAATTACTTCGCAATGCGACATTGTTACAGCTACATTTATACATTTTGACCGATATAAATCATTAGGGAAAGTTGCATGGTTTAAAGGGGCTCGGAGGATAGCAATATACAGGGTGAGTCAGTAATGGGTGCAATAAATCTAATCACGTATTTTGGCGGTCAATAGAAGCCTAAAAGTCCGGGAACAATAAGTTCAAAACTCAACCCTTTCCGAGATACAGGCGGTTGAAATTTCAAGTTTTAAAAAACCATATCTTCCGACGGGATAATGCTAGCGTTACGGGTCTATTTCTAGAATGTGTCTCTAGCGAAAAACTTTCAATAATTTATCCTGGCCACATTTATTAAAATTTTAAACTTCTTATAACGCGATATTTTCTTGGGTGCATTACAGAATGACTGTGATCTTTTTCGTACCTGAAAATGTTACCGCTTCATCGAGAAAGTGCAAGAAAATCAATAATAATGCGACTCAATAATAATTTTTACATGGTTTCTATTTTTTTCACAATGCTCCGGCCCTCCCACACATTCTAGAAAAAGACCCATAACGCTAACATTATCCCGTCGGAAGATATGATTTTTTAAAACTTGAAATTTCAACCCCCTGTATCTCGAAAAGGGTTGAGTTTTGAACTTATTGTTCCCGGACTTTTAGGCTTCTATTGACCCCCAGAATACGTGATTTGATTTATTGCACCCATCACTGACTCACCCTGTATAGGAATGTCTTACCGAAAGAGTGGTTTTGGGTCAATAATGTTAATTTAATTTCCTTAAACGGGTCCACCTATTTTTTGTTCCATACCTTGCAAGTTAAAGTCAAGATTAATTCAAGGAGCTATAAGAAAAATGTTATCAAGGTGGTTTATTACACGGAAGTAGTCAATGCCCCCTCTTGCATATCTCCTAAAACTAATAGATTTTACAGAAAACTTGCAAAAAATTCATAGAACTCTCACTTTACTTTAACAAATTTCTTATATTGCAAATGTATCTACCCATTTTTATAGATAATTATATGTTTCAACAACGAACACTTATTTTTTGTATTATTTCATCGTAATGGGAAATCGCAAAACGACTCCAACAAACATGTGCTACTGGCCGAATGTTAGACCCCTTCCTCCAATGTGCCGTACCTTACACCCTTGAATATCAAAAGAACGGCGTGGCCTAGAGCCAAATATTCTAACAAAAGTAACGCAACTGAGAGGACACTTTGGAGTGACAAAACAAAATATACCAAAAAATTATTTTGTTAAAACATTTTTCTAACATGAAAAACTTTGATGTAGTCTGACAACTATTAATTTGTAGTCCTTTCAGTACAGTCCTAACAATATAATCTTAAAGAATTGAAAACATATCTTCCAAATCGTCAGTATAATAGAAAAAGTAAGCTCAGAGCGACGAAAATTTAAATACAATGAACCTTTTCAACTATTGATACTGTTCTACTAATGTGTGGCGTTAACAAAAAAACTCGCATCTGCACATAAGACAGAACCAAAAGTACCAAGACTCGAACCCTAAACTTTTACTGTACAAATTGGCGGTTTTACACATTTCTCATATAAAAAGCAGTTAAATTGAAGATATTAGACAACGCAGGACAGCTTTCAGTTAATTAGAATTTTTTAAATTTCTATAAATACATAGCACAGGTTAACAAAATTCAACTTTTTTTTTGGTGCCTCCAATATTAAAGCTGATTCTAATAGTATTTCGCGTGCTGATTCCGAATATACCCCCCTTTTTTCGCCAGCAGCTCTAGTTTTTGAGATAATCGAATTTGAAAATTTTCACGTTTTTTCAACTTTGAGCCGTGTTTGTAACAAAACTATTAACATTAAACAATTTTTATTTATAGCAACAGATTCTGTGGACCTTGACGAATAAAATGATATATTTAAGTTATGCAATATCTATTTGCAAATTTGTTTAAACAACGATTAAATCTGGCGGGACCCAGTTTTTGTGTCAATTTTCCGACTTTCATTTCGATTTTACTTCGAATTTGAACCTCTATAGCAAATTCTAACCATCCTACGGGATAGAGCAGACATTTCTCTATGGAAAATGATTTTCATAATGTGACGAATGTCACCTGGTTTTGCACAACAAGATAAAATGTTAGTGCGAGTCATGCGTCGTGCGCAGTGGTTCTCGCGCGCAACGGGACCCGCTGTCGTTCCTAAGTGGTCGCCAGTGCGCGCTACATACCGGAGAACTACTGCCCACGGCGCATGAGTCGCACTAACATTTTATCTTGTTGTGCAAAACCAGGTGACATTCGTCACATTATGAAAATCATTTTCCATAGAGAAATGTCTGCTCTATCCCGTAGGATGGTTAGAATTTGCCCTAGAGGTTCAAATTCGAAGTAAAATCGAAATGAAAGTCGGAAAATTGACACAAAAACTGGGTCCCGCCAGCTTTAATCGTTGTTTAAACAAATTTGCAAATAGATATTGCATAACTTAAATATATCATTTTATTCGTCAAGGTCCACAGAATCTGTTGCTATAAATAAAAATTGTTTAATGTTACTAGTTTTGTTACAAACACGGCTCAAATTTGAAAAAACGTGAAAATTTTCAAATTCGATTATCTCAAAAACTAGAGCTGCTGGCGAAAAAAGGGGGGTATATTTGGAATCAGCACGTCAAATACTATCAGAATCAGCTTTAATATTGGAGGCACCAAAATGGCTGTTGACCTGTGTAGTAGAAATGAAATATGAACAAGCAAATCAACTGCAAAATTCGCGGCTAGTAAATAATGAAATAGCTTTGTAACATACATTAGCAACAAACAAGTTGTTATATTTACATTACTCAAAATGAAGCAATAAATTAGTTAGTTCAACTAACTAAGAAAATAAATTGCGGGTACAATTTATTATTAATCTTTTGTAGCAGATTAATGGTTTAACATTAGTTAGTTCTATCCTTTTGAAATTGGCCCGCAATAAAATCTTATTCCTTAGTAATATCCATTACATTAACTTCAAACCTATGATAATTAACAAATTATTATCAATGCCTTTCGGTAAATAAGTGAAATACAAAATCAGGAGGTAACGGTGACGGTGACGGTGGAGGTGGTGGTGGAAAGAAGTAGGTTTTGGAGGCCGGAAGTAGGTGAGAGAAGGTGAAAACCGGGCAGGAGGTGGAGGAGGAAGCCGAGCAGAAGGAGGCGAAAAAGTGGTGGAGGCGATAGTAGAAGAAAGGAGGGGGTGAGGAAGGATGGAAGAAGATGTGGAAGAAGAGGTGGAGGAGGAGCAGGAGGTGAAAGTGGAGGTGGAAGCCGAGCAAGAAGAGGGGGGAGACGTAGTGACGGAGGTGGGGGCGCAAGGTGACGGGTCAAGTCCGATATTGCCTACGAGTCTGACCTTGGCTTCGGGTGCGAGCGAGTTCGGAGTGTTCGGCTGTCAGGACGACGGCTCGCTGTTCATAGCGACGGTGACAACGGAGTCTAGCTAGGGACGTTGTGGAGATCGGTCGTGTCTAAGCTTAGTCTAATTGTGCTTGGTTCCTGTTCTTGTTAATAAACCTCTTACGAACGTAACAATATCGATGATTTTGATGAAGATACGTTCTTAATTCTTTAAGATTATATTGTTAGCACTGTTAATTTGTAATCGACTATTAATTTGTAATGTTCTTTAGAACAATTCTAACAATATAATTTTAAAGCATTAAAATCATATCATCACCAGAATCGTGGATATTATAGAACAAGTTAAATGAAAAAGATGAAAAATCTCAATACGACGAATCTTTCGGACCACTCATACTGTTTAAGTAACATGTCGATTATTGAAACACGTCGTCACTAGTCATATTACTATTATAAAATTTCCAATGAACATATTACATACTTTCACATGTAGTACTGGGTTACTAACTATCCTTTACCTATTATTGTACACCTAAACGGAAAAGAAATGAACGTAGACTTAAAAGTAGAATTAAGATTACAATTACGAAAAGAGAAAAAGAGCATAAATAGTTAGGAACCACTACTATACATATGTGATAGTTAGACTTCGGATTTTTATGCAAAATGGCTAGAATTCGATGTTATACAGGGTGTCCAATTTTAACTTACGCAGCTGAATTTCTCAAAAGTGGTTAGTGCTAGCAAAAAATGTTTCAGACAAAAGTTGTTTGACTTCGAGGGGGACATGTTACGGTGACCTTGTGTTTGATCTTAGAGGTCACGTTCAAGGTCATTTTAAGGTCAACCTTGTTTTTTTAAATGGGAACCCATATTTTTGACCGCAAATTCGGAAAGCGCGGAAAATTCTACGTTGAAATGAGGTGTAACAGTTGGGGTCTGAATGATCCACAAGGTTGTGTGGAGGTCGGTTTTATTTTATTTTCTTAATCCTTCCAACCGGATAACGGATATAAATAAACACAAATTTCGGAGTTAATTTTAGAACAGGATAAATTGTATTAATTTCGAAGGCTGTTCTAAAATTAACTCCGAAATTTGTGTTTATTTATATCCGTTATCCGGTTGGAAGGATTAAGAAAATAAAATAAAACCGACCTCCACACAACCTTGTGGATCATTCAGACCCCAACTGTTACAACTCATTTCAACGTAGAATTTTCCGCGCTTTCCGAATTTGCGGTCAAAAATATGGGTTCCCATTTAAAAAAACAAGGTTGACCTTAAAATGACCTTGAACGTGACCTCTAAGATCAAACAACTTTTGTCTGAAACATTTTTTGCTAGCACTAACCACTTTTGAGAAATTCAGCTGCGTAAGTTAAAATTGGACACCCTGTATAAGTATCTGCAAATTACGAATGATTATTGAAAACAAAATTTGAAATGTTTCTTGCAGTGTATAAACTTTAGGAAGGTGGATGACGCGTTTTAAAAACAACTCACAATTTTCTATGAATAATAAAATTCATATTTGCATAAAGATCAGGACTCTAGTGATAGTAGATAATAGGTTACAATTTATTATTAATCTTGTGCAGCAGATTAATAGTTTAACATTAGTCCTATCCTTTTGGGCTTGGCCCGCAATAAAATCATACTTCTTAATAATGTGCAGTATATTAACTCCAAACATATGTAAATTAACAAATTATTATTATCAATGTATTTCAATAAATAATTAAAATATAAAATAAGGAGGTACAGGTCAATGTGAGAGTGGAGGTGGTGGAGGAGGCCCAGCAGGAGGAGAAGATGAAGTGGTGGAGGTGGAGGTGCAAGTGGCAGCCGGGCAAGAGGAGGGGAAGAAGTGGTGGCGGAGGTGAAGGTAGAGATGAATGTGGAGGTGGGTGTAGGGGTGGGTGTGGAGGTGAAAGTGAAGGAAAAGAGGGGATTGTGAAGGATGGAAGTAGAGAAGGAGGTGGAGGTGGAGCCAGGCAAAAGGAGGAGCTGCGGAAGGGTGGAAGAAGAGGAGGAGGAGGTGAAGGTGGTGGTGGAGGTGGCGGCCAAGCAAAAGGAGGAGAAGAGATAGTTAAGGTGGAGGAGAAGATTGGTCAAGAGGAAGAGAAGAAGAAGCAGAGAAAGGGGGAGGAAGTTGGCGATTAGAGGTGGGTGAGTAGGGGGAGAAGGAGGTGATAGACGGAACTGAGGAGGTTGAAGAAGCGGAGGAGGTAGATGAGAAGGAGGTTGTGGAGTAAAAAGCAGGAAAAGGAGGTGGAAGATTGGCGGAGGAGTTCGAGGCGGAGGTGGATGATAGGGAGGAGAAGGGTGAAGAGGAGGAGAATGACTGAAGGGGCTGGAAAAGGTAAAAAAATGGACGTGGGGCAGTGGACAAGAGAGAATCTCACGAACACGTGGCCAGCGTAACACAGGAAACGGAGACGGAGACGACGTTACTTAAAATTTTAGCTATATTCAAGGTCTATTATCTCCACGATGGATAAACAAACTGTTTATAACAATTATGCAAGTTTGTCACCTGGGCATGGACTTTCAGAAATTGTTTATAAAAATTTGAAAAATTAATTTGTTTATGGAGTTTCAACATTGCAAAGACAAGAGTAACTTCTGTCTCCAGAATAGATACAAGGTCTGTCTTTTTCTACTTGGCCCGAGACAAAACCTTGTCTCTTGATCAGTCTTCAAATGCCTCGAATGCAGCGTCTTTGGTATACGGATTACTTTATCCAGCATTGGCACGTGGGGCATCTACCATCACTGTTGAACAATGGTACCACAAGTGCCCGCCACATTTCTGCTTATACAGAGTGATCCTCCCGCTAGTGCACTTTAAAGGCATGCTCCAGTATAATGTCGCAACTCTAGTCGATTCGCAGACGGCACCGGTACAGCCAATCTAAAGTGTTACAGTTTGGCTATATGTATCGATGTGTAGTGCACCCAAAATTTGTGTGCGTATTGGTTGCGAGCGTGAATGGCTTATCGCTGCGACGCGACGTTTAGTTTGCTTCTCTAATCCACTAGCAAGAGGATCGCCCTGTTCATCACGCACGTTTCGTAATATTACAATAGAAATGTAATGTTTTTCTTTGCGGATGTGTATAGTAAGCCAACCAAGAAATCTTTTCGTCAAAAAATAATTGTTTAAAATCGATATATTTGTAACAAACATACGAATCGCTACCGTTTTAGTTTTAATTAATGCGGAAAAAAACAATCTTTCGATTAGTATCATTGGTTTATGTCATAGATATTTTAATTGAGACATATTGGATAGGTGAATCTCGATATAGAAAAAACTACATGCAGGTTTCTTTCCTGTGGAGAAAAGATTCTAGACCACTCGTATCCTGTACACTTTACTTATGCTCAGCACGAGACGCGGTCGCGTCTCTTGATTCTTACAAGTAAAAAAAAACACATACCAGTCGTTACCGATGCTATGCACTTGGAAAACAGCGGCAAAGCTAAAACTGCAAAACTAACGATAAGAAATACGTGTATTCCCTGTAATTGTTCGATGATCATTTTTGTTTTAGTCGAACAACTGAATTATTCCTGTTATGGTTAAAAATAAAAATTCAATTCAACGCACTATTAAAATGGTTTCATAAATTGCATCTGTTGGCGCTGCAAAAGAGATCTCTCAAGGTCATGGTGAAGGAAATTTTAAAAATGACTTTATGTATTAACATCCGTTTCATATCACAGGACATAAGGGAAACTCAACGATGTAAAACGATGCGGTCTTACGATAACCTTCAACAGCTTATCATTTTCTACATTTCAATGAGTAATTAATTTGATCACTCGGCTCACGTTCCTTTCCAGGTCACTGATAAGCTAGGTCGAAAGAACTCACTTGATATACCAAGAGATCTATTTTTAGAAATACTATCTCGTTCTTTTGCAATCGTAAACCCAACTTTTGAAAACGATATATAACATAACTTTACTGTATTTTAACAAAGAAATCCAATGTCTGTCATGATACAGATTGACCAGAGGATTGTAGATTTAACAAACAAAATACAAGAAGAATACAAATCGTACCAAGTATTTTCTATACGCAGTTTAAGAGATCTATAGCAAGAAGCGAATCATACTCATGAAAGAACCATAACGTTCTTATGATTCTTTAAACTACAGGTATGAAATTTATACATTTTGCAATAAAGAATATTATGCGGTTAATGGTGGAAGGCTCTTCGTAAATGAAAACTGTTCTGTTTTAGTAATTAAGCAAACATTTAAATTTTTGCTGACTTTATCCGTAGCAGTGACGCACATTTGTAAAGATTATCGAGAAAAGTTTTGGTTTTTGTGGTGGAATAAACGAATCATCGGCCAATAAAAGAGCAAATAAAGCATGTACGTACAGTTTACATAATCAACTCCGAATATTGTTATCGCTCTACAGACATATCGTCATATACCCGAAAACTTACCATATCAACACTACACTAATTGTAATCGAAGCATTGCGATGTTAACACAAACATTATGCTCTACCAATAAATTATGTATCAATGAATAACTTGATTTAAACACCATGCCACCAGACGTCACTACGCACCCACCTTATACACCTAACCACTTAAATCTCATGGTTTCAATCTGTACGAATAAACGACGATCTTGCAATCAACAGGGCGAATATGCTACAGTTACCAGTGTACAGGGTGTTTCTCCCACATCGGGATATCAAGCCGTACCACAGATCAAACGTCGCGGCGATATGCCGATTCACGCACAGGCTAGGGCCTATGCATTGGTGAACCCGCCGTCTTGCCGGCACTGCGAAGTGTCTCACTAACATAAACGGCTCGCTCACCGGCACCATACGGCCGCTTCTCGCGTCAAGTATATCTATTTATCCAATCAATCCAAAACCTAAGATATCTACATTAGATAATAATTTAGGTTTATCGCGTCGAAACCGAAATATATCTATTATTTATCATATCGTTATCGTATCGACATGTGCTGCACTTATCTCAAGAATGTTTTTTTCGCAATTCGCGGCACATCAACGTGTTACATGACTTTATTGATGTTTATTATTGAACAGAATAAAATAAAACAATTTATACGGAATCCGTTGCAATAAAGGAATAACGATGTAAACGGTATCTCAGTGTAAGAAGACTTTCGTATGAAGTGGCACCTCGTGATCTACATATACAGGACCTTCTGATCTATGCGAGCCAATCAATGACTTTCAGGAGCACAATTATACCACATATTCTTTACATCAAAGTAAACCGTAAAGTCGAATAAACATATGGTGAACTCTCAGTTCTTTTAAAAATATGAATGTCCAGACAATGCTAATAGCCTAAACTTCATTGATCTTAAAACGTGTATTGAGTCGAGGAGAATCAATCATATTTTTCCAGTTAAACCCATAGTGCAAATTAGATAGAAGGGCGCCTTTTGTAAGAATTATTAACCCTACACAGGTATGTTTAGATGAGGTGGCGTCCCAAGTATGCCGGTGATGGAAATTTTTTTCTTGTGCGAAATTCGTATTTTTCCTGTATTTGCTATCATCTTGTCGGTAAACATGATTTCAGACATTTTTCTTGATGATAAATTTAATTAATTAAACCATTTTTCTTAAAATTAAAACTGATCTACTTATACTTGGCGCATGTTTTTTTACCTTACATTTTCAATGTAAGACCTTTTCTGGGATATACCATTTTATTCGTCAAGGTCCATGGAATCCGATGCCATAATTCAAAATTGTTTAACGTTAATAGTTTCGTTGCAAATTCGGCCCAAACTTGAAAAAAGTGTAAATTTTCAAAATTGATTTTCTCACATATTAAGGGTGATGAACAAAAACGGACTTCGGATTCGTGTTCAGGAGGTCAAAATCTGTAAGAATCGCCTAGTAGATGTCGAGAAATCGAAAAAAAGTTAAAAATTCTTTGACAGTGTTATCAGAAAATTCACGTATGAGTAGCAAGTGCAAAGCGAAGTGACAGAAGGTCACAGTTTGGGTGGCCTGATAGGAAGATGTGGTCTAAAAGAAGCAGCAGACACTATCAATCCAGATTTTGGATTCAGTTGAGCAACGCGTACTGTCAGCGATGGATCGATGGACGGGCAAAGTCGCTGTTGTAACCGGTGCTAGTTCTGGAATTGGTGAAGCCATTTCGACTTGCCTTGTTGAAAATGGCCTGAAAGTCGTAGGTCTCGCAAGACGGGTAGATAATATGATGAAAACTGCTGATATATTGAAGAATGCAAAAGGAGTATTTTATCCTGTAAAATGCGATCTTACAAAAGAAGAAGACATCTTGGAAGCGTTCAAATACGCCGAGCAGTTGGGCGGAGTGGACATTTTGGTTAACAATGCTGGACTTGCTTTTCCAGAATACATTATTGGTAAGGAAATCCAAAACAACTGACATAATTATACCTCTCACTGCCAGACTTTGAAAACAAAATTCCCGGCTTATTTGGATGCCGTTTTGGTAAATCTATAGAATTACTGCCTCCTCACCGATTTGGCTGAGCTTTTAATATATAGTAGAGTTTGATGCGTAGATTGAAGATATGCAAGTAAAATTGTCGCTCTCTTTTCGTGTTCCAGTTACTAACAATTATATGCAAAATATTAATTTTTAAAATCCTCTGTAAAATAGTGTCCTCTAGACCGATTTGGCTGAAAATTTAATATGTTGCACTATTCGATGCATAGATTGTAGATATGCAAGTAAAAATTATCGCTTTGTTTGCGTTTTCGAGATATTAACAATTATATGCAAAACATTAATTATTACTTTAAAATGGTGTTCTCTTGACCGATTTCGCTGAAATTTGAATATGTTGTACATTTCGATGGATCAATTACAGGTCTGCAAGTAAAATTGTCACTCTCTTCCCCTTTTTAAAATATTAAGGGGCGCTTCACGTTTACAGTTGCGCCCCCGTCTCCTCATCTGGCACTGACCTGACCTGTGACTGTAAAATGTGATAAGTCTCATCATGCTTTACAGTCACTGGTCAGGTCAGTGCCAGATGAGGTGGGGGCGGCAGATCACCGCTGTGCGCAGTGGCTCTCGCGCGCACCGGGACCCACTGCCGTTCCCGAATGGTCCCCGTTGCGCGCTACAGACCGGAGAACTACTGCGCACGGCGCTGATTCGCACTAACATTTCATCTTGTTGTGTAAATCCAGGTGACATTCGTCACATTATGAACATCGTTTTTCATAGAAAAATGTCCGCTCTATCGCGTAGGATGGTTGGATTTTGCCCTAGACCTTCAAATTCGAGGTAAAATCGAAAAGAAAACCGAAAAATTGGCCTAAAAACCGGGTCCCGGCAGCTTCAATCGTTATTTAAACAAATTTGGAATTAGATATTGCATAAGTTATATACATCATTTTAATTGTAAAGTCCACAGAATCTGCTGCCATAAACAAAAATTGTTTAAAGTTAATAGTTTTGTTGCAAATACAGCTCAAAGTTAAAAAAGGTCAAAATTTTCAAAATCGAATATCTCAAAAACTGAGGGTGATGGACAAAAACGGGCTTCGGATTCGTTTTTAGAAGGGCAAAATCTGGGAGAATCACCCAATGGATGGCGAGGAATTTTTTGATTGTTGGACAGTGTTATCAACATGAATTCGGTATTAAATTGCGGTTCTCGTGTGTGTGAACTTTACATAGGATATTTACGGACCATAGAATCTGGATTTAGTGCGCGCGCGCGTGTGTGTTAACTATTCCAGTTTCATACGTTCATATTTGTAATAGAGTTGAGATTTTGCAACTTTCGTACTGGACTTTTGGGCTTGTATTGATGCATACAATACTTGGTGTAACATTGTTCATGAATCACTGACTTACTCTGTATAACGCAAGATTAGCTGAAAAATAGTAATAATTTTTCATAATGTTCATTACACAGATGGAAAAACTGAACACCTAAAAAATATGGTAGACGTTAATCTATTAGCTGCAGCAATTTGTACACGTGAGGCAACAAAGTCAATGAGAAAACGAGGCACTCCAGGACATATTATTAACATGAACAGGTAACTAATTCATTCAATATGACATCGTTAAGCTTAGTTATTGTTGGTTTTATTCTTACATACTAACTTTTGTTTATACGATATATTTTATATAAATTTCAAAGAATATACATAGTTGTAAAATTGAGGAATTTTTGTATGTAGTTAATTAAGTGAGTTTGAAGCCAGAGCCTTCGTTACATAGTTTCATCTGAGATGCGCGCTTCATTTTTATTCGAAACAAAAGTCAATCACTTGAGCCGCACGACCACGCTGAGGGTCCGACTGGTCCTCACTTCTTGTTCAAGCGTTGTCCAGGCTGCTATACGCTCTACTCTCGTGTTAAAGAATAAAGTAACAGAATTTTTCACAAATAAACATTTTATTTCACCCCATAACTTCCTACAGTTATTAATCGAATATTATAAAAATGCATCACACATATTATTATAATAGATATCGGTAGATTGGTTGTCCTGTCTAGATTGTTGACCTACCCGAATTTCTAGCCTCATGTTACTCCATCTAAACCAAACTTCTAAAAGTTCGGTCTATAGCTCAATGCACTGCAATCTGCTTTTTCGATTCAACCCTCCCCCGAACTCTATCTGCTCTCGAATAATGGCCCCATACGCAATCTACCAAACTTTATTTGGACCTGAGTTTGCAGGTAATGCCACCATTCTGTTGTATCTGCGATTGCCTTTTAACGCTGTCAAAGCACTCTTACAAATTTAATACAGGCCAAATATGAATAATATGTGTTTACTGAATATGAAACGCTTCTTTTTCGCTATAGGGGCTATTTCTAATGTAGCACTCGCGTGTGTATTTATCTTATGTTAGCGCTATTATTAGCATCTATTATTCGAACTATTATTATTTGATTTACTGTTTTTGCTTACAGTGTTGTCGGTCATAATGCTTCCAAGAGTAATGCGCCACTGTGTCTTTACCAGGCAACTAAACATGCATTGGCTGCAATGTCTGAAGTTGTTACAAACGAAATTACTCTAATAAAAGCTCCAATTAAAATTACGGTGAGTAGAACCGCTTTTATCTTTCTATTTAGGCTGTTGTATCACCGGTAAAGAAGTCTGTTATTTTCTGGGTTTTACGCTCGTGGAGCGAGACCCACCATATTTTAAATATACTTCGGAAACTGATTCAACCCGATACTGCATTATAATCTGATAAGGTAATTTTTTAGAACAGATGCGTTCTCACCGATTTAGTTAAAATTATAGTGTGTTGTACATTTCAATGTGCAGGTCACAGATCTGCAGGGAAAAATTGTCGCTTCCTTTTCGTTTTCGAGATATTAACAATTATGTTAATTAACCCTTTCGCTACAGCAGCCTCATCCACCGAAGTACTGTCACTGAACGGAAACTCTAGCCGGAAATATGCACAGTACTCGTTAATGCTGCATACAGAGTGGAAAGTCACTAACACGAGAAACTTCAGGAGGTGTTTCGATGGCCCAAAATAAGACGAAAAAAAGTATAGTAATTTGCGAACAACGGCCTTGTTTGCAAGATATTGACAGTTAAAAAATTGAACATTTGAAAGTTCATATCTCCCGACTGGATAATGTAAGAATCATTGGTCTTTTTCCAGAACCTGTGGAACGACCGGAGCAATCTGAAAAAAAATAGAAATGGTATGAAAATTACACAGCCACACAAAGAAAATTTTTTGTCGAGTCTGCCACTTAGACCATGCGTACTATATGTTTTGGGGGTCGCTGAATTTAAATTTGAGGTAAAAAAAAACCCCTGCACGTCTGCCCTCTGACATAACCGCGAGGAGGTGCCCTGAATGCAGACACACGTAAGAAGGATTTATGGGACAAATGGACTTTTGTAAATTGCTTTCAAAGTTGTATAAACATAGGCTATGTTTTCGACGGAATTCATTACAAAACATGTATTTTTTTTTAGTTCAGGTTTTTAGTTTACAGCTTAAGCAACAAATTTTCAAATTCTAGTTGCTGAAGTTTCAGTTTTTCTAAAGTTATTGAGTTACAAGGGTTACAGGGTAACGGGATTATAGGATTACAAATTTACGATAACATAGTTTCACTGATTAGTTTTTTCCCTAACAACTGGAGTTAAGATTATTCACATGGTGTTCGATAAATACGATTGCGAGCTTTTTTAAGATGATTCTACACTCCTGCACAAAATTAATGTATCACTTTCCAGCAGGCGAAAAATCATCGAAGTTTGAACAGCTGTAACTTTGTCAAAAAAAATCGTAAAAATATGCGGTTTGTTGCAAATTAAAGCTTGAAGTCTCTATTTTAGAATGCCCTACTTAGAATTTCGATTACGAGAATCAGGGCTCTTGTAGCGCATAAAAGGTGAGGGCATGTTTTTCTTACAAAAATTTGCAAAGTTCATCACGCGCTATGGGCTGCCCTGATTTTTTTTTAGCCACGCCGTTTACAGCTTTCGAAAGCGCCAAGCTTCCCCTTGGGAACAAATCCGGTACAAATCCGGCCGTGCAACCTCCACGTGGTGTACCTTGGTTTAGTCTAATGCAACAGCCATAACTTTGTTAAAAAAAATCGTAGCACCTAGTTTTTTTTTTTAAATTAAAGGGGAAGCTTGGCGCTTTCGAACGATGTAAACGGCGTGGCTAAAAAAAATCAGGGCAGCCCATAGCGCGTGATGAACTTTGCAAATTTTTGCAAGAAAAACGCCCTCAATTTTTATGCGCTACAAGAGCCCTGATTCTCGTGATCGAAATTCTAAGTAGGGCATTCTAAAGTAGAGACTTCAAGCTTTAATTTGCAACAAACCGCATATTTTTACGATTTTTTTTGACAATGTTACAGCTGTTCAAACTTCGATGATTTTTCGCTTGCTGGAAAGTGATGCATTAATTTTGTGCAGAAGTGTATTTAAGTCTTCTGAAGTTATGTCAGCAGGCAAATGTACAGAGGTTATTTTGACATCGAATTGGGATTCAGGAGCTCCCAAATATAATATGTATGGCCTGATTGGCAGACTCAACAAAAAAATTGTTTTTGTGTAAAATAGGTTTTTTAAGGTTATGTCACAACTCAGACGTGCAGGGGTTTTTTACCACAGATTCCGACTCAGCGACCCCCAAAACATGTAATATGCATGGTATAAGTGGCAGACTTGACAAAAAATTTTTTTTTGTTTGGCTGTGTTATTGTTAAGGCACATTATTATTCGTTTTTCATGATCGAGTATGCAGTTTCTGTATGAACCGCCTCCATTCACGGGTCTGAACAAAATCAGGGACATTCTCTGATACACTTTCAGAAACATCCAATGATAAAAGTTTAGTTTTTTTTCAAATTTTGGCGTAAAAAATGATCAAAGATAACGTTGCAGGGTAACTCAACCACAGTTTTACGGCCTGCTGTTGTAGAGTACGTCAACCTTATTTCACTGTCTCTTTCTTTATATATAACGCTTATTCATTTCGAACTCGGGTTTTAATAGCTAAGCCCTTGAAATCAGCTGGGCCTTACTGGCCCACTCATAGACATAACGACTTCGGGTCTCTTACTGCCGTCGAGGACACATGCTGCCATATATCTGTGGCTGATTTACAGTGCAGCATAATCTTTGATAATTTTTCACGCCGATATTTATTAAAAAACTGAACTCTTATGAGATGATGTTTATGAGCGTGCATCAGAGAATGTTCCTGATTTTTTTTAGACCTGTAAATGCTGGCGGTTCATATAGAAACTGCATACTCGATCATGAAAAACGAATAATAATGTGCCTTAACAATATTTTTCATACTATTTCTATTTTTTTCAGATTGCTCCGTTCGTTCCACATGTTCTAGAAAAAAGCCCATGATTTTTACATTATCCAGTCCGGAGATATGAATTTTTAAAGTTTTAATTTTTAATCGTGAATAACTCGCTAACAAGAAAGTTATTCGCAAATTACCATACGTTTTTTCTGTCTTATTTTGGCCATAGAATCACCTCCTGAAGTTTCTCATTTTAGTGACTTTCCACCCTGTATATGCGGCGCCCGTACCCACAGGTCGTCGAGTGGATGCCGGATATATTCAGCACCCGCACAGTGGCGAAAATCGTCAAAAACCTGGTAATAATTCAAAATTTCGAAGAATTGTAATTTTATAAACTAATACATCCCGACTATTCTTCAGTAAATACAGCACATAATTGTTCATGGATGGATTTTTTAATCCCATTTGAAGCATTGATATATCGGGTTGTACTTTAAGAAGAATTAATGGTCTTAAATTAGTCCATAGCTGTTGTTGCTCAGAATTAATGCCTAGAACTTTGTGCACTATTATTATCAATTTACTTACGTAGAATAGCGATCAGAGGGTCCAAAACTGCTGGTAGCGTCCACCTTTCAACAAGTTTAACCGAATCGCTTCCGTTTACACGAAAAATATCTTATGCTAAAAGAAACAGTAAATAAAAATCGTGCGATGAGGTGCGATGCTACGCCTCCAGCGGCATTCAATAGTATTATAGAAAGCATACCAAATAAGAGGAAAAAAAGTTGCCCGTATTTGCCCTAATCTGAGATATTTAAAGAATTGTTGAATTATTTGATTAAATGGTCTCACGATTACGTTTAAGTATGCTTACCTTAAATATACTGCGTAAAAGATAATAAAATATAATATGCTGTACTAAATTTTTCAGATAAACTATGTTGTGCGCGAGGCCTGACTAGTGCTTGTCCACTGTTTGTCAGCTGCGTACGGTTACGAGAAAGGTAGGGGATCGAGTCACTAAAGAGTAAGAACTCACTCTGGGTACTGGATATCCGGTAGTTTTATTGGAATAGGCTTCTTACAATGATCGTACACCCTTGATTTACTTAGATATCGCGCAGCGCGTCGGGCAGCGCTTCCGCGGGTGGTATTATTAGTAGTTACTCGGACAGCACTTCTGCTGTCCGCCGGACAAAGAGCCGATGAGGTATCGCGGTCCTTGCTATTTATTCCCCGTTGCTCTGTCAGTCAACGCATTTGGGGCAGGTAGGTCGTCGCCCAGCTTCGTCAGCATTGCTGACGCGGCGGTTGCATCAGTAGCAACGGTGGTCGTTTCCGGGTGCTACCGGCGGATATCGTTGCGTGTGCATTTCTTAACTTATAGCTTATTTCCTAATTTCGCTGGGGCCGGTATCTTGTGTACGCTCGCTACATCCCTCCCCCCTTGGTGCAAAACTGTCCCCAGTTTTTTTTTTGTTTTGTTTTTTTTTTTTTTTTTTTTTTTTTTTTTTTTTTTACTGTTAAACTGTAAAGTTTCCTAAAATCTTCGGTTTGCGCTCGCGTTTTATAGATTTTGCTCGTCGGGCGCGGTCTTATGTACTAGGGAACGGAAAGGAAGGTAACGCGTTGTTTCGGAAAATTCGTTATATATTGTTACAAATTTCTTATGGGGTATGCTATATTACTCGAGGTCTTCTCGCTCATAGTTACTCAATGAAATGTTTTATTCTATTTGCGTGTACCTTGAGGCTGCGTCGACCCATTTTAATTGTATAGTTTACCGGGGGGTGCTTGGCGGTGATTCTATACGGTCCGATCCAGTGGGCTTCTAACTTTTTACTGCGGCCTCTCCGAACCGTTGGATCATGCAGCAGAACCTTATCACCGATTTCATATTTAGTCGTTTTCGTCGCACGGGTGTCATAGTCCGCTTTCGCAAGGGTTTTTGCATCGTGACTATGGCGTTTTGCCACTTGGTGCGAAGCGCGGAGTCGTTCCCGCAGTTCTTGGATGTAATCGCCATAGGAGTAGGTTGGCTTCGGCGGGAGGGCTATCGCAGTAGGCAGAACTGCTTTGCGACCGTAGACGAGTTCATACGGTGAGTATCCAGTAGCTGTGTGTGGGGTAACATTATAGGTGAACATCGCGTAGGGTATCCACTCATCCCAATCAGTTTGTGCTTCGTTGATATAGTGGCGCAAATATTCGGCGAGGGTGCGGTGTGACCTCTCGAGCGCGCCGTTGGTCTGCGGGTGATAGGCGGTGCTCTGGAGCTTGCTTATTTTCAGCAGTTTACACATATTCTTGAATACTTCGCTGAGGAAGTTGGTCCCTTGGTCCGTCAGAATTTTTTCCGGTATTCCATATTCACATATTATTTTTGTAACAAATGCTTTGGCTATTGTGGACGCCTCTTGATTCGGTATCGGAATAGCCTTGGAGAGGCGCGTGAGAGAATCTTGGAATGTCAGCAGGTACTTGTTACCGTTCTCAGTCTCAGGTAACGGCCCGACGATGTCGAGTGCGCATTTTTCGAACGGAGCGTCTGGTGTATCCGTCATTACTAGCGGGGCTCGGTTCTTTGGGCGTAGCTTGTTTTTCTGACATTCTGCGCATTTCGCCACATAGTTTTTTACATCCGTCGTGATCCCAGGCCAGTCGTGTAATTCCCTTATTCGTTTTATTGTTCGTTCGACGCCTTGGTGCCCTCCTAATGGTGCATTATGATACTCCCGTAATATGGCGAGTTTCTTCTTTTCCGAGTATGCGGATGTATCGTCTGTCGTGTCGTCTTCGGGCGCTGTAGTTTCCTCTTCCTCTTCTTGCAGGTTAGGTGAGGGGTTTTCGGGGGGCGGCGTTTTTCGCAGCGTGTGTACGATGCGGCTCAGGGCGTCGGCGTTAGTATTCGCTTTTCCGGCCTTATGTACGATTTCGTACTCATATTCCTCTAATTTCAGTCGCCAACGCATTAATCGCGAACCTGGGTCTTTTACGCTAAATAACCACAGTAGAGGCTTATGATCTGTTACTATTTTGAACGTATTTCCGTATAGATACGGTCTAAAATGTTTCGCGGCCCACACTATCGCTAATAATTCTTTTTCGGTCGTGCTGTAGTTTTGTTCCGCTTTATTTAACATGCGGCTGGCGTAGGCAATTGGTTGATCTTTACCGATCTCGCCTTGCGATAATATTGCTCCTATTGCGAGCCCGGATGCGTCTGTCGTCAGCACAAATTCTTTCGCGAAGTCGGGATATATGAGGAGCGGTGCCGTAGTTAATTTGCCTTTTAATGTTTGAAACGCGTTCTCTTGCTCGCCCGTCCAATTGAATTTATTTTCCTTTTTGGTTAAGGCGGTTAGCGGCTTAGCGATTTTTGAAAAGTTTTCAATAAAGCGTCGGTAATACCCGGCCAATCCTAGGAAAGCTTGCACGTTTTTTACAGTACGCGGTGTCGGGAAATCTTTTACGGCGCTGATTTTACTGGGATCCGGCAATATCCCATTTTCGGTAATTACATGTCCGAGGTAATTTACCTCTTTGCGTAGAAACTCGCATTTATTTGGCTGTAATTTTAAGTTATTGGCGCGCAGCGCGGAGAAGACTTCGCTTAGGCGCGAGTTGTGTTCTTCTAGGCTACCCCCGTGTATGACGATATCGTCTAGATAAACGAAACATTTTATTCCTTGTAACCCGGCTAGGATTGTATTCATTAATCTCTGGAATGTTGCAGGAGCATTTTTTAATCCGAATGGCATGCGGTTAAATTCGTAGTGTCCGTAAGGAGTTGAAAACGCGGTTTTACACCGGTCGTGGCTTGCCATGGTTACCTGGTGGTAACCCGACGCCAGATCCAGGGTCGTAAAATATTTTGCTTTCCCTAACTGATCTAATATATCGGTGATATTAGGTAGAGGGAACGAGTCGCCTATAGTTATCTCGTTAAGTTTCCGAAAATCTACTACTATCCGCATTTTTTGCACGCCGTTAGCGTCCGCCTTTTTCGGAACGACCAGTAGCGGCGCGTTCCACTGGCTCGTGCTATGTCTTATTATTCCGTCTGTGAGCATCTGTTGCACCTGTTTAGTTATCTCTGCTTTGTGCTTCTCAGGTAGCCGGTAGGGTCTCGAGTTTATCGGGGCGGTGTCGGCACGCGTCGGTATTTCATGCGCGACCGCAGTAGTATGAGTCAGCGGCTCATCTTCTAAGTGAAAAATATCGGCGTAGGTGCCGCAAATCTCTTTTAACGTTTCTCGTTCCTCTGTGTTTAGATGATCGGTCCTAAGCTGGTTGAGCACGATTTGGGTTCGATCGCGTGGTTTTGTTTTGGATATAGCGTTTACCGTGATCCCGGAGTTTATCGCGTATTCTTTCGGCGGTTCTTCGAGTTGAACGTGTGGGCGCATTATGTCTACTGCCTCTTCTGTGGTATTTAACATTATTACTACGCAGCGTCCGTCATTCGGTCGGACCCAACAATGTCCTACGAAGACGCCAGGTTGTACTTCCTTCGCGGAGGTGATTCCTTCTCGCAAACTATCTGTACTTGCTTCTATTATCGTTTCGGATCGCGGCGGCAGGTGAACAGGAGGCGGTGAACCCGCAGATTTCCCGTTCGCGGTTCCAATCGTAATTTCGCCGGTTCCGCCGTCAATTCGCACGCCCTGGCTCCTAATGAAGTCCATTCCGAGGATCCCTTCATAGGCGATCGGAAAATCGTTTGCTACCACGCATATAGTGTGCTTGACTGTTCGTCCCTTGAGTTGTAGGTGACCTTCTATTTCCCCCCGGGTGGGGAGTTGTCTCCCGGTGGCTCCGGTTAACATTAATTCCCTTTTCTTAATTTGAATCTCGTCCCGTAAATTTCGAATTTTTATTAGGCTGACGGCTGAGCCGGTGTCTACTAGCATGGTTATTTGATCCGTTGGCGCTTCGAGTAGCCTCACCGTGGCTAGCGGCAAATTATCTGCGGGGGTGTGCGAGATTTTTACATTCGCGACGTTGCATTCTCGCGGGGGAACGCCGCTCGGTCGTTTCCCGATCCGCTCGCCTCGGTAGAATTTGAGCGCTGGCTCATTGCCTCGTTCTGGGAAACGTGATCCCGTTGACGGTAAGCGGTACGAGTTCGGCATTCTTCATAGTTATGCCCTGACCTTTGACAATACGTGCAGTATTTTCGTATCGCGTGTATGGAACGACGCGGCTCGGCCCTGGGAAAATCAGGTCTGCTTCGGCAATCGCGCCAGTGATGCCCGGGTTTGCCGCATTTCGAGCATGACGCAGGTTGGGGTAGTCCGTCGGGTCGCCGGTTGTATCTTTCGTATCTGTCATTTCTATCGTAGCGTTCATTTCGAGGGTTAGAAATGCGCGGCGCGTGCGAAGAGGGACCTCCGTTTAGTCTTTCCTCTTCGATGGCTCCAGTTATCGCTTCGTAAAAGGAGTGGTAATTTCGCGCGCGTATTATGGCGCTTAGGGGCTGCACTAATCCTTTGGAAAAGTTGACTAGTGCTTGCTTCTTCAGTACACCCTGTATGGCGAGGGCTTGTTCCGGCGTATGATGTGGTTCGGCCGTGGCTTCCATAAGATCTACTAGTAGTCGTTCTGCGCGCGAGGCGTACACGCGTACCGGTTCTCCGTGTCGTTGTTTAATTTCGCCGAATTCTATTTGAAGATACGCGGCGGATTTTTTTCCGAGGTAACACGATTCTAATTCCCTTTTCAATTGGGCGAAATCGAGGATGTTCCTATGCTCGAATTCCGTTAGTGCGGGGCCGGTCAGCTTTAGGCGGAGAATTGATCGAAGTAGAAGGGATTTGTCTCCGGGTAAGGTGCTCTCGAACGCGAACGTGCACGCACTCAAAAAATCTTTCAAGGATTCGGGTGAACCCCCGTTAAATTTTGGTATCATTTTTACCGCGTCTCGTAACGGAACGAGCATTGCTTCGCGTGTGTCTTCGCCGTCTATCAAGTCGTCGATCCCGTGGTTATCGCGAAGTACGAGGAGCCGGTTCATTTGGGCCCGAAGCCGTTGAATTTCGGCATCTATCTCTTCGGCGGTGGCTTGGTGCGAATGGTCGAGGGGAGGATCGCCGTGGTTATCGTTTTCGGCCATAGCTGGGCGGAAATTGTTCGCTCGTGGGCGGAATATCTCGCTGTCAAATGATACTAGTGATGCTCTAGGGCTGTGATCGGGCTCGTTGCCGGTTTCTCTTACGAGGTCTGCTTCCGGTGCGTCCGGGTAATCTAACGCGCGCCTCACCCTGTCTCTAATTGTTCGTAGTGCGTCGGCGGCACTGTCTAAGGCGGTCGGGGTTGGCAAACTTATAGGAAAACCTTGTACTATTCTTTCGCGTCGTTCGCTGTATCGCTGGTCGTGGTTCGCAAAGCGCCGTATGTATAGTTTGCTATCGGACATATGAAAAACTGTTGTCGTGTGACTTACAGTACGTTGCTCGCTTGTGGTGCTCTGTTATTTGCTGGTATGCTGACTCGGCAACGGCCTTGCCTGAATTCGCTCGGTGCTTGGCTTGCACTGCACGGCCACCGTTGTCCTTGGGCTCAGCTGTGTTTGGCTGCGTGTTTCTCGTTCGTTGTCTCTGGATGCGATTCTCGTGCGTTGACTCTGGATGCGACTCTCGTGCGTTGTCTCTGGATGCGGTTCTCGTGCGTTGTCTCTGGATGCGGTTCTCGTGCGTGTTTCCGGATTTCTTCTCGTACCCAAATGTGACTGATCCCACCGCTGCCACCAAATTATGTTGTGCGCGAGGCCTGACTAGTGCTTGTCCACTGTTTGTCAGCTGCGTACGGTTACGAGAAAGGTAGGGGATCGAGTCACTAAAGAGTAAGAACTCACTCTGGGTACTGGATATCCGGTAGTTTTATTGGAATAGGCTTCTTACAATGATCGTACACCCTTGATTTACTTAGATATCGCGCAGCGCGTCGGGCAGCGCTTCCGCGGGTGGTATTATTAGTAGTTACTCGGACAGCACTTCTGCTGTCCGCCGGACAAAGAGCCGATGAGGTATCGCGGTCCTTGCTATTTATTCCCCGTTGCTCTGTCAGTCAACGCATTTGGGGCAGGTAGGTCGTCGCCCAGCTTCGTCAGCATTGCTGACGCGGCGGTTGCATCAGTAGCAACGGTGGTCGTTTCCGGGTGCTACCGGCGGATATCGTTGCGTGTGCATTTCTTAACTTATAGCTTATTTCCTAATTTCGCTGGGGCCGGTATCTTGTGTACGCTCGCTACAACTACATATAGCAAAATGCAATGATAAAATCATTTTCACCTTAATATGCCTATGACTGGCTCCCCATTTAATCAAATAATTCAACAATTCTTTAAATATCTCGGGTTGGGGCAAATACGGGCAACTTTTTTATTTTTCCTCTTATTTGGTATGCTTTCCACTATGGAATGCCGCTGGACGCGTAGCATCGCACCTCATCCCACGGTTTTTATTTACTGTTTCTTTTAGCATATTATAAGATATTTTTCTTGTAAACGGAAGCGATTCGGTTAAACTTGTTGAAAGGTGGACGCTACCAGCAGTTTTGGACCCTCTGGTCGCTATTCTACGTAAGTAAATTGATAATAATAGTGCACAAAGTTCTAGGCATTAATTCTGAGCAACAACAGCTATGGACTATTTTAAGACCATTAATTCTTCCTAAAGTACAACCCGTTATATCAATGCTTCAATTGGGATTAAAAAAATCAATGCATGAACAATTATGTGCTGTATGTACTGAAGAACAGTCGAGATGTATTAGTTTATAAAATTGTAATTCTTCGAAATTTGGAACTACTGCCAGGTTTTTCACGATTTTTGCTACGGGCACCGGTAGCGAAAGGTTAATTATATTATATAACAATAGGTGGATTTGGCTGGAATTTTAGTATGTTGTAAACTTCGATGCGTAGATTACAGATCCCAAATAAAAATTGCCTCTCTCTTCCCGTTCTTGAGGTATTAATATTTGTATGGGTAAAAATAGGTAGCTATAGGCACCTCTGCGTCAATCCAGATACAGGAATAATAAATCTACATTTTAGTCACATTTGCAATACTAGTGTCTCCAGACAAGTCTGACCATGTTTTACAGCCACAGGTCAGGTCTTTTTACAGTCATTTTTCTTAGGGTCAAGACACCTCTGCTTATACTTGGCGCACATTTTCTTACGTTACATCTTTAATGTAATGTTTTTTCTGGGATTTCAATCTTTTTTTTGCCATCAAGTTTCTAAGGGTCTTTTTATATTTTGTCTTGATAGTAGGTAGGTAGGCAATACAGTTAAAGGATACACAGCGGAAAGTATTCCGCGACAAAGGTCCAAGTGATAGACAAGGACTGAAGCAAAATTTGGAAACTAGACAAAAAGACGAATACGCGACAGAGAACCAAGTGATAGACAAGGAGACCAGTAAATAAATAAACGACAGAGGTACAAATGATAGATAGGGAAAGTCCGGGAGGTAGACGATAAACAAGGAAACAAATATTCCTGCGTGTTCGTGCATGACCACAGGGGAGCGAGCGAGAGGCACCAACACTCCGTCGCTGTTTGCTTTCAGTTCCTTGCCTCTCGCTTTCTTCACCTGCCTCTCCCACAAAAGCCGCGCACTTCGCACTTCGCTCCGCGCGTCGCGACATTTCGGCAGGTACATCACCTCATGTCAACAACCAATTCAATCGCCTAGGAACGTCGCGCGATATCATCCGATCTTGCAAGAACCTATCAGCTTGAAAGAAGGGCGTGGATATTAACGTCTTCCTGCCGCGAAGCCTGATCGCGCGTCGTCCCTAGGCGAGTCGAGCTTTCGAAGCTAACGAGAACACCCAGCCCCAGTGCTCCGGTTCGCGATTTTTCGTCCGAAATATCCGGTACCGGTTGGTTCTTCGTTGCGATCGGCGGTAGTGACCCTCGGTCAGTCCTGTCTGCGCCCCAGCGCGAAGACTGACCTTCGAGCGGCTTGTACTTCGCTTCGAGTGTGTCGCGGCTCGACAAACGTCCGAGTGAGATCACTTCACCCAGGGTAATCTGTAGATTTCGCGTGATAATAAAGACGGACTTGTGTGCTTCAAGCGATCGAGTTAATTTTGTGACCAGTGCCCAGTTCCTTTTCTTCCGGGAAAATCCTTGATTAGAGGACGTGCCGGCGGTTCGCCCCGATACAACCGACCGCACATTATTTTGGGTTCGGCTACTGTCCAGTGGTCATCGGACCCGTCCGTCAACCAATACAGTCCACACCACGTCCAACAGTGCGCTCAAATCGTGTGCGAACACTGCGAAGACAAGGAAACAGATAGGAGCAAGGGTATAGACATTCAATAAAGACAGTCTTCAAAACTCGAGAGCTAGACAAAGAAACTAATACGAGTGAGCAGCCGAGGTCCAAGTGGTAGAAAAGAGAGAAGAAGACTGCCAACAGTAGAGAGACATCTGGTGAAGTCGCTGCGAAAAGTAGAAAAATTGATATCAAGAGATGCGGCCGCGTCTTGCTCCAAGTTTAAGCAGAAGAGCAAGCACGGCGCACCGAACTCGAACGAGCGGCCAAGGCTATTTACCCGATGTAGAACGACGCCCCATGTATTTTTTCTCATACCCAGATTTGCCTCCATAATATCTCTCTAAAACAATCTATGGAGGAAACTAATGACACAAATCGAAAGATTGAATTTTTTGAGTCGATTAAGACCAGAACGGGACGGATCCGTGCGCTGGTTCACAATGTATCGATTTCTGAAATTAATTTTTTGACGAAAAGATTCGCTTCTTCTACGTTTTCCCGTGGCATCAACAGATGCCTCTACCTTTGATTCTACATTTCCTCGTGGCATCAAGAGATGTCTCTACCTTCGATTCTACTTTTCCCGTGGGCATCAAGAGATATCTCTACTTTCGGCAGTCCCCTCTCTCTTTCCCGACGCTTGGGCCTCAATCGCCTATTCTACTCATCTCCTTGCCTACCTCTCGAGTTTTGTCGCCTGTCCAATGTCTGTACCTATGTTCACTCTTTGCTTTCTTGTTCACTGCCCGAACACATGTCTCCTTGTCTACCTCCCAAATGCTCTTCTTGTCTATCGCCCAACCTCTCTCGCCTACTTCTTTCGTTGTCTACCTTCAAAAATCCCACTTATGTCCTTGTCTATCACTTGGACCTTTGTCGCCGAATACTTTTAGCCGTATATCGCTTGTCTATCATTGCTTATATTCATCCAATCCAATCCAACCAATCCGAAATCTAAAAAATCTACATTAGTTAATAGTCTATGTGACTAGCCGTATAATTTTAGTTGGCCGTATCGAAATCGAATTCATTGTCGTATCGGAATGAAAAGCATTTATCCAAAAAATGATTCGCAACATATCGATGTACTAGAAAACTTTATTGGTCTTCACTATTCGTATTCGACAGAATGAAAAGAACAAACTATTTAAGTAAAAATGTCCTGCATTTTGTTTCCTATATTTTACCGATTATCCAAGCATCCGCTTGCAGAGAATTGCTGGCTGGCCCGAGCTGCATTTATTGTTGATAAGTGTGGGTTCGAATTTCATTTAGAAATTTGAATGAGAAATAGTCCACAGAGTAAATTGTTTAACTAACTCTTGATTCTAATCTAAGTAATTTATCTAATTTGTATAAATTTTTACTTCTTATTTCCTTTGTTTAACTTTATGGAAATTCCTCGAAACGAATTCAAAAAAAATTATTGAAATCCCACAAAATACTTTACTTTTTCAATGTAACGTAAAAAATGTGCGCCAAATATAAGCAGAGTTGTGTATTATTTCCTGATAAATCAGGAAGAAAAATGTCTCAAATGATGTTTACCTGTTTAGCCTGTGCGTGAATGGCTTATCGCCGCGACATTTAGTCTGCGGTACAGCTTTGAACTTCGATGGTAAACGAATCCCCCTGTACTTGGTGCGAGACGTGGCCGCTTCTCTTAATTCATAATATTCCTGTTCAGATTTTTCAAGACTTTCGCGCAATTTCTTGAGTTTTTCATCCTATGACTGTTAAAGGGACATAAGATATTTAAACTATTTTGATTCTAAAATAAGTATACTAATATCGCGGCTTAACGCATCGGCATGTAGCATACTTGAGCTACTGCGATGTTGCGTCCTGATTTGAACGCGAACTGCCGTGCGTGCCTGGTAATGATCGTACACGACTATTTTTTGTTTGGAGTTGTTGTATATATTTTCGGATCCACAGTTGAACGCGTAGACTACTGAGTTAGCGTGAGTACAAGTGATTTTTTGACGGTGTGTTGCTGGGTGTGTTGCTCAGACGATTCTGTACGTTCGGAATTTTGTTCTGAGGTCCAAGCGTCGGCCTTTGGCACCCCCATGAAGGGTGGGGGAAGTCAGGTACCTCCGCGTGTTATGGTAAAACTTACAGTTAGCTAGTATAAGGAGTAATAAAGGTTACCTGGGCTAGTGCCCGAACAGAAAACTACGTTGCGTTGCCGTCTTCCTGGTAACACGTGGAAGACAGCAGTTGAAAGTATAGGGAAGCGTATGTAGTACGCAACATGCAATGTTCGATCGTATAATTGCAATTCTGTAAGAAGATAGCCCAGCGTGAGTTTCGGGGTTTGACGCACACCTTGACCAACGTAAGTCGGAAACTATCGCAATCGGTAATAACACTGTCCAACAGCCAAAAATTTCCAGAATATCTGATAAGTTATCCTTCTAGATTTTGGCCTCCTAAAAACGAATCCAGAGCCCGTTTTTGTCCTAGACCCGCAGTTTTTGAGAAAATCAAATTTGAAAATTTAGACCTTTCTCCAACTTTGAACCGAATTTACCACGCATCTGTTAACGTTAAACAATTTTTATTTACGGCATCAGATTCTGTAAACTTTTACGAATAAAATAGTGTATTCAGGTTATGGGATATCTACTTGCAAAGTTGTTAAAACAACAATTAAAGCCAGCAGGACCCGATTTTTGTGCCAATTTTTCGACCTTTTCGATTTTACTCAAAATTTGGGGGTCTAGGACGAAATCGAACTAGCCTACGCGATAGAGCAGACTCTTTCCTATGATAACCATCTTTATAAAATCCCGAACGTGATTCGCTGTTGCAGAAGAAAAACAAATATCCGTGCATGTCATGCGGCGCGCGCAGTACAGTAATGCCGGGTTAAATGCGCGAAGTTACCACAACGTAAATGCGCGCGGACTATCCCCACCAGTTCTGGGAACCGGCCGCCTCAGGTAGCCGGTCTTCGGTCGCCGAGCATCGGATCGATAATCTGGATGAGTCACCGGTAATGCTAAAGTAAAACTTTTTTATTGTTTTGTAGCGAACAGAGTTTATAAAAAAGGTTTGAGACCGGCCGTAGTAGCCGATCTCTCCTATCCTCGGCGTCCAGACAGTTTGTCCTGTACCTAGCCGAACTCTCCACTCTCAGGAGGACCGGCTTTCCTAGCCGTTCTCTCCTCTCCGAGGAGGACCGGCACCATTGCCGTTTTCTCCTCACCAAGAGGTGCCTCAGGTACAAAAGTCCTGTACTCTCCGGTTGCCGGCGGGCGGCCGAAGCTAAAGCTTCGCCCTCTCCCTGACTCGTCCAGGCGGCCGTGGTTTAGTATCCTCGACCTCTCCCGGAGAGTCCGGCTGAACTCCCCGGAATCGGTCCTCGCACGACCTTTTATACTTAACCGTTGCTAAGTTTTTCCCACCGCTGCGTCGATAATCGATATTGCGGTTGCTATGCGGCGCGTCTCGGGCTTCGCGTTGCTACAGTTTGTTATTTTTTTATCAAATTTGTTGCAATAGATTCGTCAGGTTTTTACAATGAAAGTGATACCAAACACAGTAAAATTCCAACTCAATTTACTCCTTTTACTTTACAAGTACATTAATTAATGGGATATCTACCAAATACGCAAATAAACTGAAAGAATATTGTAATAAATGAGAAAGTTAAAGGAACCAAATTTGATGCTAATTAATGCGTTAATAAGTTGCGTGTGTTAATAACCGCATTACGTGCTGTCATCAAATGTGTATGATATACCTGAACTTCTGTGGATCTGCTGCGAGACGAACTCTTAACGCTAGTGCAGAAGCGAATCGGTAGTCGGCACCTCTCTGATGGATATCAGATTTCACTTCCTCCCTCAAGTTAAATGCGCGATCATGACCAGGTGTGCACTCGTAACTTGAACGAAGACGAGGAATCTGATATTCATCAGAGGTGCCGACTGCCGATTTGCTTCTGCACTAGCGTTAAGAGTTCGTCCCGCAGCAGGTCCACAGAAGTTCAGGTGTATCATACACATTTGATGACAGCACGTAATGCGGTTATTAACACACGCAACTTATTAACGCACTAATTATCATCAAATTTAGTTCCTTTAACTTTCTCATTTATTACAATATTCTCTTAGCTTATTTGCGTATTTGGTAGATATCCCATTAATTAATGTACGTGCAAAGTAAAAGGAGTAAATAGCATCCGAATTATATCGTGTTTAATATCATTTTAATCGGAAGAGCGCCACTAATTGATTGCAAAAACCGATATGAAAATACAACTTTAAATAAAGAAGTTTTAACTTTTGCTCAATCAGATAGAACGTAATCTGATCCGCATGAGTCATGTTTGCTCGGCGACCGAGGGTCGAGGATCAGGCATCTCACTCACTCTGACTGTTGGCCTGCGTCTGTCTCTCTCTGTGTTCGGCGCGCTGTGAGCTACCCTCGGGCCACAAAAAATTGTAGCACCAGTGCCTCGAACCTTGCGCTAAATGTGCGGCTTCAGTCCCGAAGCCCGCGCATTTAATCCGGAATTACTGTATTTACGGAACTTGGTAACTTACCCCGTTATAAATCCAATCCCGAAATTTTGGGAACGAGAAAATTTTGATAGTGCCAATTTTAAACAGCATCCAAGATGTTCCATGTAAAGTGTTCCAAATTGTTTGTAATACTTTACCCTGGGACTTGTGCGCTTTTCCTTATAACTAGTTTGACGTTACTGTTAAAGAAGCATAGTAACCTGTATGATTTTTTGAAGTACAAAACGGGGTAATTATTTAGAATTGGGCACTCCTCACCGATTTGGCTGAAATTTGAATATATAGTAGAGTTGAATGCGTAGAAGACAGATCTGCAAGTAAAAATTGTCGCTCTCTTTTCGTTTTCGAGTTATTAACAATTATATGCAAAATATTAATTTTTAAAATCCTCTGTAAAATAGTGTCCACTTGACCGATTTGGCTGAAATTTGAATATGTTGTACTCTTCGATACGCAGATTGCAGATATGCAAATAAAAATTGTCGCTCTCTTTCCGTTCTTGAGATATCAATAATTATGTTAACTAATTATATGATGAGGTGAAGGGGGGCTAACGTATAATATAATGATAATGCATGAAATTCGATAAGGAGAACAGTATTTCAAGAGTGCCTGTAAAGAATAGTGCATTTTCGCGCATATAATCATTAATATTTTAAGATTCGAAAGAGATCGGTAATTTTTATTCGTAAATATGTAATCTACGCATCGAGCTCTATAACATATTTAATTTACAGCCAAATCGGCAAAGCGCTGCCTATTGTTATATAATTAGTTAACATAATTATTGATATCTCAAGAACGGAAAGAGAGCGACAATTTTTATTTGCATATCTGCAATCTACGTATCGAAGAGTACAACATATTCAAATTTCAGCCAAATCGGTGAGGAGTGCCCAATTGTAAATAATTACCCAAAACGGATACATTATTTAATTCCAACATAGATCTTATGCACCTGAATGAGCATTTACTGGATTGCCCGTTCTCTTTCTCTACGTATTATCACAGTTAAGACGCTAGATTTATAAAGTTGAACACTTTTTGTTATAGAACTTGTCACCTGGCCTGGTTAAAACAAATATGCCGATTATCGAGGCTAGTGGCGGTGAGTTTATCTTTACGGTATTGCCACATTTAAAATGCCAAGATGTTGCTGATGCAGTTTTGTATATACTCGGAACACCCGAAAATGTCCAGGTAAATATGATTAATTGTAAGGACAAGACGTACGGAGGTATCGAAAGTGCTTAAGTCCATTTTTTATGCGATTTTGACTGTAGTTATGGTACTAAAATTTATTCATTGGCACCAACGGTTCACAATATGCTGCAGTAGTGTTTGTTACACTTAACCTTTCTTATGCCACGACTGTTTAAAATTAGCATTCATTTAATAGACTTTTCACACTGATTTAACGGGGCATGCAACTGCAGTACAAGCGGTTTTCTGCTCTATATCTTCTTCTGTATTCTTTAAGAACAACGGTTTTTGCCTTTTTTTATTATCGTACCATTAAGCTGAGCTAGCATTAGATTCTAAAGTCTATCATATGAACCTGTAGTATTATTTATCCCAAAAAATTATATTACATCATACATGTAACGTGCAAAAACACGTCAAGTACACATGTATAGCACAGTGGTACTGTGCATTATTATCAGTACAAGATAGAACATTATACTATGTTTGAACATTATACTAGGTTGTATGGCGTAAAAAAGTAGTGAAATTAATGTCTGCCAAATATGTGCGCCCAGGTAATTTTCAATAATATAATATTTTCTATTACTGCATTTACGAAAACAGATTTAAAAAAATATAAAATACGTTTCATTGGGACCTCAACAAAATTTCCAGCACCGGCATACTTGGGGCGCCCATTTTAAGATTTACAAACCATTCGCTACTTTACGAAATCCACGCGATACGAGTGTTTATAAATACAGTAAAGGTAGTGCACTTATACACGTAGTATTCTCTGACGTAAAGGGTTGTATGCAACGTTTCATATACCATGACGCCCCAAGTATGTCGGTGCTGGATATTCTGTTGGAGTCCCAATGAAACGTATTTTATATATTTTTTAAATCTGTTTCCGTAATTTCAGTAATAGAAAACATTATGTCATTCCAAATTTCCTTGGCGCACATATTTGGCAGACATTAATTTCACTACAGTTTTACGCCATAAAACCAAGATGTACAGGGTGTTCCGTCCGCCATCAAACTCCAAAGGCATGCCGCAGACTAAACGTCACGTCAAATTTCTATGTGTTTGTGGGCCCATCGACTACCGCCCGCTGCGAAGGCTGATTGTGTGAGTTGCAAGTGGCCACCAAGTCATAAGTACTAGCCTGTGCGTGAATGGGATGATCACCAAGACGTTTAGTCTGCGGCATACCTTTGGAGTTTGATGGTGGGCGGAACACCCTGTAGTACTAGTATAATGTTCTATCTTGTGCTGATAATAATGCTCAGTACCACTGTGCTATATGTACTTGGCGAGTATTGCGCGTTACATGTACGATATAGTGTAATTTTTGGGGATTTCAATGATTTTTTACATTAATTATTGTACAATATTTCTGTAGTTGCGTATTACATATTAACTGCGCATGAGAAATAATAAAGCAGTCACAACTAAAAGTAGATCCTGGAAGGTATATTAGCAGCGTCGACGCTACCGCATCTCTTGATTTTGGGCCCGTGAAGAGTACGTCATTTTGCTATATTCGGAAGCATATGATGCCCCCAGGGACCTCTGGAGGGCCGTAGGGTAGTTCAGATTTGTCAGTTGCGTCCTCCAGGCCGCGAGGCGACGCGCGCGCAGCAAGAAGCAAAGAATCGGGCGAAAAAAAGGATCGTTTTTGGTAGAAAAATTCGAGCATAATATGTATATCTCAGCAACGGCCGCACGGTTTAACGTGATCGTTGGCTTAATCGATTCATAAAAAATCACAGAGTTCTATGGAACAGTCATTCTGTCCCTATCTAATGCGAGTTTAAAGAATATCATGAGTGACCATCCGAATAGGGCCCGCTAGCTAGCTCATTCTCGTAAAGTATACTAATAGCGTCGACGCCTTGAGCCGTGCTCGGCTACATGTACTTGGCGCGAGACGCTACCGCGTCTTTTGATCCGGTCAAAAATTTTAAAATAAAAAATTTGGCCATTAATGGGTTAAAAATAGGCATTTCTGGTACTGTTCGCGATGGATGTAAAGCGAACACGTGGGTGGTAAGTGAAGGGTTAGATGCTAGTATGTTTTGATAATCGTTGAGATTTGTGGTGTGTTTATAATTACACATTATAATTTGTCTTACAGGTGACAGAATTGACAATAACAGCATTACATGAAGGAGCACTGAATGATGCATCTGCAGTCAATCCATAATTTCTTTAATAATTACGTTTCTGGCAATACTTCAATTATGCCGATTAAAACATTTTAATAAAAACATTTTACTCTTATTGTTGCCTATTCCTGTGAATCCTTGGAGAAGAGAACGCCATTACCGGCCGATTAGTAGTCATAGGTTCGTTAGTACACAAGTATGCGCCACAAAAAGGAACGCTTCGTGGTCGCGCATTTTGCGCCTTTTCGACTATTATTATTATGTCTCGTGCGTCTAGCAGTTATCCAAGTATAAGTATAAAACAACGATATTCCATATCCTTCAACATGATTCTATATATGCAGGGTGAGTCAATGACTACTACCGACCCTTCACCCACGTATTCTAGGCCCTAATCTGAGCCCAAAAGACCATAGTCAAAATGGCGGTAAATCTATAGAATTACTGCCTCCTCACCGATTTAGCTGAGCTTCTAATATATATTAGAGTTTGATGCATAGATTGAAGATATGCAAGTAAAAATTGTCGCTCTCTTTTCGTTTTCGAGTTATTAACAATTATATGCAAAATATTACTTTTTAAAATCCTTTGTTAAATAGTGTTCTCTTGACCGATTTGGCTGGAAATTTAATATGTTGCACTATTCGATGCATAGATTGTAGATATGCAAGTAAAAATTGTCGCTTTGTTTTCGTCTTCGAGATATTAACTATTATATGCAAAACATTAATTATTACTGTAAAATGGTGTTCTCTTGACCGATTTCGCTGAAATTTAAATATGTTTTACATTTCGATGGATCAATTACAGGTCTGCAAGGAAAATTGTCACTCTCTTCCCCTTTCTAAAATATTAAGGGGCGCACCCTTCAGGTTTTACAGTTGCGCCCCCTTCACCTCATCTGGCACTGACCTGACCTGTGACTGTAAAATGTAATAAGTCTCATCATGCTTTACAGTCACAGGTCAGGTCAGTGCCAGATGAGGTGGGGGTGGGGGCGATACACCGCCCCCGCATGATGTAAAGCATGATGAGACTTACCACGTTGTACAGTCACAGGTCAGGTCCGTGCCAGAGGCAGTAATTCTATAGATTTACCCAATTTTACTTGGAGACCTGTAGTTTATTCATCGAAATGTACAACATATTCAAATTTCAGCGAAATCGGTCAAGAGAATACCATTTTACAGTAATAATTAATGTTTTGCATATAATTGTTAATAACTCGAAAACGAACAGAGAGCGATAATTGTTACTTGCATATCTACTATCTATGCATAGAACAGCGCAACATATTCAATTTTCAGCCAAATCGGTCAAGAGAACACTATTTTACAGAGTATTTTAAAAATTAATATTTTGCATATAATTGTTAATAATTCGACAACGAAAAGAGAGCGACAATTTTTACTTGCATAGCTTTAATCCACGCGTCGAAGAGTGCAACATATTAAAAGCTCAGCCAAATCGGTGAGGAGGCAGTAATTCTATAGATTTACCAAAATGGGGAAATCTTAACCCATTCGGAATTACAGCGGTTTGAAATTTCGATTTTAAAAAAATCATATCTCTCGACGGGGTAATGCTAGAGTCACGGGTTTTTTCTAGAATATATGGGAGGGCCGGAGCAATTTGGAAAAAATAGGAACGATATGAAAATTATTATTAAGTCACATTATTATTCATGTTTCTTGGCCGAGCATGTAGTTTCAATACGAAGAAGGGTATTATACGAACCTGAAAAAAATCAGTGACATTCTCTGATGTGCCCTAATAAGCATCCAATCATTAAAGTTTAGTTTTTTATTCAAGTTTCCACGTAAAAAAATCATTAAAAATTTCGCCATAGTGCCGCCGAACCGTATGTCATCAAAGTATTGTAGAGTTCGTCAATCTGCTCCTTTTTGCTCTCTCTCTCTCTCACTCCCTAACGCCTATTCAGTTACAGCAGTGTTTAGCCAGCAGCACTAACCGCCGAATAAAACGCGCGCGAACGTAACTGTCGTGGCCGTTCATCTTGGGCAAGCGAATGGAATTGTTTCCCGCCCAGTGCGTCGTTTTATCTTGCAATATACATAAAATCAATTGCGCTGAATGCGATGCCATATACATCGGCCAAACTAAGAGACATCTAAAAACCAGAGTGAGAGAGCACCAGAATAACTGGAAGCTCAAAGACACTAGCCACACAGCACTTTCTACTCACATGATTTCTACAACACATAATTTTGATTTTGAGAATGTTACTATACTACACCATGAAATGGACTTATACAAACGGTTGATCCTGGAAATGCTATTCATTGCTAACAATAAGTTCCCGAATGCGGTCAACCATCGCACAGAAGTACAAAAGTTAAATGATATCTATGATATCTTAATCGATAGATTTAACTAATCCCGTAATACGCCCAGTGTACTATACTATACGTAACTTAACATGTTATACTTGGTTGTTCCAACAACCCGCCTTGTATTGACACTGCCATCTGCGAGCTACGATGTATATAGGTTGTTAGGGCCTACAATTCAATTGTAGTGCGGAACGTGGATCCATGATGAAAACAAATTGTTCGTGCCCGTGGTCGAAGCGTGATCCTCATCAGGCTATGCTTATTTTGCTGGTTGTTCCTTTTTTGGTTCTGAGATGGTGGTTCCCCTTTAGTTCTGAGAAGAACTGTTTGTGGAGGGTAGGAGTCGAAGGACCACTCTGGTAATGTTCAGGGAGACAAATAATCTATATTGAAAAATGTTTGTACAGTTTCTTACGGAGCGAGTTTCACAGTGAGCTGTCTAATGCAGAATGAAAAAGAGTTCGCAAAGTCGGCCTATTTATACCTGATTAGGTTGTCACGCTGCCGTTTCTAGCGGGGGTTGGAGGGGCGAGGGTGTACCTGTCGAAATTATAGTGGGTGCAGGTAACTGGCCCTGCGTTGTGAGCTTGAGGGACGCTGCTCATGAGGAGCTCATATTCAAAATCTATATTCGCAAGAGATAATGCTAACACAAATGATGTGCCTTCGGTAATCGTCCTTATAGACGGTAATCTTTTAATTTTACGTTCTAGCCAGATAATTGCTCAGAACTTATCTGTTTAGTTGTGAAATATTTAATATTATTTTACAGATTACTCCTAATGTCAATTCATTGGCATTTGGAACAGGCATGTGATTTACACGGTCTAGCGACATTGCCAATTCAACCTTTAACGTATTCTTTCGTTCCACACTACTGTATACAAATTTTCATTTTTTCTAACATTGAGACGGATTTTTATTTCTCTAATAGTTGAGAGGTGAAACCCACACCCGGCGCGGCCTGGGTCAAGGGCTGCCGGGGCTCATAAGAATAAAATTGACAATTTACTATATCATATGACTAATAATTTGGGCGGCAGCCGATTTCCCCAAATCGGCAAAGAAAAGAAATAGTAAAACAATATCCCAGGGAAGTGGGAAAGTTGGATGACCCAAAGAAGCAGAATAATATGGTCCAATTTCAGGCAAATTATGAAATTTATTGGCTTATTTGACAATATCCGGTAAATGCTTCTTGTTAGTGTTGTACGTCTCACAATATTTGACGAACAACATGTACGAAAAGGGCCTCTTCGATGAGACTACGGCCACTTACTTTACTACCGCGCACAAGAGATAAAAGTAATTCACGCTATTCTTGGTCTACTTAGATCTATACAGGTCTATTCGCTACCGGGGTTCGAGCTAGAGTCCTGTGACGATCGATCTCTCATCGATCGTTGCTCGCGTTCGCCGTCGATCGGGCGTCTTCGGTGTCTTCGCCCTCTATCGTGTCGCAACAATTACATTTTGGCGCTGCGGTCTTTGAATGAATTCGTTGTCAAACGCGGGGACCCTTCGATACGTCGAGGGAGTCGCGGATTTCCCGTTACAACATTATTGTAATTTAATTAAGTATATGTGTACATAAGTTTTACAACTGACAATAAGCCAGTTTTTCTCCAAAATATGGTTATAAGAACATGAAGGACGTAACGTATTTTTAAGGTAAAGTTTTTTTCTCGTCTTCCACTTTGCATTTAAGTTCGTTTAGTCGGCCATTACACTTGCCCCTCTCACCGATGTTTCTGTTCGTCCCATACAGAATTTTTCACTATGAAATATATGACTTCTGAAGAGGACCCGCACAAAGGCCGAAACGTTAAGTTCGTGTGTTGATTTCTAATACACTTACACGAAGATTGTGGAAAGGAACAATTGAAAAAGTACATCCTAGAAAATGACAATAGATCTGTTGACAATATAGTATGGAAAATATATTTATGTCGCGTATTGCGTCTTATGCGTAGTTGCCGCTTCGCAATTCTGGGGTAAGTGCCGTGGGGTTCATCACGGTCTTTTCACCGACAGTCTTTTTGCCTGCCCCACTGCGTGGCCAGATCCGTGCAACAGTCCAACTAGCACCTATTTATCGATTCGCGTATCGCGGTAAACATTTGCCGGGTAGCTCGCCCGACGCTAAATTTCTCCTGAGCATATTCTTTTTGCTAACGCATCGTACATGTAACGTGCAAAAATGGTGCTGTGCATTATTATCAGTACAAAGTAGAACATTACACTAGTACTATATCTTGGTTTTATGGAGTAACAAAGTAGTGCATTTGACGACCAATGCACGCGAGCCATTACGAAGGCTCAGAACTTGTTACGTACATCCAATGCTTCACTTTCTCTCGAACTCGCCGAAGGTTCTGAAAATCAATCTGGTTCGCGCAATTCTGTAACGTCGCCTTCAAACGGAATCGAAATCCAGTTGCAATTAAGAATTCCGCCGGAGCATCTACCGCGATTCGACGGAGCTTATGAAGCTTGGCCAGGCTTTGCAGACGCCTTTCGTTCTGCGATCCATGATCACCCGCATTTTTGCGATATCCAGAAATTACAGTACCTGCGCTCTTGCTTGGTCGGACGGGCTTCCGCGAAGTCGAATCGCTAGAAACAACTACCGCCAATTACACGGTAGCATGGCAAACCCTCGAGAAGAATTACAATGATCCCGCTTTTGTCATAAACAACTCGTTCTCGAATTCGGAGAACTCGTCGATCAAGCCACCAAGCAGTATGCTGCATTAACGGCCTGGAAAATACCATTTTTAGAAGCGTTTCCGATTCACGCGATAGTCTCAAAACGCGACGAACGAACGCGTTTGCTGTGGAAAGAACGCACACAGAGTAGTACCGCACCAACCATGGAAGACTTATTGAAATTCCTTCACCAACGCCGCAAGCATTTCGAATCACCGATCTCTAATACCGCGTCGAAATCCCAACTTGCGAAACGGGCCAGACCCCTCAACGCAACGCAGACCAACTTTACCCAATTGGTTCGCCCATATACCGCCAGCTCTATATTACGGCAGCAGCGTACAGCATTATACGTATTGTTACGCCCGGGAAAACTCAGACAATGATTGAACAAGGAATTAGGACATTTTATTAAATAAGACTGCTCGACATCACAACACGTCTTCTCTCAAAAACAGTTCCGGAGGTTCTCTTCGACGGTTGTCAATCAATAAACAACCAACCAACGCTGTCGCTATTCCAACTTGAACATCACGGCGATTCCTTCAGACTACAGAAAGCGCGCGACGCCAGGGTCGTAACAGTATTCTTGTGACCGACTAAAATCAACACCTGTATCCCAACGTATGGCGATCGTCAAAGAGACCAATCCTTGCCATAATTGCCTGCGCGCAAAGCACACGTCAGCTGAATGCACGTACGGTTATTGCAAGAAGTGTAACACCAAGCACCACACAATGCTCTACATAGATAATGATGCCACTCCGTCCGTGCAATGCAATCTTGCCGCACTACCTACTTCCAACTCGGGTCGTCTGTTCCTACCGACACCCATAATACAGGTTAAGAACTACGATGGCACCCTCCGCCCATGCTGCGTTCTCTTAGACTCCAGTTCCGAGGCGCACTTACTTACCGAAGAATTCGCGAAGAAGTTAGGTCTCACGAAATCCAAAACCTGCGTCTCCATCAAGGGAATCAGTGGAATCGAATCCGTAGCCTCACGCGCAATAACCACTGTAATCTAAGCCACTCGCGGTACTTTTCGCACCGTGCTAACCTTCCTCGTACTGCCTAAAATCACTGACAATCTACCTGCTCACAAGGGAACCTCCCGAGGTGTCCGCCTCCAATTTCAATTAAACTCTGTAGGCTGATTAAGCTCGCAAAAATAAGAGATACGTATTTTTTTAACGGCTAAATTTCATTTTTAGGGGGTGAAACCACCCTCCAAATTTGGAGCATCAAAGGGCTATCTCGGTAACTATCGCACATCTAAGAATATTTCTTTGGAAAAAGTTTCATAGTTTTTTATGCCTTATTGATAACTGTAAAAAATTGCCAATTCGAGGAAGAATAATTTTTTTTTGTTACGTTGTTTCGTGTTTGCTTACGTGTTTTTTGTTCTTTGTTATAAACAAATAATTTTATGAACATTTTGAAATTGAGCATAAAAAAATATGAAACTACTTCCAAAGAAATATTTTTGTATGTGCGATAGTTACCGAGATAGCCCTTTGATGCTCCAACTTTGGAGGGTGGTTACACCCCCTAAAAATGAAATTTAGTCGCTAAAAAAAATACGTATCTCTTATTTTCACGAGCTTAATGGGCCTACAAAATTTAAGGGGTTAGGCCACTCTAGGATTTTCGAAAAATCAATTTTTTTTTATTTTAAATTGTCCCTTAAACCTTCAAAAATGATGTCTCAAAAGGTTATGGCCGGCAAGAATGTCGAAGTATTAGATTTTCGAATTTTAATACAAAGTTCCGCCGCGTCCCGAGAGTGGGGAGAGCCCACTGAACGCGCTGAGAGATCAGAGCGTTCTGAGCTACCAACTGGTACAGTCGCAAGCCGAGCTATAACCGAGTAAAATAAAGTATTGTTCTTCTACAAGTTTGCAGAGTCGATTCCTCGCCTACCCCGATTACTATCGGCCGTGATTAGAATGCAAAGCAGTAGGGTTAGTCTCTGACCGAGGAGAACTACGGCGAACAACCTAGTCGTATCCTACACAGCGAGAAGTGAAGACTCGGGCGAAAAAGGATCGTTTTTGGCAGAATAATTCGAGCATAAAATCTGTATCTCAGCAACGGCTACACGGATTGTCTTGTTGTTTATCAATCGACGCAGAAAAAATCAAAGAGTTGAATGGAACAGTCATTCTTTCCCTAGATAATGCGAGTTTCAAGAATATCGTCAGTGTTGTGTGCGTGACTGGGAGAGCCTCGGCGCTCCCGATTGTAGCCGTGCACGTTTAAAGGTAGGGGATCGTATGTCACTTAAGGATAGGAATCCACTCCGGGAACGTTATCACTTCGTTGCTTTTATTGAAGATTACCTGGTGGTCTACAACGATGGATACAAGGTGCTCCGCGATACTGAGATCGGCGGTCAAACAGGCGGCCAGCGGCGTTACGGTGTCTATTACTCGCGTTTTCAGGAATCTCCCCGTTGCTTCGCCGCGGGCCGTCTTTTATACAATATTTTTGCTTAGTCTACGCTTTTAGTTGCTGGGGCCTTATTCTCGAAGCTTCTATTTCCAAATCGTTGACGGTGCATTTCGGGGCGCTCAAGGTTATGCCCATATTTGGTAATGTTCGCGATCGCGAACCTATGACTCATCCCTATCGAGTTACTTATTGCGCGGTTAATTCGCGGGGGAGCTACGTGGCTTTCGGGGACCTATTACATCAGTTACCATCCCGATAGTACCAACTAGCTAGTTCATTCACATAAGTTACTTACTTACAAAGTAACTAACGTCTTACTTACTGTAAGACGAACATCGGGAGACCACGAAACGTTGTGTTATGTGCAAAAGTGCGTGACGGCGGAGTTCTTTCAAGAAACAATCACAGTGAAGTGTTGTAAGAAAGACTGAAAACGCCGGACGACGGACTCGTGAGGACAATTAAACGGTTCGACGGGAGCAACTGCCAATCGTGGAAGTTCCAGATAACCGCGGTGTTGATGGCGAACGAAATCTTCGGCGTGGTGGAGGGAACGAGACCCAGACCTGCCAATGGGACGGGGGGAAACGAGGCCGCCGCCAGAAGGTGGACGAAGGATAACGCCAAGGCTAGGGCCATCATTGCATCGGCAATGGAAGACGACCAGGGGGCAAGCGTGCTAGTACTGCACCCCCTACCCTGACGCAAGACTTATCACACCTAAGAACCGGACCCAAGACGCGACTGAGACCCAGACCGATTTGATCCGCTCTCAATCTCAAACCCTCGGACTGACCTGTGCTCCTTACAATAAACCCACAATACCAAAATAGTAGCCGGCCGCAGGCGAACGTGGCAGCGCAGGAACTGAAAGTGTGGCATGAGAGACTTGGTCATTTGCACAAACGTGCACTCCTCGAGTTGCTGAAAGGAGGGCTGGTGGCAGGAGTAAAATTGAAGAATTCAGGGGAATTTTTCTGCGAAGCCTGCCAGTTCGGCAAGCTTCATAGACTACCTTTTAAACATCAAGCCAAAAGGAGAGCAATGGAGGCGGGGAAGTTCATCCACAGTTCATCATGTGCGGACCACTACCAGCAGAATCACTTGGCGGAGCAAGGTACTATGTACTCTTCAAGGACGATGCCGCAGCATACAGGTGCGTGTACTTCATACGCCACAAGGCGGAAGTGCACGAGAAGTTTTGCGAATTCGAACGCCTAGTAGGAAACAAATTTGGGCAAACGATAATAACACTACGGGCCGACAACGGAACCGAGTTCAATAATGCGAAAATGAGAAAGCACCTGAGTGACAGAGGGATCGTCTATGAGGTCGCGGCACCCTACACACCCCAACAGAACGGGAGAGCAGAGCGAGACAACCTGACGATCGTGGAGGCGGCGAGGACGATGCTGAAGGCAAGGGGGTTGCCAACGTACCTGTGAGCGGAAGCAACGGCTACAGCAGTCTACGTAATCAATCGGTTGGGGCAGTCACAAGACGGCGGGAAGAAAACGCCATATGAACTATGGACCGGGAAGAAACCCGATCTAAAACACTTACGCATTTTCGGGTTCGACGCGTACAAACATATTCCCAAGCAAAAGATTAAGAAGTTCGATGCTCGAGCGAGAAAACTAGTCTTCGTCGGGTATCAGAATAAGTCAGCGAACTATCGCCTGTTTAACCCAGAAACTAAAACTGTTCATGTTTCGAGGAATGTCGTGTTCAACGAAGGAGGGCAGGAGCCGGAGAAGAGCCACTTACCACAGGAAGTGGAGATTGAGCTGCCGTCAACTGTCATAGGAGAAGACGGAGAAGGCCAATCGGATGCGGCGGACGATGGAGATTTTGACGACGCACTGTCAGGGAAAACAGCAGATACGTCTCAAAACCAGAAAACAGTCCAGAGCCAGCCAGCCAGCACCACGGAGAGAACGTTACGAGATAGGGAGTCAATACGTCCGCCAACCAGGTACGCTCTCTATATTGAGCCGGTCACAATGTGCCTGACTCATACGAGGAGGCGATGAGCAGCAAGGAGGCTGCAAATTGGGCGGAAGCTGTCTAGGACGAGCTCCAGTCTCACGAAAACCACGGAACGTGGAAATTAGTACCGCGAATACCAGGAGAGAAAGTAATAGACTCCAAATGGGTATTTAAAAAGCTACAAAGTCCAGACGGGAAAGTGACGCAGTACAAGGCGCGACTATGTGCCAGAGGGTTCCAGCAGCGGAAAGGAGTGGATTACACAGCAACTTTTTCGCCAGTCATCAGATACGATTCTTTACGAGTGATTCTTGCAGTGATAACGCAAGAAAACCTAGAGATGGCTCAATTCGATGTCAGAACAGCATTTCTACACGGGGAGCTGGCCAAACGGATCAAAATGGAGCTGCCAGTGGGCCTCGAGCTGCACGATTATCCGGAGAACAAGGGGGAAATTGTGTGTTTGCTCCAGAAATCATTGTACGGACTGAAACAGGCGCCACGATGCTGGAACGATAGGTTTAAGAAATTCTTACAAATGTTTAATTTTAAGGAGACCGAAGCGGACAGCTGCATGTTCAGAGGCGTGTATGACAAATGTGTGGATTATCTAGCGTTGTTCGCGGACGACGGGATTGTTGCGGCCGAGTCGAGGGCAGTCCTGGAAAGTGTAGTTCACGAGTTAAGCGTGCAGTTCGATTTGACAATAGGCGACTGCAAGAACTTCGTGGGGATTCAGATAGAGAGGGACAGAAGAGTCAGAACCGTGGTTCTACACCAGGCAGATTATGCAAGGAAGGTGTTAGAGAGGTTCTGTATGAGTCTTGCGAAGGGGGTCTCGACCCCAGCGGATCCCCACACCTTACTACAACCTGCCGAAGCTGATGACAAGAGCGGTTACCTAGTACGATATAGAGAGGCGGTAGGTTCTCTTATGTTTTTAGCAGTTATAACTCGACCGGACCTGGCCTACGCGGTCAACCTTATTAGCAAATTCACGAATAAGCACAACCACAGCCACTGGCTAGCAGTGAAGCGTGTGTTGGCCTACGTAAAAGAACCCGTAAATATAAGATTAATGTACGAGGCCGACGCGACAAGAGCAGAATTGCGAGGATATGCAAACGCAGATTACGCGAGCGACATTGGAACCAGGAGGTCTACGACCGGGTACGCGTTCTTCCTAGGGAAAACGGTAATTACATGGTCCTCACAGAGGCAAAAGTCGGTGGCATTAAGCACCACCGAATCGGAGTATGTTGCAACACAACAGCTGCCAAAGAGGCAATATGGTTAAGATCCCTAATCAAGGGAATCGGTAGATGCGGGGAAAAAGCAACCACACTGTACATAGACAATCAGAGTGCGATTCGACCTGCCAAGAATTCGCTATACCACAAGCGTACCAAACACGTAGACATCAAGTACCACTATGTACGAGAAAGAGTAGAAGATCGTGAGACAGAGGTGATATACACACCAAGCGAACTGCAAGCGGCAGACATACTCACGAAAGCGTTACCAAAAGCTAAGTTCGAATATTTAAGAGAAATACTTGGCTTGCACGACAACGCTCAGACGGCGGAAGTGTTGGAACAAGTCTGACAGCATTGTCGTACGAACGCATGCGTGCCCGAATGTCCGCGACAGGTGCCGATCCTGGAGATCCTTGTGTTACCAGGCGGGCGAGCGTTCGGTGTAATCAGTCGAGAATGTACAGAGAACGAAGAAGAAGGTGCCGGAGAGAAACTACTAATTATACGTTTATTGAGCATTCAAAAGCAAGTAGTAGTGTACAAAATCATTTACATCCATTCCAATCTGCCTAAGTCATCGACACGCCCCACCCTCGATTCCGACGACACTGTGAAAACGTTAGGCCTCCATTGGAACGCACGATCCGATACCTTTCAATACACTGCCAATCCCATAAACGGTAGCACAGTCACTAAGAGGAGCATATTATCCGCGATCGCGAAACTCTTTGATCTCTTGGGACTACTCGCACCTATTATAATACGCGCCAAGCTCATTTTGCCGCGATTATGGCAACATAATCTAAGTTGGGACGAAGCAATTCCCAATGCCCTGAATCGAGAGTGGACCGACTACTGCAATGAATTGCCGTCTATTGCAGAAATCACGTAACTTTCCACGCTGCACACTCCTAAAAAATGACTGCTCATTACAGCTGCACGGTTTTTTGTGACGCTAGCGAATTAGCCTACGGTGCATGTAGGTACTTACGATCCGTTGACTCCGAGAATCGAGTTCGATCCCATCTAATCTGCTCCAACTCGCGCGTTGCACGAAACAGATTTAAAAAAAATATAAAATACGTTTCAAAGTAACAAACAATCAAAAGTAAACAGCAATCAGAGTAAATAAACTGTTGAAGGAAAAGGAAATTGAACGTGACATTTGATGCCCCCTATGTCAGTTCCTTCTTCTCATGTAAGACCCGTTCGCGATCGCTACGTTGAAGTATTTAAGACAATTATTATACAAAAAGAAACCTTTATTTTGCCAAAGAGAAACCTACGTTATACGCTATTTGAGTTTATGTTAAATATATAATGTGCTATACCAATAAAGTACAACATAAACAATAATTACAAATGCTAGTTTTTTAATTACGCGACTCACACATTTGTTATAAAACTTCAATGTTTTTGCTTTTAAATGCCGTTTCGCACGGTCCGATATCTATCATGGTTGCAAAGATATGAATTTTTAAAAAAATCCCGACCCTCAACTTTGAATATTGATACCTTTGAAACTATAGTATATAAACGATAGCGAGGAACGGGACATCGTATTTTCATCGGGTGGACAAGGACTATAACATATTAAAGCTGTATTAAAATCAGAAACCATAGATGCTCGAAGTGTGATCATTTGGCCTGGAATCGCCCATATACGCGAAATCTGTTAAGGGCGAAGTTGCATGTTTGTACAATAGGGTGGTTTTTAGTTATTAATGTTAATTAAATTTTCTTAAATGGATCAACCCACTTTTCTTTGATATTCTGAATGCTGAGGGCAAGACGAGTTTAACGCCCTATGATAAAAGGCAAGTGGGGGTGGTTTTTTTTTTAAAATATCTCGTAAACAATTAGATTTCGAGAAGAATTTCTTTAACGAATGTTGTATGGTATTGGTGAGACTCTCGTTTGGCGTTAACAAATCTTTTAAATGTCAATTGTTTCCATTTCCAGTGCCAATTATTTTCATTCCACATTCTTACTAACTCGCCCTGTATATTATAACATTATATGTCATTTTTTAAGGATCCCAGTGTCCCAGACGACTGTCCGACGTACACGTGCATCGATTGGCGTCACCGCCCAATCTGCAGTCGCCATCTGAAAGAGTCCAGTGTAATCCGAGAAATCATGAGATCTTGTGAAAAATTTGATTGCGAAAAAATAAACTAAATATTTATTTATTTGCAACGTATGTACCGTAAAAATAATCATTTGATTGGTGCAGGTAGTTATGCTGATACATGTTTTGATGCAAGCATACATTAGAGTATACAATTTTCGTATAGAAAGAAATACACGAGACTTTGCTCGCAAAGTCAGTCCTTAAAAGGAAACAAATAGAGATTTGGAGTGATTCACTGTAAGGCTGTATAGTCTACCTTTTCGTTCATATAGAGCGCCATCTGGATGTCACAGTTGTAGATTTCACCATTAGCTATTCTTTAATCTTGTCCTTCCTTGGTCACTCCGTTAGAACTATCTCGATTCAGAGGTACTTTCTTGTCGGTGCGTGTTTCAATATCAGTAATGGTAAATATAACTACTTCAAATTTACTTTTATCACCACTGTTACATTCAACTAACGAAAACATTGTACATCAAAAAAATCACAATCCCATCTTAACATAACATGAAGCTAGAAATGCTTATACATCTTCTTCCAAATGTACTAATTCTATCGTGATACCTAACCACAAATTTATTGACGGCAACGTTCTGTCTAGAAATTTATTCTTGATTTCTGTCAAAACTAGAAGGCAGGCAGCGTGTTGTACTGCAGCCGGATTCTTTATAAGATTCAACATAAATTATATATAATTATACCACAATTATACCACAAATATGAATACATAAGATCAGTGTTATACCGGTACGGCATTGAAATAAAATATGGTTATCACTTTTTTTGCAATCGTACATTTACTTTTATTCTTACAAAATAACCAAATATCAGTTTGTTATGTAGTGTCCGTGTTTTCAAAATTAAATCGCAACATTCACGGATTTTACACCCATCAGAAACGCTTCCTTTTCAACGTGTAACTCATAAAATGGAATAACGCAATCCTGTTTCTTCCAGGTTTCCTTAAATCCAGTCAGAATTCTTAAGAATGAGGCGGAGGAGGAGAAGGCAGAAATTGCCAGGTTAAGTTTATTTGTGGGAGCAATTGCCATTGGAGATTTGGTCAAATCTACATTAGGACCAAAGGGCATGGATAAAATTTTAGTTGCCCATGGCAGATCAGCAGGTCAAGTACAAGTCACAAATGATGGTGCGACTATTCTTAAAAACATTGGGGTTGATAATCCAGCTGCTAAAATCTTGGTTGAGATGTCTCGTGTGCAAGACGATGAAGTTGGAGACGGCACCACTTCTGTGACTGTACTTGGTTCGTACATTTCGTATTTCAAAATTTATGTTTGTCAATTTTACCAAAAAACTTTGAGAACAATGGCCCAAGTGTGCATTTTTCGCTTCCATCAAGATTACCATTAATAATATTGTAATTCTTGTAACGGTAATATTGATTGATAATACATGTATTGGTAGTTATTCAGAATTGTGTGTGAAACATTAATGTCACAAAAATGTCAAAAGATAGGCAATTCTTTCTTCTAAATCTGTAATCTACATATTGGAAGGTTTAATATAGCAAAACGTACTAGGAAATCGCTAATGAGAACACTATTCCAAAGAATTACTGATTTATTAGTACATTTTTTTCTGCAGCTGCCGAATTATTAAGAGAAGCAGAAAAGTTAATTGGCCAGAAGATTCATCCTCAAACCATCATAGCTGGATGGAGAAATGCAACGAATGTTGCGAGGCAGGCGCTCAAAAATGCTGCAACAGATAATTCCAATGATCCTCAATGCTTCTGTGAAGATTTACTAAATATTGCACGCACAACGCTAAGTTCAAAAATTTTGTCCCAACATAAAGAACACTTTAGTAAGCTCGCTGTAGATGCTGTATTGCGGCTGAAAGGATCTGGAAATTTATCTGCCATTCAAGTGATTAAAAAACGAGGTGGAACTCTTGCTGACTCATTTCTCGATGAAGGATTTTTACTTGATAAAAGGCCTGGTGTTCATCAACCACAGAGAGTGACCAATGCTTCTATATTGATTGCTAACACACCAATGGATACGGATAAAATAAAAGTATGGGAATTTGATTCACGTACTAAGAAGAGAGCATTCGATTATTATGCATCGAGTTTAGAAATGATTAATTGCTTTCATTATTAGCGCAATGGCATATTATTCTTTGTAAATGATCCGTATTGTTTTCTCACTTTTTCATTATGGTTTCTTTATGTGCGTTATTAAACAGGTATTTGGGTCGAGAGTCCGTGTTGATTCAATGGCAAAAATTGCTGAATTGGAAGCGGCTGAGAAAGAAAAGATGAAGGTAACATATTGCCGCACGTCATAAATATTGTTATATGTCAAAGAGGTTTATATTTATGCCCGATCTTCAAAACAAAATTGCCAACAGGATAAGGTGGACAAGATTCTAAAACACGGATGCAACGTATTTATCAACAGACAGCTCATCTATAATTATCCAGAACAATTGTTTGCCGATGCTGGAATCATGGCTATTGAACATGCCGATTTTGATGGAATCGAAAGACTGGCGCTGGTAACTGGTGGGGAAATAGTCAGCACCTTTGACAATCCCGAATTAGTCAAACTTGGTAAATGCGATGTTATTGAGCAGGTAAACACTTATACAACATTCATCAGAGTTCTATTTTGGATGTTTATGAGAAGCCGTCATTAATTTTCCCGATACCAACATTCTTATAAATTATTTTTAGATAATGATCGGTGAAGACACGTTACTAAGATTCTCGGGAGTTCCCTTGGGAGAAGCGTGCACTGTTGTAATTCGCGGTGCAACTCAACAAATTCTTGATGAAGCTGAAAGATCATTGCACGACGCTCTTTGTGTACTCGCAGCAACAGTGCGGGAATCAAAGATTATCTATGGTGGCGGGTCCAGTGAAATGCTAATGTCCTGTGCTGTGATGAAAGCAGCAGCTGGTACACCTGGTAAAGAAGCAGTCGCGATGGAAGCTTTTGCCCGAGCATTGCAACAATTACCTACCGTCATCGCCGATAACGCGGGCTATGATTCTGCTCAATTAGTGAGCGAGCTTAGAGCCGCACATAATTCAGGCGGTCATACAATGGGTCTTGGTAAGTATATATCGACCTAATATTTTTAATAATATTTCAATTTTTTGCATGCATGTCATTCGTCGTATCAACGATCGTACTAATATATACTATGTATCGTATAAATGACCTAAAACTAGTTACTGCAGAAAACTTAGACATAAGTCATAGCATTTGTTATGTTAGATAGATAACTTTTGATAGAATACCTCTCGATTTTAAAGAAACAAGTAATATGTTGCACCGTAGGTTAAAGAAAAGTACACAAGACGTTATTAGTTAGAGACGTAGGTGCAACAATGTACACGTATAGCCCGTATTTTTTATGTCTAAAGTTTTCAAATAAAGTATTAAGAATGGCGTTAGCAGTCATACTAGAAACTTTAACTACTGTTGTTCAATTGTTCTCATTGTCAGTACTCGAACGAGATAAGAATGAATAATTGATATAATTGCCGTGGTCTAATTATATTTGTTCAACAGACATGGATGCTGGAAAACTTGGCTGTATGAAGAAACTAGGAGTAACCGAGTCATGGGCCGTTAAAAGGCAAGTTCTATTGAGTGCGGCTGAAGCAGCCGAAATGATACTACGTGTTGACGACATTCTACGCGCAGCACCAAGGAAGCGTGTAAAGGACCGCGGTCATTGCTAAACAAACACATGACTCGTCATTTGATTTTTCTATCACACAAGTTGCGGTTAACATTTTTACAACATGCTTAAATTTAACTCATTGCTAAAATAAGAAGTCACGTACAATTCTGATAAAACATTTCCAATGTAATTGTATTAATTCTTCTATTAAAGGAACATTTTGACATTATTTAATATTCTTCTATCTTGCGTCCTGTTTATTTAGCAGTCAACACTAGGGCTAATACGTACTTATTTACGAAATCATTTACCAAATTCGACAATTCGTCATATAAACATACATAGGAAATCCAACAAACTAACAATACGCATCTCCAGCTATGATTACCGATATCGAGGAGGAATTAAAAAATAATAAAAAAAGACAATGTTGATCCCCAATAACATTTTTATTAACAAAAAAAAGGATAAATTTTACAGCAATGAATTGCAGAAAGTTTTTGTCCGCATATCAGAGTTCGTTGAAATGCTGATTTCATGACATGCGTTATAGCTGCGCATTCTAATAACGGAAAAAAAAAAAAAAAGAGGGAAACTTAAGGCACATAGTAAATGCAGATTGACCTGTTTCGCATAATAGACTACTTCTTTAAACTTCAAACTCTTTACCAATGGCATTACGCAATGCCCAGTTTGTTGTCGATAGGTATTCTGCATAAATTTGCACAAAGTACTTCTTTGTATAATTTCGGACGATGTATCATAATGATAGACTACTGTTCACGTCACCTTGGCTACTATCAGTTAATCATTGATTGTATGTATGTTAACAAGTATCGCGACTCAATCTAATCAATATATTGATGTTATACTTGTTAGATCACATTTAAAAAGACATACATATTCGCCGAGTACTATGAACGGTAATTGGGAAAACGACGTAACTACTACTTTAGTACGCGAACCGTAGTTTAGGATCATAATCGAGTTTATCAAGACTCGGATTACATGCAAAATTAATCATCGGCGGTGGACCACACATAAGAACAATTGTATCTGATGATGGGGGGTACATGTGTTTTGATATCATTTCGGCATCTATGTATCCCTTACTGTAGGGCCAATTATCATTACAACTATCCACGGTATACCAAATTTTGAATCTGTCAGCATGCTTCTTCGCTAAGTCATCCAACACGTCTCTCAGCAATATATCATTTTCAGTTTGATTAGCGAAGAGCAGGGACACTTGCGTCTCATCCGTAGGATCTCTTATAATAGCATTTATCAATTGTAACATTGGCGTTATTCCAGTTCCTCCGGCTAACATGACAACCTATAAAATTTCAAATAGAGATTACGTACATTATCAATAATCAATGACCCATTTTCAACTATGTGCTAACCTTCTTTGTATTATATTCGACCGGTGGATCCTTCCGGAGCATTTTAATACAAAATTTACCATGTCCTTTATATATAAGTCGCCCTGATGGCCCTCGAAAGTCAATTGTATCTCCTATTCTTAAGTTTTCTAAGTACTGAGATAGCTTTCCTCCTTCGGGAAACTTTGGGTGGACGTTCTTAAAATACACCTAGAAAGTATGATTATGAGTTAGAATTTTTTCTACAATTCCATTTAACCAATCTTAATAATTAATTTACCTTGACAACAAGATCTACATAACCATGATCGTTGTCGCTAGAAACAGGCGTGTAAGACCTAATCACAACATCATCGCCAATTTTTGCTGTTAAATGCACGTGTTGACCGATAGGTAAGCCAAGTACATGATTTGGTGTAGGTAAGCTAAACCGAAACTTTCTGGTATCGTGACTTATAATATCTTTCTTTATGAGCGGTAAAGTATATTTTTTAACAGGATCAACCAGCAGAATGGGCGTATCCTTCTTTGTTTGTTTCTTGCTCCAGGTCTGATACAGTTTAATAGCAATTCCTAGTACTGCTATAGCTCCGACCGCTGCTAATACTGGGAATACCTATAAATATTAAAGCGTTTGTCAACAGAAATTTATAGCTCCTTATATCATATTTGTTATCATTTTGTAGTAGCAAGTTATTAATGGATTCCTGTAAATTACTCTTTATTTCTTAGAAATATAGAACTACAAAGAACTGATCAATCTAAAGCCTAGACGGAGGAATATTTATTTGTTTGATAAACATAACAGTTTTTGTTTTTAAATTCATGGCAATGAAATTTGAGTTTATCGTTCCTTTAGTGAGATATTTCTGGTGATTTTGATAGTATTTATTAATGACATCGGCAAATTACAAACTTGTAAGACAGTAGTATCAATTTTGGCAAATTATTCTAATACTTATGAAATGAACATCCCAGCTACATATTTGGAATTTTGTAATAATAACAAATAGGTCGACTGTTACGGTATTTAATTTCGCAAAACAGAAGATTTTCAAAGTCTGCTTTGAATTTTCAGTAAAGACACTTACCAGTGTTCGTACATTTGACATTGCGATACGTGGTTACGAATTGCACGTGGTTACAGTTAGAATAAAAGAGCACTGACAACGTAACCAGAACTCTGGATTCACTCAAGCGTTATTGCAGAATCAAAAGTATAAAGCAAGAACTTAAGAGATGGAAAAATAGCGACTGTGAATTTTTTTTGAAATATGTGGGTATAAAGATCTATGCAATTTCATACGAAGTGTCTCGTAATAAGTATAAGCGTTGTGCGCGAATTCGAATATACTTTTATAGACGATCCACGCGTGTCTTTAGGAAATTTCGCCGGTTCCTATACGAGGTCAGAGATAGGGCGCTATCCTTTAAAATAGACTGTACTTCCCTCGATCTAAGAATGGTACAACTTCTCAAGATTATTTATAGACATATTATACATGCGAAATTATATACATAGAGTAGAGTGAATGTGGTCGAGTTGGTTAAACCAGTGACATATTTGCAATAAATTTATTAATTAACGATGATGACGAGAACTTTTCGAGAATACATATTGATTTTCTTAAAGTGCTCCGCGTGAAATTTTAGATACTGCATTTTTTAAATTGCATAGGTGCTATACAACAGTGTATATTGCAACAGAAACATAAGATGGTTCGGCACAAACTATGCATGTAGATGGCGTTTATTGAGCAACGGCAAATCTCTGATAATGAAACCGAGCAAGCGATTAAGCTGGAAGAACTGACACCTCACAAACTACATTACTACACATGGAGTTCTTCATTTCCATATTGAGACAATTGAAGCAATGAAGACAAGCTAATTACTTTGCCACACATGACCCCATCCTAATTTGCGTATAACGAGAACTTCTTGTAATATTTGAATTGCGATTCGATTACAATTGAAAGGCCTATAATATTTGTGCTTCACAAAAGCACAATTATCTTAATTTGTTAGCACGTCAGCAAATGCTATTTTGTTTTATGTTTCAAGTCTACAATAATCGCTCTATAAATTCAAGAGTAAGAATTTCATTTTAAATACGCCAGATACTTCGAAATTAAATGACGATATATGCGATTGTTTATACGTTATCCTTACTAATCTTAAGTATCTTGGCAAGATATAAGTTTTTCAGGCGTAACGTTAGACCTTAAATATTTTCGCATTATTACGATACATGTCGTCAAGTTTTGTATTAAATCGACTCTGTTGCCTTGTTTTATACTTGTGCAATGTCACCGATTGATATGATAAAGCAAAAGACTTTTGTGAATGTGGTTTTAAAGTAGAAGTATTTATGTTCAATTGCGACAAACTGTATTTTTGTAATTTATATTATTAACGGACCTGAGATGTGTCGATCATCCTTTCACTCATAACTTTAGTTGTATTAAAGCAACACAGCACGAGAGTTTAGTAGATTATTTATAATAATTTACGGTTTCAAGGGCATTTGTTTCGATCACCACTTGTTGAATCACTGAGTTAACATAAACATGTTTTTGACTTTAAACTTCCTTACATAGAAAAATTAACACGGTACAATGTGCAATATGGATTTTGCTCCAAGTTCTGATATAACTACCAGCTTACGGTTCAACTATCTATGAACTCCTGCTATTTAGTACTTATATGTTCTTATTGCATGATGAACAACTTAAACTGACAGTTCAGGGTCAACTTTAAGCTGAACGTTCAGCAGAATTACTTATGTTACGTCACGCCGTGAACGTAACGTTAGAAGCACGCGATTAAACGTGGAATCACAGGCTGCGATAAGATTTTAGCTACGTGATCGAATTAAATCCGCGAAAATTGTAAAACGCGCGTAGTAAAGTGGAATACCAGTAATGTATACCAAAGGATAGGCACATGCATAGCTTTTGTATTTAAGACTTTATAGAGTCAAGTTAGCATGTGGTAAATCGTCAGGATGTACTTAAGTAGAGGACGTAGGCTACTTAAAATTCGTTAAATTCTTAAAGCTTTAGAGGCTCCGGAAAGCACACCCAGGGGGTCGAGCTGAAGTATAGGCAAAGGCAATGAAGAAGTAACAGAGAAAGCAGCGAGGAGACACTCTGTCTTCTATAGTACAGTCCGCTTTCTTTTTGAAATTGGAAAACTCGTGGAAGGAGCCAAAACCCATGAAACAACGTTGGGCAGAATTGACTCCGGAGCCAAATTCACTCCCCCCACGTGGCCCGAGGCTTCAGGGCCACCACGATGACGGATTTGACGTACCAAGACGATTAGCACGGCACACTGTAAAAAGCTACAGCGCGTGGGGAACCCCACTGCTGCCATAGATTGTTTAATTAAAGCTTTCACCGGTGTCTGCTAACCGCATGGGCGTGCTTTGTTCTTCACACCTTACCATTGATTTATCCCTCCACTTTTCCACGCCACGCCGCACCCTGTGAACCGGCTGTGCGCCTTCTTCCTCCAGGGCGCGGTGCCCCGGTCCCTCAACCTCGGGGGCGACCTTGTCTTTGGCGCGACAAGTCGGCCGCTGCCATCGATACACCCTCGGGGCTACAAGGAGCCCCGCAACCCCCTTCTGGGGTGTCCCACGGCTCTATGGTCACAAAAATGGCAAAAGGGACAGAAGGGCCCTTAGGCGCCCTTTGTCCCCAAGAAATCGACTCCCCCTTTTCGGAAAAAGAGTTCCGGAATACCCCTCGTCCTACTGCTGTCTCTTACGAGCTTAATAGGGGTTTACCTTGTGGGCCTCTAATCCTGTTCAAACCGCCACCCCCTCCGATTTTTCAGAAATATTCAGAAAACCGAAGGGGGCGGTTTTTGACTATTTCGCGGTTTCCCACCCAGTTCCCGTGCCCCCGAAGGTCCCCCCTCCGCTAGTACCTCACCAACCATCTCATGCCATTCTCTATCCACTCCCCATCCCGTGCACTATTCCCATACATGCTCCCACGTTTTCTCATATTTCCCGCGCATACTACATCTCCTCTTGTCTTTTCCAGCCAATACCTCCCTCCTCTCATTTCATTCCCCATTCTCGCCCTCGCCACCTGCTGCCATTTCCTTCCCACCCATCCCAGCGTTAAATATGTCGGGGTCCCCTTTACTCTTATCCTCCTATACCATTCTCGCCACGTAAAAATTTTTCTTTTCTTCTTCCCATCCCTCCAGCACTTTCCCTCTCCTCGCCCTACCTTTAATTTCCTTTCAGCATTTCCTTACCAACTTTCCACCCTTCCCCTGTTCCAGTGTCCTTTCGTATCTTGTTTAAAGTAAAGGTCTTGGTGAATCATTTTATTCCATAGTTAATTTCTCCAGCTCTTGTGAATAACATTACAACCGACAACGGCTTCGCAGTATTCTCCTGTGTGGCACAAACTATGCTCATGTAGCGCTCTCCTGGCCTCTTTGTCACTTTGTGACTCGACTTCGTCGATACCTTGCCTGATGATTTCGGGCAATTCGACCGATGAACTCATCTCGCTGAGTTCGCGTGCCCTCTTGCACGTGGAACCTTGTTGACACGTGCCAGTGGAAGGTCCGAAACCACCTCGAACTAGGGGATGTGAGCCGCTAGCGGGGTTCGGGAGGTGGGTCCTCCGCAGGGCCAGTCAATCTCTTCACACCTCTCGGATGCGACAGTTGCGTAGCTTGCCTCTTTTATCTCGTAATGCATTGTTTCAAAACCCAGTGTTCGTGGACAACCGTTCCGGTTTATGCTCGGTCCCGCAAATACGAATGCGTGTCTTCCATGAGTGGTTCGTGGTGTTGATCTCACCTACCAAATCCGACGCGAACGGGGTTGTGCCGCCGTCTCCACGACATCGCGGAAACCGCGCCCGCTCTTTGTGCTTCAACGCACCGCGATCGGACCTTGTCCGCCCGGTCCCTCGAGACCTAAAACGTTCGCGAACCTTGTCCGCCCGGTCCCTCGCGACCTTAAACGTGTGGCTGAGCTCAGCATCTCTCTCGCGGGGTGACGACCCCGCACTGCCCTGGTTCTCAACCAGGGTGTGGGACCCGCGCGTTCATCTCGATCCGACTGTGACAGCGTTCGCCGTCATCTGCATTACACCACTCGTTGCTTCAATCTCCAGTCAGCGCACAACAACAACACACGTCACCCGGGTTCGTCGGAGGTAACAGAGCCAGCATTGGTAAGTCCGAACTTTGCCTTCTTGTTCGGGAGAACATTTTAAACATATCTCCATGCCCACTTTCCTGCCCTCCCTCTCAGCTTCTCCCTCAGTAACTCTTCCTTTACCATATATCCCGGTGTCTGTCTTTTCACACGCAACACTCATCTTATATACCCCCTCCTGCATTCTCTCTGTCCTTTCCCTTTCCCTCCAACCCCATATCTCTCCTCCATAGCTTATCACTGGCCACACTAATCTGTCCTCATCTTCCGCCACTAGTGCTAAATTCGCCGCATACGCCAGGGCATGTATCCTTACCTCCCCTATCTTCCCTTGCTCAATGTCTCTTCAAAATACTCTAACATTAGGGTGAATAGCGTCGAACTCAGTGGGCACCCTTGTCTCACCCCTCTTCCGGTCCGAAACCTTTCCCGTTCCTTGTCCCCCACTCTTACTCTCACTGCTGTTTCCCATAGCGCCCCGTCGCATCTCCTGACCAGTCCCACTCTCACCCCTCGCTCCCTCATCGTCTTGGCTAGGTCTTCCTATTCACCGAATCGAATGCAGCCTTCAGGTCGAGGAGTAACACCGCCATCGGGGGCTTATATAGTCCTCCCCACTACTATATGGATACAATTTTCTAAGTTTAATACGTGCCTGCAAGTCCGTTGGGTTCGAGGGTTGAGGGTGCGTCGCAGGTATCTGAGGTGTTGCCGATGGGAAAAACCTATTAATAATTAAAAACCTAATAATTATTGAGTGGTACGCGAAGGCACCATCGAAACGGTTGGTAGGTACAAGTCGTAAAGGCTATAGTAAGGGTGAAACGATGGTCCAGTCCCCGCGTCTAGTACGGAGTTGCAAATTACTTATTGTAACCTGCGCTAGAGACATTCCGTGTACGGAACAAGGGTGATTCCCGTGCCACAGGACTACAAAGTTATATCTCAGACTAAACGTCGCGTCGAATTTCCATTCACGCACAGGCTAGAGCTATGCCTCGGGCTATGTCTTGGTAACTTTTGGACTACCACCCGCTGCGAAGGGTCCTTACGTGGATGACGACACATAAGATCTAGCCTATGTGTGAATGGGAATTCAACATGACGTTTAGTCTAGGATACAGCAGTGTAGTACGGTGGCGCGACAATCACCCTGCATTGTCTGTTGTTCCTACAACCTTCCTGAACCCTATTTGTCCCGCCGGTAGAATCCCCTTCGCTTCCACCTCCTCCTTCAGCCTCCTTGCCGAAACTCCTGCGTACACTCTACAGGGTGAGTCAGTGACTCTTTCCGTCGCTTTAGCCACGTATTCTAGGCGCTAATTTAAGCCGAAGAGTCCTTCACCAGAATGGCGAAATCTCAACCCTTTCACAGTAACGAGCGAGTGAAATTTCAACTTTAAAAACATCGTATCTCCCGGCTGGACAATGCGACAGTCAGGAGTTTTTTTCTAGAATGTGTGGGGGGGCTGGAGCAATGTGGAAAAAAGTAAAAACGGTATGAAAATTATTGTTAAGTCACATTATTATTCATTTTTCTTGGCCGAGCATGCAGTTTCAGTACGACGAAGTTTAAATACGTGCGTGATAAAAAATCAGAGACATTCTCTGATGTACCCTCATAACTTCGGCGTGCAGAATCATTAAAGATTTTGCTGCACTGACTTAATACAACTCCTATCGCTACGTCGGATGCATTAGTGGTTAAGTTGAACGGCCGTGTAAAATCTCGATATTGCAGTATCGGTTCGGTTCGCAGCATATCCCGTAATTTAATAAATGCTTCTGTTTTTCCTCCCAGACGAATGGAGTATCCTTCTTCGTTAATTTAGATAAAAGCTATGCGATACGAGAAAAATTCGGAATGAATCTACGGTAATATCCTGCGAGCCCAAGGAATTGCTTTACATTTTTCACATTTTTCGGCATCGGAAATTGAGCTACCGCAGAAACTTTGCTTGGATCGGAGAAGACTTCTGTCCGCCTGATTAGAAGCCCTAGATAAGTGACAACTTTACGCAAAAAATTGCATTTGTCCGGCTGGAGACGCAAGTTAGCGGCTCGAAGTCTTTCGAATAATTTCAAATATTTCTAGCGGTGTTCGGATGAGAGCTCGCATAGATCACAATATCATCGAGGTAAACAAACAGGCTAACTCCCTGGAGTGCGGATAAAACTGTGGTCATTAATCTTTGAAATGTACCAGTGCATTTTTTTAAACTGAATGGCGTACGAATAAATTGGAAGTCACCGAAAGGAGTTGAAAACGCGGTTTTGAGTACATTTTGCTTATGCATATGCATATCTATCTCAATTGTTCTTTCGTTTAGCATCCGAAAATCTGTTAGCATTCGCCATCGTTTATTTCCCTTCGAATCGGCTTTCTTTCGGCACCTTCCACAAGAGGGTTTTATATGGAGAGGTAGAAGGCGAAATGACATCAAGGTCTAGTATCTCTTGAATCTGCCGATCTATCTCCTCCTTGTGAATTGGCGTGATATCTATACTGTTTCACGTGAACGGGTCGATCGTCCGTGGTTGGAATTTCATGTTCCAGCGCGTTTGTTTTTCCTAACGATTCGCCTGGCAAATGAAAGAGGTCTTCGGATTTTGTAATAAGGTTATCTATTTCCTTCCTTTGTTCCAGATTGAGATGATCATTACGCAGGAGAGCTGCGACTTTTTCTTCTCGTGAAAGAGCTGAGGATTGCTCGATCTTAGCAGCTGAAGGAGGTTTAGGGCTGTCCAGAAGCAGGATCCTCTGCGCAGAAGACGGGGCGGATTTGGAGGGAAGAGGAAGAATCTCGAATTCCTCGAGGAAGACTGCCGGAGTCCGACTCGTGATCCGATCAGAATTTCTGTTCGTGATCCGGGCGAAGACTTTACCATCGCGATTCTGAAAGACAGCCTTGCCAAAGTAGACACCCTGAGCGAGTTCGGTACGCGGAAAGTACCCCTCGGCAATTGAATTATTAATTACATGAATCTCGATACCAGCGTCGGTGCGCGAACGGACAGTTACCGTCGGACTACCCGACAATGCTGCTGAATGGCGCACACCGCATGTAACACGCAGCATCTATCTCTTTACGTCAGGATTAGTTATTTTAGGATTAATTATTCTTATAAGTGGCACCCCAAGTATGCCGGTGCTGTCGACTGGCGCACATACTTGGTAAACATTCATTTCACTACTTTTTTACGCTATAATACTATTGTGGGATCTTAAGGGGGAAATCCGGGTAAAACAGTGAGCGACAATCCCACCCAAAAACTGGCCGAAATAGGGTTCGGGAAGTTCCTTTTTAAATTGTTATTTGAGAACGGATTGACCGACAACCGATGCCTGCGGCCAAATTATGTATACACGTACTTCTTACTTCTAAATTTTCCACGGCGTTTTTACAGAAATTATATCATGTTTGGTATCATTTTAATCGGCAAAAGCTCAGCAGTATGATAGTATAATTTTCATGAACAAAAAATTACAAATAAAAAATTTTGCAATTCGGATTAGTATTAGTCACACCGATATTGACCCTCGATGAGTGCCGGCTACCTGATCCCATACATTGTAAGTATTTCTTCTCTTTCATTCCACCACTGTCTTCTTCTATACATTTTTTTTCAAAAAATTTTTTTTTAAAAAAATAATTAATTTTAAATAATAAATAAATAATATATATATTGTGACGTTGCATTTTTCAACGTCCCAAAAATTAGTAAATTCCCGGCACGGGAGTAGCGACGAGCACACCTCGGGGCCTCACCAGGACATTGGACGCCGACTAATGCCCGGTGAATTCTTTTTTTCCAATGACAACCACCGAGGACGATGATCGGAGCCCAGAGCCACCGGGACTGCTTCCAGGGAAAAGAGTCTGCAGAGGAGGCCGGATTCCCGCCCGGAGCGCGGTAAATACCGGACGTCCAGCGGGGGAAGAAGTCGCCGCGGCCGAGGCAGGCCCCGTCAAAATTGGGGACGGGATACCTCGCGGTACTCCAACCCCAAAGATTCCCGGGGGGAAGGCGGGTTGGAGGGACCCACCCGCCCCAGGGGGGTTGGTGCTCGGTAGCGCGGGTCGACTACCCTTTCCGACCCTGCTGGACCGGAACGAGAAAAACGGAAGGAACCTGGAAGAACGGCAGCATCCCGCGGAGACGGTAAGAAGAGGGCCCGATTTTCCACCACCGATCAGGCAGAGCAGTCCAGGGCAGAAGTCATCAATTATCGACCGTCAATTTATGGCGTGGCGTTTCATGAGGTTTCCGGGGTGGGGGTAGTCGCGGTAATTAGCATGCGCAGGAGATCCTCGCGGATCGTGCGGATCCGCGAGGAGTCCACTTCGATCACCGACCGCCGACGAGTGTAAACGTGTCAAAAAGAAAGTAGTGCGATTTGAGAAGAATAGAAGCGACGAGAGAGGACAGCGAACACCCCAGCAGCCGAGACGAGAAAAATGGTGAGGTGAACAGATTAGCCCTTTTCGCGTTGCGAGATTTATTGCGTGAGATTGATTATTTGTGTTATTGGGTGATCCATTATCTTTCTTCGGCCGCGTTCAAATTAAATTCCACGTCTCGGCTCCCTCTCCGTATCGCTTTGCGAGTATTATAAGAAAATTGTCGTCGCGATAGTGCGAGTGTATCTGTTCCGGGAGTTGAAATACTAGGTTTAACGCGTGTAATTCCGCCTTAGGGCGAGGTCGTTCTCAAATAAATTGTGCCGACTCTCGGAGACCGAAAATTTTGTGAATTTAATTTATATTTCGCCTTATCCAGTCCTTACGATCCTCTCGAATAACCGACCCCACCCGCTGAGTTCGTTGGTGTCGCGCGTAATTCCGACTTGGGGAAGAATTCGTTTTCGGTGTGTGTGGTCGAGACTCGGTCGCGTAGATCAACTATATCGCGATTTCAGTAGAGTAAAGTAAAAGCGGGAGAAATCCCGTGGCACGCGAGTGCCTGGCGCCCAGAGGAGTATCGACGGTAAAATTTGATCCGCGTTTCCCCAAGTCGAGTCCAAGGAAATTTGTTTGTTCGCGTGAAGTCCCGCTAGCCAGGGCCGTTTCGCGAATTAGGTGCGGACTTCACGTATATATATACAGGGTGAGTCAGTGACCTTGCACCAAACTGAAACCACGTATTTTGGGGGTCAATAGAAGCCTAAAAGTCCCGGAACACAAAGTTGAAATCTCAACCCTTTCGGAATTACAGGGGGTTGAAGTTTCAAGTTTTAAAAAATCATATCTTCCTACGGGATAATGCTAGCGTCACGGGTCTTTTTCTAGAATATGTAGGAGGGCCGGAGCTATGTGAAAAAAAATAGAAATCATTTAAAAATTATTATTAAGTCGCATTATTATTGATTTTATTGCACTTTTTCGATGAAGCAGCAACATTTTCAGGTACGAAAAAAATCACAGTCATTCTGTGATGCACCAAAAAAAATATCGCGTTGTGAAAAGTTTAAAATTTTAAGAAATGTGGCCAGGATAAATTATTTAAAGTTTTCCGCTAGCGATTCTCAATCCCGGGTTTACGGCTGCATGTGTCACTGCGGCGGTAGAAGGCTCGAAGTCGGCTCGGGTGTCTGTTTGCCTAGGTCAGTTAGGCCCAGCTTATCTCGAGGGCCTGCTACCGAACACCGCAGTGCGAGAGAGAGGGTGAGTGAGAGTGAGAGAGAGAAAAAAGGGTCAGGTTGATGAACTCTACAATGCTGCCATAAACCTGGGATTGAGTGATCTCTAGCGGAAAACTTTAAATAATTTATCCTGGCCACATTTCTTAAAATTTTAAACTTTTCACAACGCGATATTTTTTTTGGTGCATCACAGAATGACTGTGATTTTTTTCGTACCTGAAAATGTTGCTCCTTCATCGAAAAAGTGCAATAAAATCAATAATAATGCGACTTAATAATAATTTTTAAATGATTTCTATTTTTTTTCACATAGCTCCGACCCTCCCACATATTCTAGAAAAAGACCCGTGACGCTAGCATTATCCCGTAGGAAGATATGATTTTTTAAAACTTGAAACTTCAACCCCCTGTAATTCCGAAAGGGTTGAGATTTCAACTTTGTGTTCCCGGGCTTTTATGCTTCTATTGACCCCTAAAATACGTGGTTTCAGTTTGGTGCAAGGTCACTGACTCACCCTGTATATATATATATATATATTGTGACGTAACGTTTTTTCGAGCGTTCCGTCTGACCGGCCCCAGCGGAGAGTAGTCGCCACACACGCCAGGAAGGGGGGGAAAAGCGTTAGAATATAGAACTAGGATGGATCACTCATTATGTTTTTGGCGAGTTTCATAGATAAGATCCGCGGTTCCGGCCGGTTTGATCGCCCGGACGGAATCGCAGCCACCAGGGAGCAGAGCCGCACGAGGAGACGGAGGGGACGCCAGCCGATCAGGACAGGATACACCATCTGGGAGCTGCCGAAGAAGATCCTAATTAGCCAATAATTAGGCTAGGCGGCGTAATCGGCAGCGCGAGCTTTGGCTGCCAACCCGGAGTAAAACGGACTTCACTTGGTTTCCTGCGTGCGTGGCGAACGGCCGCTATATTTGTGAGTAGTTTTGTGGGTGCCAAGAGTTTCGGCCCCAGTCAAGGATTGTTGGATGCGAGCGGGTTGGCAGACGAGGTAAGCGTTGTTTCCTTCCTTACGTGATCTCCTGTGCGCGGTTCTGGGCGGATATCGGTGATGGCTCTTTACGGGGTTTGATTAAGGGATTGATGCGGTGGGTCAGTAAGTCGTGGGAGGAACAGACCAGGGGAGGTGTGACCGGGGCAACAAAGTCGCGCGGTTCGCGACATCTTCGAGGGGGGCCCCCGGCCCTCGAAGGCCTCTCCTGGGACAGGCTAAGAGGCGACCGAAGGGCACCGAGTTTTCGACCAGATAGAGTAGCTGACCTCCCTTCGGGAAACCAAGTCCTCCGTGCTCGGAGCAATGAGCGTTGATTTGGCCGCGCGAGAGGCCGACGACGGTTAAGATATTTGAACGCGGTGGCGAGCGATTGTGTGGCCGCGTGTGTAGAAGACCGATAGCAGTAGTTAACGCGGCAGGACGATTTGGCCGTGTTCGATGTACTCCACTTGTGATAATAATAATACTACTTTCTTTGGGACTCAGAATTAACCGATATTTGTTTCGTTGGCTCGGCCGATCCCGCCGTGATCGGACGGTCGAGCTTTCTGGTTTTCCTTGTTCGGGCTTTGCACGAATCCTTGACCCACAACGAGCTAGTCGGAAAGGGCTGCGTACGAGAGAATTCTCCGCGCGATTTGAAACAGCTTCCGGCCTCTTCTACTATAAATTTTGGTCCTTTCGGGGGCCTGGCGCCCACTTTAGGAGCCGGCGAATCGTGTGTAGGTGCGGACTTAGAAACCCCGTTGTCAAAGAACGGACTTTGCGAGCGAATTCGGCATCGCGGACGAACACGGTCGGCCGCGAGAAAGAATCGTCGTCGCAATATATATATATATTGTATAAGCACGAGAAGGGATATGGAATCAGGTAGCCGGTGCTCATTCAGGGTCAATATCGGTGTGACTAATACTAATCCAAGTTGCAAAGTTTTTTATTTGTAATTTTTTGTTCATGAAAATTATACTGACATACTGCTCAGCTATTGCCGATTAAAATGATACCAAACATGATATAATTTGTGTAAAAACGCCGTGGGAAATTTAGAAGCAAGAAGTCCGTGTATACATAATTTGGTCGCAGGCATCAGTTGTCGGGTTTTCGCCGCACAAGACGGGTCCCCCCTCACCCCTCTACCTGCGCACGTCATCGATCTGGCGCAGAGGCCCACAATGTGCTATATATACAGTGTGCTACATGCTGTCGGTATTACCGGCCCGCACGCGAAAAATCAACTGTTTGACCGACCACCCAAATTCAAAATGGTGGTCGGACGCAGTTCCCCCTTAAGGGGGAAATCCGGGTAAAACAGCGAGCGACAATCCCACACAAAAACGGGCCGAAATAGGGTTTCGGAAATTCCATATTTCGTTGTTATTTGAGAACGGATTCAGGTGGGACTGGGCTCATTCGAAAGAGGAGACTCTAACGCACGGAGGTAAAGAGCGTTTTTCTAGAAATTCGGTCTCTAGGAAAAATATCGAACTAGTTCTAACCCTTCAACTTGGCCGACTTTCTAGCCTCAGATTTGTGAACCTAGACCGAATTTCTAGAAAAACGCTCTTTACCTCCGTGCGTTAGAGTCTCCTCTTTCGAATGAGCCCAGTCCCACCTGAATCCGTTCTCAAATAACAACGAAATATGGAATTTCCGAAATGACATTTTTGTGGTTATTTTCGACCACGTGCTTCTTTCGAAGAGTTACCATCCGCCGTTTTTAGTTCCGCGAGTATTTCTTAGATGGGGGCTTTTTGAAAACGGTTACCGACGAAAAATATATAGCACATTGTGGGCCTCTGCGCCAGATCTGTGACGTAACGCGGGTAGAGGGGAGAGAGGGGACCCGCCTTGTGCGAGGAAGACCCGACAACCGATGCCTGCGGCCAAATTATGTATAGTACTTCTTACTTCTAAATTTCCCACGGCATTTTACAAAAATTATATCATGTTTGGTATCATTTTAATCGGCAAAAGCTCAGCAGTATGATAGTATAATTTTCATGAACAAAAAATTACAAATAAAAAACTTTGCAACTTGGATTAGTATTAGTCACACCGATATTGACCCTCGATGAGTGCCGGCTACCTGATCCCATACATTGTAAGTATTCTTTCTCTTTCATTCCACCACTGTCTTCTTCTATATAAGCACGAGAAGGGATATGGGATCAGGTATCCGGCGCTCATCGAGGGTCAATATCGGTGTGACTAATACTAATCCAAGTTGCAAAGTTTTTTATTTGTAATTTTTTGTTTATGAAAATTATACTATCATACTGCTGAGGTTTTGCCGATTAAAATGATACCAAACATGATAAAATTTCTGTAAAAACGCCGGGGGAAATTTAGAAGCAAGAAGTACGTGTATACATAATTTGGTCGCAGGCATCAGTTGTCGGGTTTTCGCCGCACAAGACGGGACCCCCCTCCCCCCTCTACCCGGGCACGTCATAGATCTGACGCAGAGGCCCAGAATGTGCTATATATACAGTGTGCTACATGCTGTCGGTATTACCGGCCCTGCACGCGAAAAATCAACTGTTTGACCGACCACCCAAATTCAAAATGGTGGTCGGACGCATTTCCCCCTTAAAGCATTTCTCTGTCTGATCTTGGAGATATTTCCGTGAGTTTTGGAAGTAGGTGAAAACTGTCCGGGGGAAAGTTGTATGACTCGAAGAGACTCATACAATGGCACGGATGTTTTTTCAAACTCAATTTTAACTCAATTTTTTTAAACGGGTGGACCTAGTTTTATGATATTCTGAATGATGATGTTGCGTGGGCGATCGCAACTCTTCCGAAATTCCTCAGATTTACAGCTCGTTCATACGCCGGTAATTGCGAATTAGACTGCGCTTATCCGTATGCTCGCGCCACAGGATCTCATGTACCTAACACCCTCTCCTAAGCCTAATCCTAATTATGCTCGCTAGATTTACATAAATAATAACTGGAATAGTGGAATACCTACGAGATATGTTAAATAAGTTAATGCTAAATGTCGCGATGGATTTGCTAAGCGAGACACAAAGTATGAGGAGCGACGCAACGATTCTTAGATTCCAAATACAATGTATGTTAGGGGCACGGGGGTGATGGGCTAAAGGACCGATTCGCGCTAAAATCATGGGCTGCAGGACCGATTCTGGAAATGTGCATGTTAGTAGTGGTGCCTGTAACTTCTTGACTACCGAATTGTTATCATGTATCTCTCTCTCTCCGTTGCCATGTGACGTCGGCGCTAGAGCAGGCCCAACGATCGGACCTCTCACTCTCTCTCACCGTAGCGTCAACCCCACTTGGTGGTCCCTACCCTTGGTGCCGGCGGCGGAGCGGGAATAGGACAGTTAATAAAAAGGCATTGCGAACAAGGGAAGAAACACACTTTTATGTCGACTACGAGGCTCAGAACACGTATCTTAATTGCGACTAATACAGCGGTTTTCTTATAACTAGTTATTAACATACATTTGTTGTTGAGAGGAAAGGAGTGCGGTTTCGATTGTGGAAACTATAAAACCGCGAATAAAACACCTTTTACACAGTAAAATTCTTGATTTACCCGAAATTTTCAGCGACACATCGGCGAGAATCCACATCCTACGGTTTTCCTTGAAGTGCGCGCCACAACCGCTCGGGACGCAACACTGAGGTCACGCCCAATTCAACGAGCTATGGCAAAAGCTGATTGGGGGTGTTTCATCCCCCGGCGGTTGCGATTTTCTAATTGAGATATATCATGAACTATAAGGTTGTTTGTGGCTCTCACCTGCTCCACGTAGTTATAGTTAATTTTAATTAGTATTGGATAACTTAGTTGCATGTAGATAGGGCACCTTGTGTTAGTTTTGTTTTCGCTGCGCGATCGGTAATCGTGGATGATCACGACGCGGGATTTCGCTCGGAACGTTGGCAGATCGCGATCGGTGCTATCTCCCAATTGCGACTCACCCGACGCGTGTTACCCCTCCGCGGGTGAAACCTCGATCCTCTTGGCGGAAATACTCTGCTCGCATTACCTCTACAGGTGCGTGAGTCGGCAGGAGGACGAAAATCAAGTACTTACGTTTGAACCGTCAAGAGTACCACGTACAACTAAGACCGCGATCACCATTACGAGATTCGCGAGTACGGTTACGTCCACGGAGTGCATGTTGGCCTGCTTGTGGGAGCGTGTTTGCTGCCACCCTTTGCTTGCTGTTTCACTTTCCTTGAACTTTGGTTCAACACCGAGGCCAGGACGTCGGTCCGCCACGCGAGGACCACGCAGGAGCACCAACGGTGAGTCGCATGCCTTTCTAGTTTTGCTTCGCTTAATTTCGCGAGGGAGACCTCTGGTCCTTCGAGTAGATCATAGTGTTCGCGAATCCGGGGAATTCACACCGCCCCGAGCAAAGGTATAGAGAAAATTTTCTTAAATGAAAGTTGCATGGTATAAATGGGGCTTTCGTCTTCTGTTAACTTTTGTTTCTAATTGTAAGCATTTTTATAAATTTTTATAAACAATTACGTTTTTATGAATGGAAAAGGAGGATCGCAAGACGAATCTACCCATCCGCATCATTAGATTATACTAGACCTATCCCAAAAAAGTACCGCAAACTACCCTCTTAAGGGGGTACGCTAGGTCCTACTATTATCGACAAAATCCCTAGATTTACCGACGCAATCATGCGAAAATAGGTTTTAGAATTGAACAGGATTTTTTCTTTCATAAAACGTATTTCGGACTGGAGCAGGGCTCATTGGAAAGAGGAAGAATAAATGAAGGAAGCGGCACTCATAATCTTTAGAAATTCCATTGCTATTATCTCAATGAAGCTGTTCAAAGTGTAACAACAATCTGCAATACGCGTGCCGCGTCAGATCATATACGTAGTTATCCCCACCGAGGTGCGTGAGCGCTTCTCGGAAGGCCTCATCGTAAGCCATTATCCTTGAGCGCTTTGGAATGCTCATACATTGTTGCATTTTCGATTGCGAATATACGCAACGGAATTCAATTTGACTGCTCTTGGGAAACGCTTACGCTTTCGAATACATACATAAGTATTAGCCTACAAAAAAATCCCATGATAGAAATCCTGATAAAAAATCCCATGTATGTACATGTTCGCAATAGCATATCACAGGCGTGCGGTAGTGAAACGTCGATGCCACCCTTAGCCGACTCACATACAGGCTCGGGCTTATGTGTTGGTCTGTGCGTGAATCAGCCTCTGAAAATTAAACATTTAAAAATTCATATCTCCGGACTGCATAATGTGAGATTCCAAGATTTTTTTCCAGAACATGTTCAAGGACCAGACCATTTTAGAAAAAAAAGAAATTCTGGAAAAAATCCCGCGACTCCAATTATCTAGTCAGGAGATAGGAATTTTTAAATGCTTAATTTTTAGACGAGTTTCACGAATCAACGGTTCACCCTCTACACCTATTTCATCGAGCACCCGTCAAATTGACGGGCAAACAGAAATACGCGTGTTCTTAAAAAAATCGATTTATTGAAATGTCTGAATTGAACAACACTAGGCTGCACGTTTAAATACATTATTTTCTACAAATTATCAGGGGAATGTTAAGAGTAACATTACAGTATACGGAAATCATATTTATTGAACATTTTTTTTAAGATAAGTAAATCCAGTGTTAGCAAACAAAGTACGAAAAGTATCCGCTTCAAGCGGGATTCAAACTCGCGTCAATGAGACATCATCATCGTGACGAATCAAGTCGGATGTGGCGTCCCTACGCTCGCCACATACGGCAGCACCTCTGCCTGACGACGCCGTCCTCTCGCGCGTTGACCATCTAGAGAGTCCAACCGTTGCCGCCAACGGGTTGCGAGTGTACCTTACCAAAGAATCTGTTCGACGTGTGATATCTGAAATCTTATCTCTCGCCGTCGATATACCGTTCGATCGGCTGCTGTGATATATTATCTAATTAATAAATTGTTTTTACGGTTAACGCGGAGAAGTTATTTCCTTCGCGCCTTAATTCTACCACGCGGTTAACCTCGTCAGAGCGGTCGGCCATCTTGCGCGACATCCCTTTTGTCGAGCCGGTTACACAGACTCTCGCGTATCGTAACCAAGGCTCGTGGAGGTTAGTCCTCAGATCAGCTAACCCCCACATAAAAACTGGTGACCCCGACGTGATTTTTTAAGTGTCATTAGCGCATAGTGCTGTTGACTAACGCCGTCATGACTGAGTCCGAGTCCTCGTACCAATCGCTTTCGGAAGCGGCAATCGCCGGGCTGGTGTCGCACGTGGCCATCAAAACAACACCTTTCTGGAAACACAGCCCTGAAATGTGGTTCGAGAACCTCGAGGCACAATTCGACATCGCCAACATCTCCCAGGACCGCACCAAGGCACCCTACGTCATCCAGGCCCTGGACGAGGCCACCCTGAAAGCGGTCAGCGACATCCTAAAGGACCGAACAGCCACCAACAGGTACGCACGGCTCAAAGACCGCCTGATACAGGTTTACGCTCAAACCGAAGACAAACGCCTCCGGACGCTCTTGACCGATCTCGACCTGGGCGACAAGCGGCCCTCACAGCTCCTACGGGAAATGCGTGACCTCGCCGAGGGCAAAGTGTCAGACTCGGGAGTGCGAACCCTGTGGATCCAGCGGTTGCCAGAGCAATCACAGGCAATCCTCGCCGGCAACACAGCCTCCCTGGACGACCTGGCAACTATTGCAGATAAAATCGCCGACCTGAGTCGCCCCAGCATCGCCGCCGTCGCCAACGTGCCGTCCACCGTATCGCAATCGAACATCATCAGCGCGCTCAACCAAGTCGTGGCCCGGCTGGATCAAATGGACCTTCGGATTACGGCACTACAACGGAATCCCCGGTCGGGCTTCGCACCTCGCTCGCGCAGCGCTTCGCGTAATAGGCGCCAATCCCGACCACGATCGCGCAGCCGTGACGGTCTTTGCTATTACCACCGCCGGTTTGGTAATACCGCGCGAAACTGTGCTTCACCGTGCACGTGGAAGCCAGCCCCGGCCGCGGGAAACTAAACCCCCGGGTTGCGTCAGCGGCAGACCCCCGGGATGGGCCAACACGCCGCCTCTACGTCTCGGACCGAGTCTCCGGTCAGAGATACCTCGTTGATACTGGAGCCGATGTTTCAGTCGTTCCAGCAACACTCCGGGACCGCAGGAGCCCAGACGCCTTGACACTCTATGCCGCCAACGGCTCGAAGATCACCACGTACGGCAACCGCACAATATCGCTGAACTTGGGCCTTCGTCGAGAGTTCCAGTGGTCGTTCGTCGTCTGCGACGTCTCGTATCCTATCCTGGGTACAGACTTCCTCAATTACTTCGACCTGCTCGTGGACATCCGCCGTCGCTGCCTCCGGGACGGCAGCACACATCTCACTGCACGAGGTAAGGTCTGCCGCGTGCAACTGCCATCCATCCGTAGGATGGCAGCCACTCACCCCTACGCCGACCTGCTGGCATCCTTTCCGGATCTCACTCGTGCTTCGACATCCCCATCCGCTATCAAGCACGGGGTGGAGCACTTTCTCGAGACCACCGGACCACCAGTAACGGCCAGGGCACGCCGCCTCAACCCGGAGAAATTCAAGGCTGCCAAGGAGGAGTTCGCTCAAATGCAGCGCCTGGGACTTTGTCGTCCCTCCAATAGCCCTTGGGCCTCGCCTCTGCACCTCCAAAAGAAGAAGAACGGACAATGGCGAGCCTGCGGCGACTACCGTCGCCTAAACAGCGTCACCACACCGGATCGGTACCCGATCCCATTCCTCCAGGACGCTACCGCCTTCCTTCATGGGGCCACGGTCTTTTCTACCATAGATTTAGTGCGCGCGTTCCAGCAGATTCCAGTCCGCGAATCTGACATACCAAAGACTGCAATCATAACCCCATTCGGGTTGTTCGAATTCCCGGTAATGACATTCGGCCTGCGCAACGCCGCCCAAACCTTTCAACGTTTCATGAACCAAGTAACCGCGGGATTAGACTTTTGTTTCGTTTATATAGACGACCTGCTGGTCGCGTCCAAGTCCGAATGCGAACACCGCGAACACCTAACCTTACTATTTAGACGTCTAAGTCAATATGGCCTTATTATTAACCTAGAAAAATGTAAGTTTGCTCAACCTTCCGTAAATTTTTTAGGTCACATCGTCAGCGCCGAGGGTCTCAAGCCTCCGCCCGAGAAAGTCGCAATAATCAGGGACCTTCCAGAACCCAAGGATGTTAGAGGGCTGCGCCGATTCCTAGGCATGGTAAATTTTTACAATCGGTTCATCCCGGGCGCAGGCTTGAAACAGGCCCCGCTGCAAGCTATCGCCGCTGGTAGCAAGAAACGCAACTCCGAACGAATCAAGTGGTCGCCCGAGCTCTCCGCCGCGTTCTCAAATCTTAAATCCGCGCTGGCCAACGCTGCCCTCCTTGCATTCCCACATCCAGACGCTGAAATTTCTGTACAAACTGACGCCTCCGAAACCGCAGTCGGTGCCGTCCTGCAACAAAAGATCAAGGGAGCCTGGCAGCCACTCTCGTTCTTCTCGCGAAAGCTGTCCTCCACGGAGCAAAAGTACAGCACTTACGATCGGGAACTTCTAGCGATCTTTAAGGCAATCAAGTACTTTAGGCACCACCTGGAAGGACGAATTTGTCACATTATTACGGATCACAAACCGCTAATTTTCGCTTTTACTAAGAAATCGGATCCGTCCTCGCCGAGGCAGCTGCGACAGCTCGCCTTCATATCCGAATTCACCACCGACATTCGCCACGTCGCCGGAGAGGATAACGCCGCAGCGGATATTCTGTCTCGCCTAGAAGCAATCTCCTACCCGCTATCCCTCTCTACCGAGGAGATCTCCGAGGAGCAGGCCAAAGATGAAGAGTTGACCGTTTTACTCCGCTCACCAACTTCGCTAAACCTGCGTAAGTTCACCGTTACAGGTTCCAGCGCTGCCCTGTATTGTGACGTCTCGGAGGACAACATCCGCACGTACATCCCGGCCAGCCTCAGAAAGCGCATTTTTGACCTGGCGCACCATCTTTCACACCCGAGCGCCAGAGTCACCAGAGCTACCGTAGCAAAACAATTCGTCTGGCCCAGCATGCGGAAGGACATCACGGAGTGGTGTCGCACGTGCCTGCCGTGCCAACGCTCCAAGATCCATCGGCACAACCACCTTCCTCCGGAAAAGATGGCTATCCCGGACTCCAGGTTCGAGCACATCCATGTAGACATAGTCGGCCCGCTGCCCCCGTCGAGGGGCAATCGTTATCTAATCACCATGATTGATCGCTTCACACGATGGCCGGAAGCCGTTCCCGTCGCCGAAATCACCGCCGACGTCATCGCCCGGACGGTTTTCTCAAGCTGGGTCGCCCGGTTCGGCGCGCCGCGCACCATAACAACTGACCGCGGTAGTCAATTTGAGGCCGCGCTTTTCGCCGCGCTTCTGAAGCTTCTAGGCACGCAACGGAATCGGACCACCGCTTACCATCCTGAAGCCAACGGCCTCGTCGAGCGGTGGCACCGAGGTCTCAAGGCGGCACTTATGTGTCACGAATCCAGTGAATGGACCGACACCCTACCCGCAGTCCTCCTCGGCCTTAGGACGTGTTTGAAAGAGGACTTGAAAGGATCTGCAGCCGAAATGGTGTACGGGTCACCCCTCAAAGTGCCCGCCGAATTCTTCCCGTCAGAGGAGCTCGACACGGACCCACAAATCTTCCTAGAAGAATTTCGCAAGGTCATGCGCCGTGTCAGACCCTCCCCTACAGCTCACCATGCGAAGACCAGGATCTTTCAGCACAAAGACCTTTACTCCTGCTCTCACGTCTTCGTCCGGCGCGACGCTCACCGACGTCCGCTCGAACAGCCCTACCAAGGCCCTTTCAGGGTCGTTCAAAGGCTCTCCGACAGGGTCTTCGCCGTCGAGGTCAATGGGGTGGTCGACCACATAAACGTGGAGAGGCTCAAGCCAGCTTTCACCGTCGCCGACGATCCAGCTCCGGAGCCACCACCCGGCCCCGACAAGCCTCCGAGTAGCCTGAAAACCTACGCTAGGGTTCCGTCCGCCGAGACTAAACTAGTCCGCTTCGCACCTAGCTCTTAAGATTTTTGTACGCCTAGCACCTAAGTCTAGCTGTAAGTTTTCCTTCCTCGCAGGGGGGAATAATGTGGCGTCCCTACGCTCGCCACATACGGCAGCACCTCTGCCTGACGACGCCGTCCTCTCGCGCGTTGACCATCTAGAGAGTCCAACCGTTGCCGCCAACGGGTTGCGAGTGTACCTTACCAAAGAATCTGTTCGACGTGTGATATCTGAAATCTTATCTCTCGCCGTCGATATACCGTTCGATCGGCTGCTGTGATATATTATCTAATTAATAAATTGTTTTTACGGTTAACGCGGAGAAGTTATTTCCTTCGCGCCTTAATTCTACCACGCGGTTAACCTCGTCAGAGCGGTCGGCCATCTTGCGCGTCATCCCTTTTGTCGAGCCGGTTACACAGACTCTCGCGTATCGTAACCAAGGCTCGTGGAGGTTAGTCCTCAGATCAGCTAACCCCCACACGGACATTTCTAGTGGCTCCACCTCGCGTTCATTCAGCGATCAAAACCGTGACGACTTTATCGACGTGCCGCATCGAAAGTCACTAGGACCTAGCGTACCCCCTTAAGGGGGAACTCGCAATCGTGTCGTCACCGCTTCGGCCCGTCGGTAAAACAGCGAAATTATATTTTTCTAACACTCATATTACAGGGTGAATCGCTCGCCATCGAAATCCTAAGAGGTGCCCTAGACTAAACGTCGCGGCGATAAATCATTCACCTACAGGCTCAGCCTATGTATTGGTAAAATTTTAGACTAACCCTCGCAGCGGGCGGTAGCCGAAAACTTTACCAATACATAGGCTGAGCCTGTAGGTGAACGACTTATCGCCGCGACGTTTAGTCTAGGGCACCTCTTAGGATTTCGATGGCGAGAGATTCACCCTGTAGAAGAGGTTTGAAGTGGTAACGTGGTGACGTCACGATTGCGAGTTCCCCATTAAATAACAGAGTAATAATGCGGAATTGAAAAAAATGTAATAAGGGAAAGTAGCGCAACTCAATGAATACTTTGGAAGGGCATCCAAAAATTCACGAAAATTTCAATTTAAACATTTTATTCAACATAAATTTTTTGTTTATGAAATCAACAATTTATTGTAAACGCTCAATAGAGGAACTCACACCGAATACGGGAAGCCGCCACACATGGCCAATAACCGTAAAAATAAGCTAATTGCAGAATCAAACGCCTACATACTACGCACTAATATGGACTGCTTAGATCGTCGATACATAAGACACTAAAATAATAATGAATAATAAATAATAACAGTTTTATTACTGCTGATCCCATGCTGCTGCATACTGAGAGTGTTTATTATTTTAGTAGTCTAAAATGTGTTTTTCCTATTCCCTATTTTCCGCTCTTCCTCAACCGAAAAAGATAAGTTTACCTGTTGGGTGTCCACCGTTATTACCGTACAGAAACACGTTTTAGTTTACCAAACTTCGAACCTTCTACCGCCGCAGTAACACATATCGCTATAAACCTGGGATTGAGAATCTCTACCGAAATATGTTCTATGATTTATCCTGACCACATTTTGAAAAAAATTAAACTTTGCCGATTGGATGTTTCTTAGGGTACATCAAAGAATGTCTATGATTTTTTCAGGTATCATATGGTACATTTCTCCGCATTGAAACTGCATGCTCGAGCAAGAAAAATGAATAATAATGCGAGTTAATGATAATTTTTACATCTTTTTATTTTCTTCGGATTGCTCCGGCCCTCCCACACATTCTAGAAAAAAACGTAACTCTAGCATTATCCCGTCGGAAGATATGATTTTTTTAATATTAAAATTTCAAACCCCTGTAATTTCGAAAGGGTTGGGATTTCGTCATTTTGACTCACGACTTTTAGGCTTAGATTACCACCTAGAATAAGTAGTTAAAGCGACGGGAAGCCCCCCTGACTCACCCTGTTGGGTGACACGGACACGGACACAGACTGTCAAGCGATGGTACAAGGGCACGTGGCTAGCCGAGCGGAGCGGCTGTGCTAGAGCACTGGCTAACCAAGCCGAGCGGGTTGTGCAAAGCACTGGCTAGCCGAGCCGCACGGGTGTGCTAGAGCACTGGCTAACCGAGCCGAACGGTGTCGTGTTAGAGAGGGTAACCGAGCCAAGCGGTGTAGTGTAAGGTGATGGGTGTGATGGTCCAGAAGGACGGTTAAAGGCCGCCGAACAGGTCGGCTGCACGACAGGTGACTCTCCGAGGCGCACGTACGAGCGATGAGATCCACCCTGGTTGTGCACTCAGAACCACCACCGTTGCCGGTACTACCGAACAGCAGGCAATCGGGACGCGATTACCGACGTTACAACTGGACGTGGCCAACTCGCACAGACTCGCACAGACTCGCACAGACTCGCACAGATGAAGCAATAGATGAAGCACTAGTTCGATTGCTGGTGACTCGTTAGGAGGCGTGAAGAAGACTGAGTGGTTGTCGCGAAGGGACCCGCTGCTATTAGGCACTGTTTAGGCAAAAGCCGATCGCCGCCGTCGTCACGCGTTCCGACTTCGTACCCCGGACCGCAGCCAACATTCCACCGATCGCGAGAGATGTTTACACGCGGAAGGGGACCGACCCTCTTTGTGCTAGTGGCTGCACGTGGCCGAAAATGCGTAGTCGCCGTAACCGAGGAGCTCGTGTGAGATGCCAGTGACGGGGCCCGGAGATTCCAGGAATCGGCGTCCTACATAGTATGGCGCTATGTGCTTGCAGCAGAGGCAGTAGCTTAAATTCACTGAGAAGATGTGGCGTGAGACCACGGATGTTATAATAAAAAGAGAAACCACAAACTGATGTTCCCTTATCCATAAGCAGACTCCCAAGACCTTACCTATTCTTTGAACAGTATGAAACCAAAGATTTAAGCTTACACTACTGTTGGGTTTGCAGTGGGTTTACTTTTCGCCAGGCGACAAACGGAGGAAAAACACCATAAACGTTTTTACTTTGTAAATCAATGAAACAATATATTCTCTTTTTTCGTGGCTCTGCACTTTTACAAAAATTATAACAAAACTTTTAATCTCTCGCACTCGGCTCACAAAGGATCTCACTCTTTTCATATGCTCTCTCGGTTACGCTTGCTCGATCTACCACACCTTTGTTCTACGATCCTTATACACTTCGCACCAAAATTAAAGGACCACTTCTCTCCGGCCGCAAACTTGTCAATGTTCGCACAGGTGTAACTTTGTCAAAAAAAATCGTAAAAATATGAATTTTTTTTAATATTAAAGCTTGAAGCCTCTACTTTGCAACGCACCATTAGAAATTTAATTTGCGTGCATTGGGGCTGTGGTAGCACATCAAATATGAGGGCATGTTTTTCTGTCAAAAAATTGCAAAGTTCAACAACAAGGGCCACGGGGTATTTTTTTATGCAAAGTTACTTGTGTTGTATGTTTGGTGTATGTGTGAATAGAAATGTGTATTTTAAGTGTAGTGTGTGTTTTGATGGATGATGCACGGATCTTAATTGTGATGCTTAAAGTCGTGTGTTGCCTCCCCGTTGTCATAGAACTTCTTCGCATCGTTCTCTCATATTGATACAGTTCCATATCAAACTTTGGGGGATGCTGCGCCAACAGAACAGTCGCTAGTGCTCGCAAATTCACGAAATACCACGCAATACCACGAAAGAGAGTAGACGCGTAAAGACTTAAGAGATTCCATTGTATAATTTTGTCTACCAAAGTTAATTTTGTACCTGTTAATATTACTAAAGAAAAGTTTTGTTCCTATTATCAAAGAGATAAAGTTTAGTTCCTGTTTTATTATAAATAAAGAAAATTTATTTTGTGTGTGTGTGAAACAGAGACAATTGACGTACTGAATTTCATCGATCAACCCTGCCTGTCCTGGTGTTGAGAATTATCCAAATTTACCTCAATAGGTTATGGGCCCAGGCACATTAGCTGGTAAGGGATACGGATTAGATCGGAAAGTGATTTCGCGTGTGGAGAAAAAGTGAAGAAAAATTCGGTGCGCGGGAACGCAATACGTGGGACAAAAGGAACGGCCATCTTTCGCAAAAGCCGAGTTCACCGGGTGAACGTGCGCGAGTAAAGCGAACAATCGGTGAAAAATGGAAGACACTATCTCAACAAAGAATATAACGCGATTTGATGGAAGTGATTATCAGGGCTGGAAATTCCAGATGAGAGCCTTGTTCATAGCGCATCAAATATGGGAGGTAGTGAACGGAACGAGAACAATGCCTCAGGAAGCCGCAGATCGGGCAACATGGACAATTGAAAACGCGCGCGGTATGTTTCTGTTAAGTGCGACGCTGGAACCAGAGCACATGAGGCCATTGTTAACATGCGAAACGGCGCATGAGATGTGGTTAAAATTGGCAAGGCTACACGAGCAACGGTCGTGTTAGAGATACTTCGTCAAAATGGTCGTAGGCGATGTCGCGGTGAAAGAAATGATCGGTGGAGAATCGAAACGTCACAGTGTATTCGTACAAGAAGTATAAAAGTCTACAAAGCGTCTTCACTAGTCGAAATACGAAAAGTAAGTGTAAGGTCCCATGTTGTGGCCTTCCGCCTAAGGGCTTCAGAGTGTACACCTGCGTGGGGGTTTACGACCCTCTCGGTGGTCCGTCGCTGGGCTTGCTTGGTGTCTTGACGTTGTGCAGGCCTCCCTGCTTGACTCATTCGTGGGAAAATCCAAAACCGCGTACAGTCGACATCTAATAAATTGCTTCTCTCAATAAAATTATATGAATACCGCATGGCGAGCAACGATTCAATTACGCAACATATCGCGAAGGTGCTAAATATGGCGGCGCAGCTTAGCGACGTGGGAGAACGCATCTCGAAATGCATCAAGCATCATGGCGAAGATTCTAGGGAGTGTGTCACCAAAATACTCCAGCTTTCAGACGGCGTGGGACAACGTACCGGAAGAGGTGCAGACGGTAGCGAACCTGGAAGAACGCTTGCTCAGGGAGGAAGCGCGCATGTCCGCGAACGACGAAAGCGAAAGCGCGTTCGTGGCAGCCAGAAGAACAAAGGAGAGAGCGAGAGTCAGCACGGAATCAAGGGGGCCAAAGACAAGTACGGATTCGAGAGAAGGAAAGACCAGTGCGGAAACAAATGTTTTACTGCACATGCGATTTCTATGGAGTTTTACACTCGTCTAATCTCCTTTTACACTTTACACCTGTTCGCTGCTAACAGCGCTCCTTCGCATCCTTTTGTCTTAACATCTTTTCGCCCTCAGCGCTACCTTGTACTGCCTCTAGTAGCGGTCTTTCCAACTACTTAATTTTACATCGCGATTACTTTCCAACACTCTCCTTCTCTCGGCTCGCTCTCGTTCGCGTCTCACTGGATTCTCAGCGTTTTGCGGCAACTCGCACACTCGCACTCACACGATCGCATTCTTAAAAACGTTTGCGCGACGCGTTCGAACAATTGTGCGCGTCGCGGTATCGCGTAATACAAAATAGGATTAATAATGCTAATAACAAAAGAACACACTCAAACTGAATACTAAAAGATGAAATATATAATGAAAGCTAGACTGAAACTGAACTTGGAAAATAAGTCAAAGTACAATTTCGGTATGCGCTCGGACAGAGCTTCGCCCCCGATTCGAATCACACAAAAAGAGATACGGGACCATCAAACAGTCCCGTTTTATATGATCAACCCCATGAGAGGTCCTTAGAAACAGGAAAGGAAGGAGCAGGGCTCCGCTATCAGCCCTCCTCTTATTCGAAGAAGTAATTTGTCGCATAAGCAGAGATTTCTTGGTACTTCGACGATAAACGAACAGCACTCTGCTATCGGCATTCCTTCGCTCGAATTCGGCTGTTCGTTTATCGCTATGTTAGATGAGACCCGTGGTCTCGGCTGCGCTGCATCCGTGAGAACCAGAGAGTTCGATTCTAGATCATTCGAAAATATTTTGATGCCTTCAGACTGAATCAAGTAATATCAATTTCATGAAAACAGGGAAATAATACTATTGGAGAAAAGTATGCCTCTCTGGAACTAACAGATGTGAATTATCGGTATTGCAGAGGGCGGTCGGTATCGGGACGTTACACGAGTGGAAGTTAACAGATAATTCACATCTGTTAGTTCCAGAGAGGCACACTTTTCTCCAATAATACTATTTTTCTGTTTCCATGAAATTAATAATATTTGATTCAGCCTGAAAGCATTGGAATATTTTCGAATCATTTAGAATCGAACTCTCTGGTTCTCACGGGTGGAGCGCAGCCGAGACCACAGGTCTCATCTAACATAGCGATAAGTTTATATAAACATCCGCCAAATTCGAGCAAAGGAATGCCGATAGCAAAGCGCTGCTCGTTCCTCGCTGAAGTACCGAGAAATCTTTGCTCATGCGACAAATTACTTCTGCGAACGAGAGGACGCTGATAGCGAAGCCTTGCTCCTTCCTTTTCTGTTTCCAAGGATCTCTCATGGGGATGGTCGTATAAAACGGCACCATCCGAAGACCTCGCGTCTTTTGTCTAAATCATCTCACAGGGCGAAGCTCTGCCCCGAGCGCGAACCCAAGTTATATTTTAAATTATTTTGAAGTCTCTTTGGTCCGCTTTTGTCCGTAAATAGTTTTGTAGCGGTTCCGACTGGCCGCTGGAAGCAAATTCTTCAACCTCGAATAGATGCGGACGAGGGCGCACCGGTCAGCCACGGCACATAGGCCGTACGCACATCTCATGTACAGTTTTCCTAGCTTAAGACTAGAGTTCGACAATCGGGATTATTCAGCCGATCTCAGTCGGTCGTTATTGTTCAGCCGATATGAAGCGTTGTAAAGTTCATAATTATGTAAGCGCCCGGAAATGCCAAGGGTCGATTTCGCGTTCAGGATGTCCAACGACTCGAATGCCGGCTCACTTCGGGGTTCGCGCTCACTAGCACTGGAAAGGGAGAATGACTGGGGTAGTAACGACTCGACGTCTTAGGCAGGTCCCAAGATAGCTTTTATTCGGACTACGCAGAGTCCCGACGGTTACAGCAATTCGACACGACAGATTCCGCAATCCCTCCGCACGTGGTGATCGCCGACAATGGAATGGCGACTTGGCGGGCTCGTGGTGCGTCACCAGCGCTGCCCCACGTTCACTTTGGGGCACTAATGCCCGAGCATGCGCGCTTCTCCCTTGATGGGCTTACAATTATAACCGTTAGTTTGACGAGTAAGATCGACACGGCCACTGTGACTTCGGCCATGAGTTCGATCGCGATTTCGGCCGCGTGCAATTCGCGCTTCACATCACGCGAGAATAAAGATTTTTTTTTTTTTTTCTTTTTGTTTGTGTTTCGGGACCGACTGCTAAGGTCATATGCCCTAGGACGTACTGTTTTAAGTGGGATCCGAACCTATGTGCGCAACAGTACGTGGTGTTTCTCAAAGATGGGTGAAACATCATCTCGGATGTCACCCATCCGAGTACTAACCACGCCCAACCTTGCTTGATTTCGGTGATCGAACGGGAACCGGTATTTCCAAGGAGGCAAAGACCGTTGGCGAAAATGAAAAAAAAAAAGATTTGATGAGCACATCTAAATAAGGGTAATCATTTGGTGGACCTGATCCCCAAATTGGTGACCCGGACGTGATCTCGTATAATGTGAGTTTAGTGAAGTGCGGTGCCCATCAGTGCGCGCCCGGAATGGTGACATTCTCCGATCGACGCGTGCTTGATTCGTGTCCGTGAATCCGCGTGTGTGAACCCCGATCGGCCACGTGTTGCTCGCGATATCGGTTTCGCGAACACCGCCCCCGGCAGACACAAACGCCGGTAATCCGTTGACCTCCGATCCGCCCCAAGGTCAGCAGACACTGCTCGACCTCCCAAACGAGCATCAATCCGACATGCCGGCCAAAGAAGAGACCGTGAGCGTGGATGCCACGTACAAGTGCCGCCTTCCGCCTTTCATCAAGGACCGGCCCGGTCTGCGGTTCCTCCAGGTGGAGGCCCTGTTACAGATGAGCAACATCCGCTCGGATAACTCCAAATACTGCATGCTGCTCTCCTCCTTCGATTCGGAGACACTACTCGACATCGAGGACGTGCTCCTGTCCCTTCCAGAACAAGGCAAATATGCCTACATCAAACAGAAGATCGAGGAGCGCTACACGGACTCGACAGACCTCCAGCTCCAACGCTTCCTTAACGGGCTCGAGCTTGGTGACAAAAAGCCATCTGTGCTCCTCAGGCGAATGCGTGGTTTGGGCGGAGACCGCGTCTCAGAGGATTTCCTGCGAATTCCCTGGCTCAACCTCCTGCCCGTCAGGTCCCAACGGTTGCTGAAGCTTCTGAAAAAGACGGCCCTGGACGACTTGGCGGACGCAGCAAACCAACTCCATGAGGGTCCTACAGCCAACGAAGTCATGGCCGCTGGGGCAGTGGTCACCCGAACACCGGCCGCGGAGAGACCGACCTAATCAGGCCAATTTGCACGGCTCGAAATCGGCATCAAGGAGCTCCAGACCATTCTCCAGACCACCATGTCTGCATTAGTGACAACCGTGAGTGAATTGAGTGCAAAAATGAACCGAAGTTTGCACCCGAACAACCGATCTCGCCCGAGAGGTCGCGCGCGTTCCCGATCTCATGCAGCGCCACCAGCGCCAGTGCCTCCTGCCGCTGGAACATCCTGGTGTTATCATCATTGGCGCTGTTACGTCCGTAACCGACTTATAGCGCTCAAACCTCGTGTATCCCTACCGGACTCACATAACATGAACACAGATATCAACGTTACTTCCGAGAACGAACGCCCTGCGAGCGATCAGCGGGAATTTCGATTAGCGAGAACCGAAGCCCAAAAGACTGTGAGAAGAAATTAACTCCCACCACGGAACAATTAGAAAAACCTCGGCGCTCCACTTGGCAGCGACTCGGAGTCTTCCGGCAACCCTCGAAGAAGTCACAGTCTCAGCCTCAATCTTAGTCTCAATCTCAGTCTCAGTCCCAGTCTTAGTCTAATTTCATATTTTACTTTTCCATTCCAACTTTGCTTAAGTAGTTCGTAAGAGTAGTTTAATCGTAGTCACTAACTTCAGTGTATTGTACCCTCAGTTATTCCAACCACCGACTTGTAAGTACTCTTTTAATTTTTATAATAAATATCGTCTTATATTCAATTGTATTTCCTGTGTCACCCTTCGAAACTCACGCCGTGGTACTTTGTCTTCACTGGTAAGATCCGCGGGCAAATCTTTATCCGGTGCGGAACTCACAAAGCTTTCCGGTTAATCTTCCCTTTTGAACCGGACGTAACAGCGCTATCGAGATTAGGCTCGACGTTGCGACTCACCGTGCAGTTACCCGGCCAATCCCAATGTGGCCACCTCCGTATTGCCGTCAACAAACTAGTAGCGTCGTCATCTTCACGGGTGGTTGTCGACAGCAACAGTACTAGCCCGTCACCAGACATGAAGGAACTTCGCCTTCACTTGTATGACAAGGTAACTCATGCTGAGTTCCTTATCGACACCGGTTCCGTCGTCTCAATCATCCCAGCGACACAGCGCAGACAACTAGTGTCCGCGCTGAAGCTGCAGGCAGCAAATGGTACGTTGATACGCACGTACGGACAGGCCGTACTCGCTCTCAACCTCGGACTCCGTCGCGCAATTACCTGGACATTCATTGTGGCCGATGTCGAAATAGCAATAATAGGAGCCGACATGCTGGCGCATTACGGCCTCCTGGTAGACGTGGGGCACCACAGGTTAATAGACAGGCTGACTACACTCTCTGTCTACGGCGAGCTGCAAGCATCAGCAGTCTACGGTGTAGCACCGGTCGAGCAGCCTAAGAATACTCAATTGCTCTCACCACCGTGTCGAGCCCTTCTGCTCAAGTATGATAACCTTGCCAAGGCTCGCACTGTTCCAGCCGCCGTCCGGAAGTCTGAGGTCCGTCACCACATCCTCACAACGGGACCTCCAATCGCAGATAGGCCGCGTAAACTCGATCCAGTCAAACTCCAGGCAGCTAAGGCCCTGTTCGACGGGATGCTTGATCGAGGTATCATCCGCCCTTCCTCTAGTCAGTGGGCCAACCCAATACACATGGTCCCTAAGAAGAATGAACTATCGACGACTGAATTCAATCACTGTGCCTGACAGGTACCCTATTCCACTTATTGAGGACCTGTTCCAGCAAATGCACGGCAAGGCCGTCTTCTCTGTCATCGACTTGGGGCGCGCCCACTACCAAATCCCAGTGGCTGACGAGGACATCCCCAAGACGGCAGTGACAACACCATTTGGCCTCTATGAGTTCCTGGGCATGCCAATGCACATGGATAACCTGTTAAGAGGCCCGCCATTTGTGGGATGCTTCAGAGACGACCTGATCGTGATGTCGTCATCCCACGAAGAACACATCAAATACCTGGATATCGTTTTGGACATCCTACTCAAGAACGGCTTAAATATTAACTCTGGAAAGTGTCAGTTCGCCAGAGAAGAGGTGACATATTTGGCTTTCACACTAAACAAGGATGGCTATCGGCCGCCATCGGATAGGGCCGAGGCTATCGCCAAATATCCAAAACCCATAAACATCTCGGAACTCAGAAGGTTCCTCGGAATGCTCAATTACTATCGATGCTGCATTCCGAACGCTGCCCAGCTCCAATCACCCCTCTGTGCATATCTCAAGGATGCCAAGAAACGAGACAAACGAGAGATCAAATGGACCACGGAGGCTGACGAAGCATTCACTAAATGCAAGGAGAGCATATCAACGGCCACTAGAGCTACATTCCTCTCCCCTCTGGCACCTCTCTCTCTCACCACGGATGCATCTAACACAGCCATAGGAGCTTCACTGGAACAACTGGAGAACAAGGTATGGAAACCACTCGCTTTCTTCTCACGCAAGTTGTCTTCCACAGAAACCCGGTATTCCACATACGACCAAGAGCTTCTGGCCATTTTCGCTGCACTGAAACATTTTCGGCATATCCTGGATGGCCGAGAACTTACCATCAGAACGGATCATCGGCCAATTATCTTCGCGCTGTCTCAACGCGCAAGCAAGGCATCACCTCGGCAAGTACGGCAGCTTGATTACATTTCTCAATTCAATGCTCGAATCATCCACGTAAGCGGAGACGACAACGTTGTGGCGGATGCACTTTCTCGGATCACTGCGATCAACGCACCGGCCACATTCACCGCAGCAGACATCTGCGGGGCTCAATCCAATGACGCAGAGCTTCAGGAACTCCTGGATAGTTCCTCACTCCCACTTCAAAGCCTCACGCTGGCTGATCAACCCATTTATTGCAATGTCTCCGATCAACGCATTCGGCCGTACCTACCACAAGCTCTCAGGCAGAGAGCATCCGACACAATCCACAATCTGCCGCATCCAAGTGACCAAGCTACATCACGTCTTCTACGAGAAAAATACATTTGGCCAAGCATCGGTAAGAACGACATCCGCTTGGCCAGAGAGTGTATTCCCTGTCAACGTGCTAAAATTCACCGGCACAACAGGACGCAATCGCAACGAATTAACATTCCTGAGGGCAGATTCGACCACATCCACATCGACATCGTCATACTGCCACTCGTCGGTAACTATAGATACTGCCTCTCAATCATAGACAGATTTTCCAGATGGCCAGAAGTCGTACCCTTAGAGGATATGCAAGCCGAAACAGTCGCCCTGGCCCTCTACAACAATTGGATGTGTCGATACGGCACTCCTTTAACCATCACACCCTCAAGGCCGCGCTCATGTGTAAGCCCGACGTGCCTTGAACCAAACTCCTGCCATCTGTATTACTCGGACTTCGGACGGCATACAAGGAGGACCTCCAAACATCATCAGCCGAAATGCTGTATGGGACAGCTATTCGACTGCCTGGAGAACTTCTTACTCCTCGTAAACGGGCACCAGATGTACACACATTCCTGGCCCATCTTCGAAACCACTTCCGAGCCTTACAACCAGTGCCAGCTTCCCACCATTCCAAAGTGCGACCTTTCATCCTCAAAGACTTGGATACTTGCACCTATGTTTTCAGGCGGCTTGATACGATCAAACAACCCCTGGAACCACCGTACAGCGGACCATACAAGGTGGTGAGGTACATCAACCCGAAGGTCTACGTGACCCTGATCAACGGCGAGGAGAAGACCGTCTCAACAGACGCAATGAAACCAGCTCACATAGCATCAGAGACCTCCTGCATCTAGTCGAGCCCTCCACAGGGACCATCTTCGACTCCCTCACAGGCTGCTGAAACACCGTCGGCACTCACACTTCGGCCGCCATCTCCAGCCTTACAATCGCCATCGCAATCGTCGCAGCAGTCACCAAGAGTCTCACCTATTCGCTCCCTTCGCGTTCCCACTCGAATGTCACTGGGCGGGGAGTATCTGTGGCTGTTCCGACTGGCCGTCGGAAGCAAATTCTTCAACCTCGAATAGATCCGGATGAGGGCGCACCGGTCAGTCACGGCACATAGGCCGTGCGCACATTTCATGTACAGTTTTCCTAGCTTAAGACTAGAGTTCGGAAATCGGCATTGTTGAGCCGATCTCAGTCGTTGGTTATCAGTCGGCCGCTATTTTTCAGCCGGCATTAAGCGTTGTACAGTTCCTTATACATAATTATAACCGTTAGTTTAACGAGTAAGATCGACACCGCCATTGTGACTTCGGCCGTGTGTTCGATCGCGATTTCGGCGGCGAAATCGGCCGCGTGCAATTCGCGCTTCACATCACGCGAAAATAAAGGTTTGATGAGCACATCTAAATAAGACTAATTATTTGGTGGACCCTGAGACCTGATCCCCAAATTTTCACTCCAGTCTGGCTTCATTTTATATTACACCTTTTGTATCTAGCTTGAGTGTGTTAATTCTCCCTATGTTTTATTCTTACTACTATTATTCTTAATATTTTTGTATTGGTGTGGAATCATTTCGCGACCCGTATTTAAAATCCTCCTTCCTTCGGCCAATTCATTCGCGAGCACGAGTTAACGCTGTTTCAAATCATCCGAAAGGTAAGAAACCAGGGCGGATGCCAGTTTTCAATTCAATACGATACAACTGGCAACGTCAGATCGAACTCAATCGCGCCCCGTTGCAAGGGAAGGTAGAAATCTGCAATTTAGCAATCTCCCGTCGCATCTGGGAAGTGACACTCGACACGCAACAGGGCATTCTCTCGCCATTTGACACGCGCCACGGCCTGTGCGCAAGTTCCAAAAATGGCCCGTGCCAAAGTGGAATGTGCGTAAAGGAGACTCATCCTTCAAAACAATGTACACCGAATGTTAAGGTTTCGTGAATAGAAATTGTATTTTCAAGTTATATGGAGTCAAGCTAGCATGTGGCAAATCGCCAGGACGTAACGTACTTAAGATTGTTAAAATAGGTAAACTTGTAAGAGGCTCCGGCAAAAGCGTACCCAGGGGGTCAAGCAGACATTTGGCAGAAGGCACTAAGGAACTAATAGAAAAGAAAGTGAAGAGCCACTTGATCTCCTCGATGTAAAGCAGGCCCCCGTCTCTTGAGATAGGAAATTGGAATAATAGGGCCTAGGTCATAAATTACTCTCGAGTTGAAGCCTTCGCCTGTGTCTGCTGACAACACGGGCTCGCTTGGGCCTTCTCATGTTCCCTCTCCACGCGAACCGATCCAGCGCCGAGTGCGCGAAACCTTGTAGCACGCTACCTACCTAGCGCGAAAACATCGGCCCCAGAGCAACCAACCACCGCCCAGCCGGGCCCCCATTGGGCCCCTACCCTGACGTCGCCACGAGGAGGAGGATCAGCCAGAGTGAGAGGACCAGGGCCTCGAGGATTTGTCCGCCTGATAGGATCCTCAGATTATCTTCTGAGAGCGCACTAGCGAAGACTACCCCTTTTGTAAAACGCTTGTACTAGGCATACGAGAATAAACTCTCGCAAACATTTTCTTCAACATGTTTCGAGTTTTTCAATCTTCTTATCTTTATAGCCAGTCGTGTTCGCGAGCAGAGTACTTTAGCGCTCCATGGGCTGCGAACCTACCGCGAATCTCTAGTCCTTTTCAGGACTTAATCGATAAGTTCCGCTCGGCAACGCAACACTACAATATATTCGTACAAAATATAAGGTTTTACAGAGCGTCTGTACTAGACCAAACACGAAACATAAGTAAGTGAGTTCCCGCGTTGGGCCTTCCTCCTAAGGGCCTTAGACTCCTTAGCTTAGAGTGTATCCCTACGTGGGGTCCGCTTGAGGTCTTGATACTTTCCAGGCCTGCCTGCGTGACTCATCACGGGAAAATCCGAAATTCGCGTACAGCGGAGAAAAATAATTAGGATGCAAGAAAGTTTGTAAGTCAAATCTAATTATCTAACTGAAAAGTTGCGTTATAAATAAAAACATATTTTCAATATAGACAATATTTTAATTAGTGTAATAATACATCAGTTTCACGGGAAATCAACTGATTATTTAATTCGTTTACGATAACAGTTTAATAATACAAAATGAAAAGTTATGGTTAGACTGCGGATTTTTATGCAAATATGAATTTTATTATTAGTAGAAATTTGTATGAAGCCTTTTTCGAAACATGTAATCCACCTTTTTGAACTTTATATACTCTATAAAAATATCAAATTGTGTCTTCAATAGTCATTTGCAATTTGTAGACTTGTAATATCAAATTTTGACTATTTTGCATAAAATCCAAGTCTACTTAGGGCACTTTAATTTTAAGTGTTGTTGAATGATACACTAGGAAATTATTATACGTACGACATTGAATATAATAAACAGTAATAATAATATAATTGTATATAATACGGCAGTAATATACAGGGTGAGTCAGTTAAGTGTTGCAGTTAAAATGCCTTCATTAATCAATGATCTGGAAAAATTGTGCTTAGGTTTACTGAACTCGCCGTACATTCATCTTTGACACTGTTAATAAAAATTGCTGATTTTGTGCCAAAAATTTTATATGCGGCTAAAATGTTTAAACGAATTAGTATTTTCAAAAATTTAAGTACACTGGCCCAAACTATCCCCCATATTGGGTTACTTTGCTCAATGCTAATTTTTTCTACATCGCGAAATTATTCTTTTATTCAAAAATGTGGTTTTTGACCATTTTTAGGGCGGGATTGCAAATTACTTTCTGATGCACCTTGTTGATTTTGCTTTGCAATCCACCATCAGAATCAGTAAAAAAATAGGTCTTCATTGTGAAAAAACATAGTTCTGTAGGCCCTACATACAAATATTTGTCAGCAGCGTATGATACTTTCGTTACACTAGTTTATCTTGCCATAAGTTAAGTTTTCCCTAAACTTTCTAGTTTAGATAATATTTAAACAGGAAAATTAGCAACGCCCGGAGGGTAAACGGCTCTCGAGAACTTTTTATCATAGCTCGTTAAATTTGTCTTCACCTCAGATTGCAGAATATTGAAAAAAGTAGGTAGAAGCAATGAAAAAAATGAAGTTAACATTAATAACTAAGAAACATCCCCGTACCTCTATCATCCGCACTCTCCGAACCATGCACTTTGTCTGGAGTAATTTCTTCAGAGCTCAAAAATTAAGGCCCTGCGCCTAGCTCTACTTTATCGACAGAATGGAGGCGAAAATAGGGTTTGCGCCGTATACATTTTTCTCCTCTCAACGACCATATTTTGAAGCGCGGAAGGTTTCATTCGATAGGGAAATGCTCAAAGGAGGTTCTCGCGCTCATAATTTCAGCCGATTCAACATTCATTATGTAAATAAAGTGTTTCAAAGTTTGATTAAAACTAACGATACGAGCGAGTGTTCGTCAACGTAATAGAGAAGGAGAGGCCGCGGGAGGGAGAAGGATAGCCAGATCCAAAGGCAAACATAGCGCTGTCCCTCTCCTTCGCATTTCTTTCCTTCTCCAGCTCGCGCAGCGTTCGACTTCCATTGTTGGACGGTGGCTGACGAGTCGGCTTTGGCTATCCTTCTCCCTCCCGCGGCCTCTCCTTCTCTGTCTCGTTTACGAAGACTCGCTACGTCACTTGCCGTCGTTTCGTCGCGGGGAGATTTTCGCGTATATACATTTTTCCGGCCCAAATGAACATGCTATTAGGAAGAAAAGGACTCATTCGACAGGGGAAAGTTCGAGGAAGGTTCTCGTACTCGCAAATTTGCTGAACTGTACCGCAATTATGGTATAAATGAGATCGAAAGTTCGACAAGAATTGTATGTATGAAGTGATACACGGTACACCCGAATCGCGTATCGGCCTGTCGCGTGTAATGCAGCTCGATGTCCCGGCGCGAGAACGATTCCCGCTCACCTCAGATTTCCTTTGATTTTTCATACCCAAAATATATTTCTAACGGGTCATATTTTACATAGGTACACAGAAGTATAAATTGAATAGAAATTAAGGTACACGTGTAGTCTGTTTGAATTTCCCGCGATAAAATTCACATCCGCGTATTCCTCTTGTAGTTTACCGTGTACGACAACTGGCGGCGTAGCGCTCGCCAGTTCACTAGTCCCGCGTTGAAGTGTCCGGGCCCTGATATATATTTTTGCTAGCTCTGTGTCGAGTTGGTGTACTGTGGTGTCTTTTAAATTGTTTTAAATTTACGGTTATCTTTTGGATTAACGGTTATGTTCACTAACTGTTTCATCACTTTAGTTTCGCATTCGAAGTATAAAATATTGTTACTTTTCCTGATTTTAAATGTTATTGATGTTAACCTCATATGTCCACTGCATTACACTATTAAACGCGTAAAAGTATTTGAGTGAGAAACTGAACAAAAGATGTCAGACTTTAACAAGGAATTTGAAGATGATAGAAGTCCCATTGACGAGAATGATATCATTGATGTATCGTGTCTCGATTTCGATGATATTGATTGCTGGTTAGTTATGTTGATATTATTTGCTTGTTAGCATTAATATTCCTGAAATGCCTGTTTTGATTTCCTTTTACTCTCTACGTTCCTATTGTCTTAAACAATGTCTATTTTACATATAACCTGTCAATTTCTGTACAGTTGTTACATCCGTATTTTACGCACGCAATTTTTCCTCTTTAAAATACGAGAATATTCTAGCGTTCATCTAAAATCATAGTTTCAAGCTCAAACCGCGTCCAGCGAGACGACCCTCCTGTAAACATTCACACGACCTCCCCCGACTCTCAAGACACTTGTGCAGCTGCATGCACGCTGCGCCCGGGCTCATGCCCATATTTGGTCATATCCTAAGCCTCGCCTAGGAATCCGAAGGTTTTACCCCATTTTTTACCCCAAACTAGCGCTGGTCTCAAGTATATAAACCACCAGTAACCTTACCCATCAGAGTCTTTAGTAGCTTGATCTTCCGAAGGGCGAAGCTCTGCCCTTCCGAGGATCGACCGCGCTAGTTGTCTCCGAAGTTCAGTCTTTGATTCTTCCGCGAAGGGCGGAGCTCTGTTCTTCTTGTAGTAGATCGTGTTAGGCACTTTCGAAGCATATCAAACGTTTATAAACCGTAAACGTTGGAGTACGGGGTTACTCCGAGGAAGATCGTACACGGTACTTTCGACCAATTCTTTGTGTATAGTGACTAGCAGTTTTGCTTAGTGGAGTACGGGGTTACTCCGAGGGAGATCGTACACAATACCTTCGACCAATCTATATAAATATATATATATTATTACAACATTTATTAGAGTCAATTTCGAATAGAGAAACCTATTATAATTGAATACTCCGGCAACGAGACAGACGAGGTACATAAATAATTATAACACCGAAAACACACACTGAACATAAATTGTATTATTCTTAAACTTTGCTCTACCAGATATTCTACATTGTCTTTGAATATAGAGATCATATCTTCAAAATACAAATCACTGTGTCAAAATCACTTTACCACCTGTCGAATCCTAACATAGAGAAATCATTAGAGGAAAGAACCCACACAATTAGGAATATTCTTTACCGCTCGAGAATATCCTTACCCTCGACCCCACGAAGTCTTGGAAGGCGATCCGTTAACCTCCGGGAACGGACCAACTTCTGAAACCGAGTGTTGTCCTACCTTTAATCCTAAACATTGCAGTGCGGAGGTGAAGGCTCGTTATCCTATGGGAACGTCTCGACTACTTTTTCACTGCAGTGTACCTCATTCAAAATTTGGAAATATCGAACCCGTTCCTTTTCTCCTTGAACTCCGAAAAGTCGGGTGGGAAAGACCGGGCTCGCGAGGCTAGCCCGTAACACAGTAATTATTTTGTCTTTACCCCAATAATCTATCCTAATGTAAAAAAGAATGCATCGACCTAAGGTGAATCTTCTTTAATGTTAGGCTGTACATACCACAACCCTGAACCACATCTACAGTAGAAGACAGAATCACTTGGTTACGGAAAGAGCCAGATACGATTGTAATGTCGAGGACGGCCGAGGTTCCGGGTGAAATTAAATGATTACATTGTTTGCGGTAAGAAGGTCTATTCGGTATAAATATTAGTCCGGGTCAGTCTAATGGGTCTGTACTATTCGAGAGTTCGTCCGTAAGTCGTCGAGTCGTCGTCGTGGGTCCAGCGTCGTAAGGTGTTGCGTCGGAGTAGGGAGAGCAGTGTCAGCGTTTTGGGTCCAGTGGCGTAGCGTCCGTTACACCATCCAGCAAAATTTTGAAGGTTGTATAAGATAATTTTTGGTAATTATTTACAATTGGGCACTCCTCACCGATTTGGCTGAAATTTGAATATGTAGTAGAGTTGAATGCGTAGATGACAGATCTACAAGTAAAAATTGTCGCTCTCTTTTCGTTTTCGAGTTATTAACAATTATATGAAAAATATTAATTTTTAAAATCCTCTGTAAAATAGTGTCCACTTGACCGATTTGGCTGAAATTTGAATATGTTGTACTCTTCGATACGTAGATTGCAGATATGCAAATAAAAATTGTCGCTCGCTTTCCGTTCTTGAGATATCAATAATTATGTTAACTAATTATACACTAGTCAAAACAATTATGGCAACAAAAAGTTTTCTTCAAAAATAGGTCAAATTCAATTGACGATAACTCGGTCAAAAATGCTCGAAAAATTACGATTTTTTTTTAAATGAAAGCTTGAAGTCTCTACTTTCGATTGCGCTATTAAGAATTAAAATTCGATGCACCCCTGCTGCTACAGCCCCTTCAGACCGAGGGCATGTTTTTCTTGTCGAAATTCGCAAAGTTCTGCAAAGATTACCGACTCAGAAAAATTTTTCTGATCAATTCTGTAAACGGGAAAAGAAAGTGTGAACCTTCCCCTTTAAAACAAAAAAAAATTCAAGTCGCTGCGATTTTTTTTCCCGGAGTTATCGCAGTTTGAAGCAACCCTTCCATTTTCGTGGCTATCGTACCGCCAGCATTGGTACTGGCATCTCTGACCCTCTCGAGCACTTGTGACTTGTCTGCGCCCTTGCCTCCGTCGTGATTGGAATTCCCTAAGTTGTTGATAACGGTGCCATATCTCGTTGGTGCCAAAATTTCATTGGTTAATATCCATAAATACCAAATACCACTAGGTTTCGTTGATCAATTACTAGCCATAGTTTTAATTTGAAGCAACACATACGCAGGCGCGTGCACACGCACTCACACACACACATCCCGTACGGCTACATGATGTGCAAAATTCGGTCCGTAACCTCCCCGTGGTGGTCATTACGTAATGCCAATGCTGGCGGTACGATAGCCACGAAAATGGAAGGGTTGTTTCAAAGTGCGATAACTTCGGACAGAAAAATCGTAGCGACTTGAATTTTTTTTTGTTTTAAAGGTGAAGGTTCACACTTTCTTTTCCCCTTTACAGAATTGATCAGAAAAATTTTTCTGAGTCGGTAATCTTTGCAGAACTTTGCGAATTTCGACAAGAAAAACATGCCCTCGGTCTGAAGGGGCTGTAGCAGCAGGGGTGCATCGAATTCTAATTCTTAATAGCGCAATCGAAAGTAGAGACTTCAAGCTTTCATTTAAAAAAAAATCGTAATTTTTCGAGCATTTTTGACCGAGTTATCGTCAATTGAATTTGACCTATTTTTGAAGAAAACTTTTTGTTGCCATAATTGTTTTGACTAGTGTATAACAATAAGTAGCGCTTTGCCGATTTGGCTGTAAATTAAATATGTTATAGAGCTCGATGCGTAGATTACATATTTGCGAATAAAAATTACCGATCTCTTTCTATTCTTAAAATATTAATGATTATATGCGCGAAAATGCACTATTCTTTACAGGCACTCTATGAAATACTGTTCTCCTTATCGAATTTCATGCATTATCATTATATTATACGTTAGCGCCCCCTTCACCTCATCTGGCACTGACCTGACTTGTGACTATAAAACGTATTAAGTGTCATTAGGCGTTACAGTCACAGGTCAGGTCAGTGCCAGATGAGGGGAAGGGGGCGCAACTGTAAAACTTGATAAGTCTAATCATGCTTTACAGTCACAGGTCAGGTCAGTACCAGATGAGGTGAAGGGGGCGCTGACGTATAATATAATGATAATGCATGAAATTCGATAAGGAAAACAATATTTCATAGAGTGCCTGTAAAGAATAGTGCATTTTCGCGCATATAATCATTAATATTTTAAGAATAGAAAGAGATCGGTAATTTTTATTCGCAAATATATAATCTACGCATCGAGCTCTATAACATATTTAATTTACAGCCAAATCGGCAAAGCGATACCAATTGTTATATAATTAGTTAACATAATTATTAATATCTCAAGAACGGAAAGAGAGCGACAATTTTTATTTGCATATCCGCAATCTACGTATCGAAGAGTACAACATATTCAAATTTCAGCCAAATCGGTGAGGAGTGCCCAATTGTAAATAATTACCTAATTTTTTATTAATACATATATGATTGAACTATTTTGGATAAACTTAGGGGTATGATCATTTAGCATTATAGCGTATCATATCATATGTCAACCACTGTGATATTCGTAAAATTCTTAAATGAACTCACTCTACTTATTAATTCTGTTTAAAGAAATAATCTATTCGCATATCGTCAATTCTCCTTTAAAAATATTCTAACAATTATTCAACAGACTTAAGAATGTTCCTTTCCTAAGAAAGCGTAAAAAGAAGCCTCATTTTATTTATTACTTTTGCATTGCATTTTTAGCTACTCGAAAAGGTATAGATACAAGAACATTTACAAGGCCAAAGAAGTAGATTAGTCGGCAGAGTTTGAAATCCACGTTTGAAGTGGGGGATCTGTCATCCCAAAATGTTTGGAAGAGCGAGGATGTTGGTTTACCAAATGTAAGAACAGAGCAATTATCTAATTTCTATAATATTCGCAATTTATTGCCTTAATCGCAATTATATGTTTACACAGATTACATCGACCGCAACTGTATATGATAAGCCTGAAACAATCAATTCAACAATAAGTAATTACAAAGAAGCAGTAATACCATCTTTCTTAAAAACAGTATCGGTTAACGTTGATAGTGTATTGCAAGATCAGAATGCGATGTCGGTACAGAGAAGCCTAGATGCCTTCCTAAATATGTCTAATTGTAAAGGCATTGACTCTTTCGTAAGCCTTACAGGACTAGCATCGAATGATTCAATAATGAATATTTTAGAGCCATCGATTCTTTACTTGTCTATTATCTCTCTACCGAGAGAAGATGTTAATTCTATGGGACAGAGAAGCCCAGACGCTGTCCTAAATATGTCTGATTGTAAAGGCATTGACTCTGTCGTCAACGTAGGATCAGAATCAAACGATACACTAATAAATCTTTCAGAGCCCTCAATTCTGTACTCATCCGTTATCTCTCCACAGAGAGAAGATATTAATTCTATGGATAATGATGGAGTAACAAGATCTACCAAATTAACATGTCCTGTAAGCGAAACTATATCTAAGATAAACACAACGGATAGATCGAGTAATATTAATGAAACAGTTGATCTGAATCGGTATTCAACATTTCGATCACAATTTTCGTTCTGTCATCAATCAACACCGAAGAATCTAGAAAGAATAAGTCCTATATTAAAAATAAGAAACACTAAGTTACTAACGAGTAATAGTACTACATGTCAGAATGTAAAACCATTCTCATCCCTGAGAAGAGAACTATTAGCAGAGGTACAACGAAATGAAGGATCTGATGAAATGTTAATTCATAGTGGTACTGAAAATGAGGAAGCCTGTAATTTAGCTGAGACGCAGACTATTTCTGACCGAATAAAAATCCAAGATACAACCGTCAATATTAATACAAACATTATGAGCCAAAATGATCAGATAAATCGAAAGTATTATACATTCACAAAAAAGAGTGCCAAAGAGATCTACCAAATTAACATGTCCTGTAAGCGAAACTATTGGAGGGATTTTAGAAGAAAAATTAAAACGTTTAGTTAACGAAACCACTAGAAATACAGTATAGCACAGAGACATTCGATGAGAACTTACAATCAACATTTGACGGTTGACTAGATCTAGCAGGGCTTGGCAATGGTGTACTCGTTTTAACTATGTGCTCAATGTTGAGGAACGGCGATTCACTTTCGCAATCGATAACACTGGTTCTCGACATATTACCCACTGAATCCGCTTTTCCATCGATCCAAGTATTTTTCAGTATCTCTCTATTTAATTGAAAGGCCGATTCTTCTTTTAAACCTAGAGAAAACACCGAACATTCCGCAAATGTTCGTATTAGAGTTAACTATAGAATACTAGTGCATAGTAGTAGTAATAATATTAATACTGACTTGCTTCCTGCATCCGAACTATGTGATGTAACTCCTCAAGATTATATGGGGCCACTGTATAAAAATTCTGACTACTGTCAGAACATACACTCAATCTGTCATCCAGATCGGGTGCGCTATGAGCACTTCGTGTACTCTCAATACTCTCAGTTGAGCCTGCAGTAACAAGAACTTGGAAATCTGACGGATTTCTGTTCAATTCGAATAAACGTTCTTCGGACCCGCTTTTTCTTTTTCCGATAGTGCAGTGTTTACTGTTTGATTCTTTCCTATAGGTCATGTTCGTTGCTGCCATACGTGACGTCATTTTTATAGTCTTTCGAGAATTGGATACAAGATTTGGATTCGATTTCCGAAGAAATCGCGGTAATTTTGATGACAATTGCGATGTACTTGAGTCTTTCTTTCGAAAATTAGGCAATGGTTTTGTAAAAGTAACATCCTTGTCCTCCATATATTTTGCATTAAGCTTCTCTTTCTTTTCATGCGCAGCACTCTTTTTTGTGAATGTATAATACTTTCGATTTATCTGATCATTTTGGCTCATAATGTTTGTATTAATATTGACGGTTGTATCTTGGATTTTTATTCGGTCAGAAATAGTCTGCGTCTCAGCTAAATTACAGGCTTCCTCATTTTCAGTACCACTATGAATTAACATTTCATCAGATCCTTCATTTCGTTGTACCTCTGCTAATAATTCTCTTCTCAGGGATGAGAATGGTTTTACATTCTGACATGTAGTACTATTACTCGTTAGTAACTTAGTGTTTCTTATTTTTAATATAGGACTTATTCTTTCTAGATTCTTCGGTGTTGATTGATGACAGAACGAAAATTGTGATCGAAATGTTGAGTACCGATTCGGATCAACTGTTTCATTAATATTACTCGATCTATCCGTTGTGTTTATCTTAGATATAGTTTCGCTTACAGGACATGTTAATTTGGTAGATCTTGTTACTCCATCATTATCCATAGAATTAATATCTTCTCTCTGTGGAGAGATAACGGATGAGTACAGAATTGAGGGTTCTGAAAGATTTATTAGTGTATCGTTTGATTCTGATCCTACGTTGACGACAGAGTCAATGCCTTTACAATCAGACATATTTAGGACAGCGTCTGGGCTTCTCTGTCCCATAGAATTAACATCTTCTCTCGGTAGAGAGATAATAGACGAGTAAAGAATCGATGGCTCTGAAATATTCATTATTGAATCATTCGATGCTAGTCCTGTAAGGCTTACGAAAGAGTCAATGCCTTTACAATTACACATATTTAGGAAGGCATCTAGGCTTCTCTGTACCGACATCGCATTCTGATCTTGCAATACACTATCAACGTTAACCGATACTGTTTTTAAGAAAGATGGTATTACTGCTTCTTTGTAATTACTTATTGTTGAATTGATTGTTTCAGGCTTATTATATACAGTTGCGGTCGATGTAATCTGTGTAAACAAATAATTACGATTAAGGCAATAAATTGCGAATATTATAGAAATTAGATAATTGCTCTGTTCTTACATTTGGTAAACCAACATCCTCGCTCTTCCAAACATTTTGGGATGACAGATCCCCCACTTCGAACGTGGATTTCAAACTCTGCCGACTAATCTGCTTCTTTGGCCTTGTAAATGTTCTTGTATCTATACCTTTTGGAGTAGCTAAAAATGCAATGCAAAAGTAATAAATAAAATCAGGCTTCTTTTTACGCTTTCTTAGGAAAGGAACATTCTTAAGTCTGTTGAATAATTGTTAGAATATTTTTAAAGGAGAATTGACGATATGCGAATAGATTATTTCTTTAAACAGAATTAATAAGTAGAGTGAGTTCATTTAAGAATTTTACGAATATCACAGTGGTTGACATATGATATGATACGCTATAATGCTAAATGATCATACCCCTAAGTTTATCCAAAATAGTTCAATCATATATGTATTAATAAAAAATTATCTTATACAACCTTCAAAATTTTGCTGGATGGTATCTGGCTCTTTCCGTAACCAAGTGATTCTGTCTTCTACTGTAGATGTGGTTGAGGGTTGTGGTATGTACAGCCGAACATTAAAGAAGATTCACCTTAGGTCGATGCATTCTTTTTTACATTAGGATAGATTATTGAGGTAAAGACAAAATAATTACTGTACAGAAATTGACAGGTTATATGTAAAATAGACATTGTTTAAGACAATAGGAACGTAGAGAGTAAAAGGAAATCAAAACAGGCATTTCAGGAATATTAATGCTAACAAGCAAATAATATCAACATAACTAACCAGCAATCAATATCATCGAAATCGAGACACGATACATCAATGATATCTTTTGTTCAGTTTCTCACTCAAATACTTTTACGCATTTAATAGTGTAATGCAGTGGACATATGAGGTTAACATCAATAACATTTAAAATCAGGAAAAGTAACAATATTTTATACTTCGAATGCGAAACTAAAGTGATGAAATAGCTAGTGAACATAACCGTTAATCCAAAAGATAACCGTAAATTTAAAACAATTTAAAAGACACCACGGTACACCAACTCGACACAGAGCTAGCAAAAATATATATCAGGGCCCGGACACTTCAACGCGGGACTAGTGAACTGGCGAGCGCTACGCCGCCAGTTGTCGTACACGGTAAACTACAAGAGGAATACGCGGATGTGAATTTTATCGTGGGAAATTCAAACAGACTACACGTGTACCTTAATTTCTATTCAATTTATACTTCTGTGTAGCTATGTAAAATATGACCCGTTAGAAATATATTTTGGGTATGAAAAATCAAAGGAAATCTGAGGTGAGCGGGAATCGTTCTCGCGCCGGGACAGCGAGCTGCATTACACGCGACAGGCCGATACGCGATTCGGGTGTACCGTGTATCACTTCATACATACAATTCTTGTCGAACTATCGATCTCATTTATACCATAATTGCGGTACAGTTCAGCAAATTTGCGAGTACGAGAACCTTCCTCGAACTTTCCCCTGTCGAATGAGTCCTTTTCTTCCTAAAAGCATGTTCATTTGGGCCGGAAAAATGTATATACGCGAAAATCTCCACGCGACGAAAAGACGGCAAGTGACGTAGCGAGTCTTCGTAAACGAGACAGAGAAGGAGAGCCCGCGGGAGGGAGAAGGATAGCCAGAGCCGACTCGTCAGCCACCGTCCAACAATGGAAGTCGAACGCTGCGCGAGCTGGAGAAGGGAAGAAATGCGAAGGAGAGGGACAGCGCTATGTTTGCCTTTGGATCTGGCTATCCTTCTCCCTCCCGCGGCCTCTCCTTCTCTGTCTCGTTGACGAAGACTCGCTACGTCACTTGCCGTCTTTTCGTCGCGGGGAGATTTTTGCGTATATACATTTTTCCGGCCCAAATGAACATGCTTTTAGGAACAGAAGGACTCATTCGACAGGGGAAAGTTCGAGGAAGGTTCTCGTACTCGCAAATATGCTGAACTGTACCGCAATTATGGTATAAATGAGTTCGAAAGTTCGACAAAAATTGTATGTATGAATTGATACACGGTACACCCGAAACGCGTATCGGCCTGTCGCGTGTAATGCGGCTCGCTGTCCCGGCGCGAGAACGATTCCCTCTCACCTCAGATTTCCTTTGATTTTTCATAACTAATATATTTCTAACGGGTCATATTTTTCTTGTAATAGAGAATATTACTAAAACATAGAGAGCGAAAAAAATGAAAGCGGAGAGAATTTGATTCGAAATTCAAAATAAAAATTGAACAAGTAAAGAAAAAGCATTCATTTGGAGCAGGGTTCGAACCTGCGGGAACGCGACATCGTCGTCGTGCGAAGATCAGGAAGAAGTTTTAAGTGGGGCGGCCTTGCCATCTCGAAATACCCCAGAGCTAGGCGTAGGGCCTTAACAAAGATATTTCAAGTGTAATACATACTTAAGTAACTCACTCTGTATAGTTTTATATACATATTGTATGTATATACATATATTGTATACATATATATACGCATGCAATAGGGTACTTGCGAGGACCAAAATGCATGCATCACGGTACTTACGGGGAAATTTTCGATATGTGGATACCGTCCTCACAAGTAACCTATCCTATCGCTACATGTACATATGTACATGTATACACGGTGTGCATGGTGTGTATGTATAATCGATAGGTCGTATCAAATATGTTAATTTCAGTCAAATATTACAGTTAAGGCACTTGGTGTGGAGTAGTTGATGATATATCTAAAGATATAATAAAGATATAATATTAATAGCGTACTCATAAATACTATTCACAATTGAGCATAAATTGACACTGGTCCACTTTGCTGTGAGGAGAAACTATAATTTCTATGAAAATACATATTGTCAATATTATTGCAATTTTGATGTTTGGGTCCCTGATGCTCCTTATATACTTCGGAAAAATTCAAGATCAATCAATTTTGTCCAAAATCGTAATTCATGTGCGTTTGCCAAACTGAAGAGTCTTGTGAAATAAATTATATTACGTTCTATTGCAATAATCCGATTTTCTCCGCAAATTACAGATGTAAATAACGCAACAATTAACTTAATGTCGTTCTATACACGTCATAGTTTGGAAATTTGGCTAATATTCCTGCGCGGCACTTGCACAGACAGATGAGTAAAAAATTACTAATGACAGCTTCCGTTAAACGGCATGGAATAATTAAATCTTAACTTTATTACTTATCTGTCTGGAATACATGAATGAAAGCAACAGGAAATACTTGATACTGTAATGAATATTGTCGAATGTCGAAATACATACTGTGACGTTGCACTTTGCAACGTCCCAAAAATAGTAATTTCCCGGCTCGGGAGAAGCGACGAGCACACCTCGGGGCCTCTCAAGGACAATGAACGCCGACTAATGCCCTGTGAATCCCTTTTTTCAATGACAACCACCGAGGCCAAAGATCGGAGCTCACATCAGAGCCGGCGGGGCTGCTACCAGGGGAAAGAGTTTGGAGAGGAGGCCGGATTCCCGCCCGGAGCGCGGTAAATACCGGACGTCCAGCGGGGGAAGGAGTCGCCGCGGCCGGGGCAGAACAAGGGTAGGGACGGGCCTGAAAACAATTCAGAGGCATTCACTCATCCACCCTCATAAATAACCAAGCATATAGAATATAGTTTTTTCATCAAATTTCGGCATGATGATGATGAAAAATTACGCAGTACTGTGGCCGAACCACAGTTTTATGGCAGTATGATTCCTCGGCAGCAGTAGGAGACCTGAAATCGTCGAGTCTATGAGTGGGTCAGTAAGCCCGCTGATTTTAGGGGCCTAGCTAACCGAGTCCCGTCCGTAATGAATAGGTGTTAAGGAATAGGCGAGAGCAAAAGATGAGACTGCCGAATTCTACATCAGCAGACTGTAAAATTGTTTTTGAGCTACAGTGCAGGGCACTTTTTAATTTTTTTTCAGGTCAAAATTTGATAAAAGAACGAAGCTTTTTATGATTAGATATTTACTAGAATGGATGAGGGAATGCTCATGATTTTCCCTGATTTTCTGTCAGTCCCGTACCTACCCGTGTTCGTACAGATTCTTCATATTCAACCATGAAAATCTAATAATTATGTGGCTTAACAATAATTTTCATACTGGTTTTATTTTCTGATTCGGAGATATAAGTTTAACTGTTCAAACTTCAGGTGCTCATATCTGCGAAAGGGTTAAAATTCCGCGATTTTGGAACTGGAATTCTGGGTTTGTATTGGTGCATAGAATACAAGGTTAAAATCGTTGCAAAAGTTACTGAATCACCCTGTATATTCTCATTCATGGACAATTCACATTAAATAATTTAACACGGGAGTACATTTAAAGCGTTTGATTCTCGATTTGTAACTTGTAACCTTGGATTGAGAATCTTGGAAGGTGTTGAGTACAACATATTGTAAGTGCATAGAGTAAACAATGTCGGGCTATTTTGTGTTACCAGAAAGTCCCTATTTCTTACAAATTCTATACGTGAATCCTATGATTTGGTACATGAATTTTACTGATCGTGCAGCTATCAATGAATACACTCTTTAATATGTCGTCACTCATGTATCCCTCTAATTGAAGACGTTGAACTGTATTATACAAGAAGCATTCTACTTCATGAATACACATGCTTAATATTTTCATCGGTTAATAAACATTTTGAGTACAGATTTCTAATAATGAAAAACTTAAGGTTAATATTACTGTAATTACAGTTTACTAAAATTATATTAAACATAACTTCAGTCTTATCTTCGTTATTATTAGCATGCATACGGTCCAGCAATGTCTGAAAGACAATCAGTAGAGAATGTCATGGAAATCTTTTACTGTCTACCTATCTCCGCATTTACAAGGCGTAAAGTTAGAACTAACCATAAGTTCACGAGACGATTCTATGAGGTACGGTAAGCCAAAAATAAAGAGTGACAATTTGGCGAAGCCGCTTTTCTTTAATAAATAATAAATAATTGATGCTTGAAAATAGATCAAGAATTGGGAGATATTATCAATTTTACTGTATTGTATTAATGAAATATATTCACGATTGAAAATAGGGTGCAGTTATTCTACCCTATTGTAACTTGATTGTTACTTTATTTTCGAACGCCAAGATCTCGCTAAGAAAGCCGTCTTCACCAAATTGTTGTTCTTGATTTTCATTTTGTTTTGACCCATGGAATCGCCCCTTGATGCCATGCCTCGGTGCAACTTTAATCGGCACATAAATTCTGCCCAATATCATGAGTGGATCAGTATCAGACAGCAAATGACGATTGTGTAATACGGATTCAAAATAGGATTAAATTGATGTGCCTACTTTTTTCGATATTAAAAACGGAGGCTGTGAACAGCACTGACAGAGGAGGAAAGAACGAAACGGACGATATCATGGTAGATCAGAGGCTTTTAATGCCAGGACAAGGGGGGGGGGGGGGGGGAGGCAGCATAGAAAAGAACGGAGATGGCACAGAACCAGAGGAATGAGAAGCAGAAGGAACAAAAGCAGGCCGGTAATAAACTGTACATATAGGGTGATTCAGTGACTGATGGATAGATTTAACCCTTTCGCACTGGGCGGGACATATGCTGTCCTAGTCTGGAAAATTTTTGAAATTACGGTTGGGACAATTTATATCCCAGTTACTAAAAAAAAAGAACATGACTACCTCAGTTACTGAAACGGATAACTAGGAAGAGAAAATAAGGTCAAGTTACGCCTCCAAATCCATAAGCCTGTAGCGAATTGCCTTACGTACCTCTCCGATCGCACTAGTCATTTTTCTTGCCGTATTGAAAGGCTTAAGTCACGTATAATAATTTATAGTACAATAATTTATATGGTTTTTTCCGTCTTTTAAACAAACTGTGATCTGATCAACGACCAGATCACAGTTTGGTTACAAATTATTATTATAATTATTAAATTGGTTATAAATTATTGAACTATAAATTATTTGGTAACACTAGATAATAATACGGTAAACAGCAATTCTAACAACTGATGTGTTGTGTTGTGTTGTCCTCGAGTTTTTATAATAATTTATAACCAATTTAATAATTATAATAATAATAATAATTTGTAACGATAAACAGCTATCGTAAAAACGCATCCAGAATCCACTTATTCATTAGAATCAACAATGTAGGTGTGGTATGGACCCGATGCGAGGGTCTATTCTCTAGCGCGCGGCGCTTGGAACCGTACCTGACTCCCTTTGAAGCTCCACCCTGACTATAATTATGAAATGAACAGAACGAAATTTACTTTAGAGCTTTAGAAAAGTCCAACTAACAATATATTCTTTTCCAGATTTTTAAAAGCGTGAGCACGTCGTCGTTTTTGTAAAATAAAAATTAATTAACAATTTTCAAGTTGAAAAATGGTTGGTATGAAAAAAAACAAAAATATATTCAGAAAGGGCAGTTCTTTCCCATATAGTTTAAAAAAAACTTCGCAATAAGTGCCATGGTTTATGAGATATTAATTCATTTATAGAGTCAAGTTTCGGTAAAAACGGTAAAATCGCACTTTTTCTTAACATTTTTTATTTCAGCGAAATGATGACCCGTAGAAAATAGCCCGTATGTTTTTTTCTGTTACTCACTTTTCTGTTACTCTGAATAGTAGTTAAACAAATTGAATGTAAGAGTTGTTTAAGTTTGATAGAACCAGAGTAGAAATTAAAGTATGTTAATTGTCAATGCTCAAGGCGTTAAGCTAACAAAAAATAAGCGCAAGTTAACAAAAGATGAATGGAAGCATAAAAGCTGAATTCGAAAGGAAATAAGTTTATTATACGGTAAAATGAATTCAGTAGTATTTTTGCACGCTAAGAGATATGTCCAATTTTGATATGTGGATAATTTAGCACTACTACATATATAGAGGTCATTTATACTTAGTACTAGATTACTGCAATGGCACATTTGTAATAGAAGTTGACTACTTTCCATGAATTGTCCTATGGAATACTTTCAAAATTTACAATCTACAATATAGTTATAAAAAGTTCCTTGTTATTTACAGAAATACAATAAAGCACAACCGTTCGTTTTGTAATTATAAGATTTGTATTTGTATAAATTTACGAGATATCACAGAGTTTGAAAAATAAAATACAGCCTCGCTAAACGATTAACATGAGCAACACGAAGATGGAATATAATATATGTCAATATATTATAATATATATACATGTTATAATATATATATATATATATATATATATATATATATATGTTATAATATATGTCAACGTTACACATATAAGCTCTATACAGATATTCATAGTGTCTCCCTGACAGTTCATATATGATAAAAAGATAGTGTATACATAGTTTAGCGTATATGGCAGTACCCGCATAAAATATAGCAATATGATACAAAGCATAACACAGCATAATACAAATTCAATATAATACGAAGCTATAAAAAATAATTGTATTTGGTAAAACTACAACAGTCCCAAAAATATAAAAGTACCTCGTTTATCCTACAAAAGGCACATCTTAAACCGAGCGCATTTATGGTCATCCTCTTTTAGCTTCCGACTGCATACCTTTTAGACCTGGCCTTGCAAATCTTGGCATTGGTATTCGTGATTGTGTAGCCATTGGTGGCCGAGGAATACTACTAGTAGCAATTGCAGCTCGATTTCCCATATTAAAATTAGTTGGTGGTCGCATCCTTGTTTTACAATTCAATCTTTCAGGAGACTTGACGACAGCCTGCATAGATTATTACATGCAAGATTATATTGGCAAAATATAAGTCAATAATTCTTTATTGACGATCTAATAAATAAATTCTGCCATAAACTCACTTCTACTTTCGGCATTGTAAGTGTATCATTCACTTGTAGTGGAATAGTCTCTACTGGCTGGTCTGCTATTGGAGGGATTTTAGAAGAAAAATTAAAACGTTTAGTTAACGAAACCACTAGAAATACAGTATAGCACAGAGACATTCGATGAGAACTTACAATCAACATTTGACGGTTGACTAGATCTAGCAGGGCTTGGCAATGGTGTACTCGTTTTAACTATGTGCTCAATGTTGAGGAACGGCGATTCACTTTCGCAATCGATAACACTGGTTCTCGACATATTACCCACTGAATCCGCTTTTCCATCGATCCAAGTATTTTTCAGTATCTCTCTATTTAATTGAAAGGCCGATTCTTCTTTTAAACCTAGAGAAAACACCGAACATTCCGCAAATGTTCGTATTAGAGTTAACTATAGAATACTAGTGCATAGTAGTAGTAATAATATTAATACTGACTTGCTTCCTGCATCCGAACTATGTGATGTAACTCCTCAAGATTATATGGGGCCACTGTATAAAAATTCTGACTACTGTCAGAACATACACTCAATCTGTCATCCAGATCGGGTGCGCTATGAGCACTTCGTGTACTCTCAATACTCTCAGTTGAGCCTGCAGTAACAAGAACTTGGAAATCTGACGGATTTCTGTTCAATTCGAATAAACGTTCTTCGGACCCGCTTTTTCTTTTTCCGATAGTGCAGTGTTTACTGTTTGATTCTTTCCTATAGGTCATGTTCGGTGCTTTCATACGTGACGTCATTTTTATAGTCTTTCGAGAATTGGATACAAGATTTGGATTAGATTTCTGAAGAAATCGCGGTAATTTTGATGACAATTGCGATGTACTTGAGGCTTTCTTTTCATAATTAGGCAACGGTTTTGTAAAAGTAACATCCTTGGCCTTCATATATTCTGCATTAAGCTTCTCTTTCTTTTCATGCGCAGCACTCTTTTTTGTGAATGTATAATACTTTCGATTTATCTCATCATTTTGGCTCATAATGTTTGTATTAATATTGACTGTTGTATCTCGGATTTTTATTCGGTCAGAAATAGTCTGCGTCTCAGCTAAATTACAGGCTTCCTCATTTTTAGTACCACTATGAATTAACGTTTCATCAGATCCTTCATTTCGTTGTATCTCTGCTAATAATTCTCTTCTCAGGGATGAGAATGGTTTTACATTCTCACATGTAGTACTATTACTAGAGAGTAACTTAGTGTTTCTTATTTTCAATATAGGACTTATTCCTTCTAGATTCTTCGGTGTTGATTGAAGACAGAACGAAAATTGTGATCGAAATGTTGAGTACCGATTCGGATCAACTGTTTCATTAATATTACTCGATCTATCCGTTGTGTTTATCTTAGATATAGTTTCGCTTACAGGACATGTTAATTTGGTAGATCTTGCTACTCCATCATTATCCATAGAATTAACATCTTCTCTCGGTAGAGAGATAATAGACGAGTAAAGAATTGATGGCTCAGAAATATTCATTATTAAATCATTCGATTCTAGTCCTGTAAGGCTTACGAAAGAGTCATTGCCTTTACAATTAGACATATTTAGGAAGGCATCTAGGCTTCTCTGTACCGACATCATATTCTGATCTTGCAATACGCTATCAACGTTAACCGACACTGTTTTCAACAAAGATGGTATTACTGCTTCTTTGTAATTACTTATTGTTGAATTGATTGTTTCAGGCTTATTATATACAGTGGCGGTAGGTGTAATCTGTGTAAACAAATAATTACGATTAAGGCGATAAATTGCGAATATTATAGAAATTAGATAATTGCTCTGTTCTTACATTTGGTAAACCAACATCCTCGCTCTTCCAAACATTTTGGGATGACAGATTCATCACTTCGAACGTGGAATTCAAACTCTGCCGACTAATCTGCTTCTTTGGCCTTGTAAATGTTCTTGTATCTATACCTTTTGGAGTAGCTAAAAATGCAATGCAAAAGTAATAAATAAAATCAGGCTTCTTTTTACGCTTTCTTAGGAAAGGAACATTCTTAATTCTGTTGAATAATTGTTAGAATATTTTTAAAGGAGAATTGACGATATGCGAATAGATTATTTCTTTAAACAGAATTAATAAGTAGAGTGAGTTCATTTAAGAATTTTACGAATATCACAGTGGTTGACATATGATATGATACGCTATAATGCTAAATGATCATACCCCTAAGTTTATCCAAAATAGTTCAATCATATATGTATTAATAAAAAATTATCTTATACAACCTTCAAAATTTTGCTGGATGGTATCTGGCTCTTTCCGTAACCAAGTGATTCTGTCTTCTACTGTAGATGTGGTTGAGGGTTGTGGTATGTACAGCCTAACATTAAAGAAGATTCACCTTAGGTCGATGCATTCTTTTTTACATTAGGATAGATTATTGAGGTAAAGACAAAATAATTACTGTACAGAAATTGACAGGTTATATGTAAAATAGACATTGTTTAAGACAATAGGAACGTAGAGAGTAAAAGGAAATCAAAACAGGCATTTCAGGAATATTAATGCTAACAAGCAAATAATATCAACATAACTAACCAGCAATCAATATCATCGAAATCGAGACACGATACATCAATGATATCATTCTCGTCAATGGGACTTCTATCATCTTCAAATTCCTTGTTAAAGTCTGACATCTTTTGTTCAGTTTCTCACTCAAATACTTTTACGCGTTTAATAGTGTAATGCAGTGGACATATGAGGCTAACGTCAATAACATTTAAAATCAGGAAAAGTAACAATATTTTATACTTCGAATGCGAAACTAAAGTGATGAAACAGCTAGTGAACATAACCGTTAATCCAAAAGATAACCGTAAATTTAAAACAATTTAAAAGACACCACGGTACACCAACTCGACACAGAGCTAGCAAAAATATATATCAGGGCCCGGACACTTCAACGCGGGACTAGTGAACTGGCGAGCGCTACGCCACCAGTTGTCGTACACGGTAAACTACAAGAGGAATACGCGGATGTGAATTTTATCGCGGGAAATTCAAACAGACTACACGTGTACCTTATTTTCTATTCCGCGGCTCGCGAGCGCGAGACCTATGAAAACAGCTTTATCGGATTAAAATCGAGTTTATGATTCTGTGTCACGCGACTCTAAGGCCCGTATTCACAGTCGTGGCTGAGCCAGGAGCTCAAGCCTGACCTCTGGGAGCTGGAATTTTTGAGCTGAGCCGCGCCGTATTCACAGTCGTGGCTCAAGCCTGGATCGACGGAACAAACGGCGTTCTGAAGCTGAGCCATTTACTGCGAGCGTGTGTGTGTGATGTAGAAGACTTCGGGTGCTGTCGGGATAGTGTCAGACGTATCAACCAATTAAATCAGAGGTTACAACGGACGAGGCTCTCTATCGTTCCCGCTTTCTCCTCAAATTCAAATATGTGTGTTAAGATTCGGTATTGTCAAAGCGTGATCGGCAGAATTAAATCTAGAACTAGCTTAATTGGAACAGGAACGAAATAAAAAACCTTCTTCAATTGAGACAATAAACAGTTTTATTAAAAGATTACAGTTTTATTACAATATTACAGTTTTATTTCCATTCTTCGCTTGAGGCAGGAGCATCTCCTCCAAATTCCAAACGTCCATCTACGGCTGTCCATCTTCTAATGTGGATGGCATTATATCTGAAATAGAATTAGAATTACAAATACAATTAGTCTTCACAAAATTAGGACAGAGATTAATGGAGAAAAAATACATACGCTTTATGATCCTCAGATGCAGGATTGGCATCACCAAAAATGAAAGTGCTGGAAACTCAGCATCTCCCATCAGCACCCCGTCCAATTCATGTTCTAATTGTAAAAGTTCTAAGGTTTGAAATTCTGAAGACCAAAAAAGAAGTACAAATTAAAAGTTGAAATGGGTGCAAATCAGTATACAAAACATAACCTTCAACTACTTACTGTATTCCTGGTTGATCCCGAAATTTGAAGATAGACCGTTGGACACTGGAAATGGCTAAAAATGGCTAAAAACTGGACACTGGACACTACACGCTGATTGTTAAACGCTGAAAACTGGACACTGGACACTAACCACTACAGACTGGACGTCAGACATTCGACGCGGGACGTTCAAAAATTTGCTCAAGCCACCGTTTTGGCTGACTTCGGGAATCCACCCCCTCTCCAGCAAAAAATCCGGCTCAATCCTGGCTCGCTCGACTCTGAATACGGCCGCGAATAAGTCGGATTCCGTGAGCAAGAGCTTGAGCCGATGACGTCACAGGCGACTTATTTGACGACTGTGAATACGCGCGGCGCTCAAGTCATCATTTCTGGCTCTGGCTCGGCTCAATTTCGGCTCAGCCACGACTGTGAATACGGGCCTAAAAGATATATATATCAGGGTACTCGAAGATTTCGTTGCGACTGGTTGCGATCAGTTCAATCCAGATCAATCCGTTGCGATCTCACAAACACTCGCAACAGTGTCAACAGTGATTGACAATGTATCACAGTGAATGACAGTGATGCAGAATGCAGTCTGTGGAAAAATTTAACGATGTCATGCATAGCTATCAGAGTATCAACCAGTACAGATCAATGTAGGCGTGACCACGGCTAACATTTTCGAACATATAAACATCAATATTTTAAGAATAATAATAGACTAACAATTGTGTCCTCCTGGAACTTCAAATTACACACCGTACCAGCAAAATTTAGCAAAGATAGACTAAATCTGTAAGGAATATATTATTTATAAACATTTACCGCAAAAACTGTTTAATGGCTGTTTTAAATTTACTCACGAAAACCAAGGAAACTGCAGTGATTTCATATAATGGATTCAGCCGCTGCCTCAGTCTTAAAAAGGGCTGTGGAAATGGATACGGACGAACAATACACTATGGCATTGGTACTGTATCAAGAAGGCGTTCAATTGCTTCTTGATGCCAGAAAAGGTATGAAATTTTTATCGCTGCCAGTTAAAAAGAAGTTGTAATATTTGGTAAGATATTTCTGAAATACGTGCAATTATATACTTCAAATTTAGTAATATGCTTTTGTATAATAAGTAATTATTTCATGGTATAGAAATAAAGGATGGAACTAAACAGAAGTACTTCACTACAAAAGCATCCGAGTATTTAGATAGAGCAGAGAAAATAAAAGTTTTAATCGGTCAACGAAAAGCAGCTGGAACTTACAGAGAATTGATAACAATTAAGGATGGATCCAGAGGCTATGGTTACGAATCTGTCTTTGGTAGATTTTTAGATGGAACTGTCATACACATTTCCATAGAGGATCCTTACATCAGAGCTTTTCATCAGGTACAGAATTCCATAATATCTGCTGTTATATAACTAGTATATATTTTTCTTTTTTTTTACAGTGTCAAAATTTAGTTAGATTATGCGAATTAGCAGTTAAGAAGTGTACTACGCTAGCGACGATATCTCTTGTTACTACATTAGATGAAGAGGACAAAAAGAATCAAATCAAAAGATTAGAAGAACTTCAACAGAATCTATCGACATATTTTGTATCATTTAATTTTTCCTTTTCCGATACATTGCATGATAGACAAATACTGTAAGAAAAACATCAAAGATATATTCGCTATACATTTATTGTAGTTTCGTTAGTGGAACTTACCATATATATGTTTTATTTCAGACTTAGTAACGGTTGGATAATAAAGATAGGCCGTGGATTAGACTACTTCAAAGCGCCTGGTGGAAAATTTGTCTTAGGAGCATTCGATATGGAGTTAAGACGTTGTTCTGAAACTACAATAGATATATTTCACAAAAGAGAGTTAGAGAATTAAACATACACGAAGAACTTCATATTTTTATACTTATTCAGGTAAACTTCTTTGTACAGAATATAAAAATATTTTCTTGCTTCTAGAAATGTGGATAAACATTCTGGATAAAAGCGGCATTGTACACTACTAATTTTCTTTCATACCTTTAAACATTCATAGCTGTATATGAAGGTATACAGGGTCGAAAGCACCAAACACAACAAAATCAAAGAGGTGATTCTGTGCATCAATATCTCAGAAAGGGTTGAGATATCAACATTTTGATAGTGGACTTTGCGGCTTGTATTGATGCATTGAATCACCTCCTTGATTTTGTCGTGTTTGTTGCCTTCCACCCTGTATACACCCTGTATATGTCTGTAGTTTTCAGTTATATAGTAGTTATTTTACATAGGTTCATTCGGCAGCGAATATAACTAATTTTTATTTTGTTCGAATTATTATATAAGACATGAGTTCTATTTTAGAGTCAAAGTCCCTTTAATGTCGAATCTTATCTCTTATAATAAAAGACCATGTTTGAATGAACTTTTCAAATATATGAATAACGTTCGAACAAAATGTGATACGTTATTTGGACCTCAATTTGTCCCCTTTTCCAAATCTGAGATATCAAATAAAACTGAAAATTGAAACGTTACTAGATAATTTAATTTTTATTTAATGACGAAATATGTTAGTGATTTACTATTGAAATACGCTTAAATTAATTGCAGATTTAAACTTGTGAAAAAAGCCGTACCAAGTGTAAACACGATAAATTTTTCATTGTATACGGAAGGTCGACTTCTTTGGATATTTGAGTTTTCCAATTAGCTGCGCAATTTCTAGATTGTAAATAAGACTTCACTAAAGAATAAAATTAAAGGTAGAGAGTGGGCACAACAGTAAGATTTCGTATTACGTGTGTATATTTGCTAATAGACGTATACTTAATATTATTTCTGTCGCCTTATAGAGTCCTTAACAAAACACATTCTGCTCTATAAATATTGTTTCTGTATCTGTCGATAATTTTTCATCTTCACTATTTATTTACTTATGTTGAATATTTGCGTTAATATTATCGTATACCGCATGCAATTTCTTTCGGCACATTTATATTGTATTAGTATATACAAATGTATGCGCTATACTCGCACTGTGTTTGTGTTTTCTGATATCCAGTCCAATTACTAATTCTAGATCAAAGTCTCTTTGACTCTTAATGAGAGTATTGCTGATCGCTAGTCTTTGCAATATCAATTTGTTTGGCGGCCTTCTTGCAAGCGCGTCTTAACGATTTTGTGTATTTGAAAAATGCAGCCTCGTTTAGCTCTCCATTTTTGGTAATAAGATCATTTTCTCGCCAGTAAGGAAGACAATCTTCACCACATACTGCAACAACTTGTCGAGCAATTTCAGGGCTAACGCAGAGTCGGGTCAAAGCTGTAGCAGCGGTAACTTCTAGCCTCCGATAGGCGTCTTCAAGACCAGGGGGCCTCATTCGAAGAAATGAAATTAGAGCAACCGATGCTCGTGCTTTGGCTAGGTGAGACCTAGCTTCAGGTACGCGAGCCAATTCACCAATCAGAGCAGCCACTTGTTCCATTAACCAAACATTTCTTCGTGTTGAATCTTTCACGCTTTTCAATAACTTCGGTACAGTATCATGTTTTATTATCAGTTCGGCAAATATTAGAGATTTGGAAAGATTGTTTAAAGCAGCTGTAACTAGAAGTAGCGTTTGTGCGCAATTTGTGCTTTCAAGTAATTTATTTAGAGATGGTACCAGAATATCTGCAAAGTCTTCCACGTATTGCAGACCATAAGCTTGAGTCCACGGTGCTGTTATTTGCACAATTAAGGCCGTAGCTTCTGTTTTGTCTATTTCAGACGTATTTTTTGCCGAAAGGAGATCCGTTACGATTTCGGGTCCCCCGTCTTCAGCAAAGCGATCTATTGCTGTTGGGCTACAACATACACTTGACAAAGCCCGTAAAGAAGCAGCTACGTAATCAGTAGATGCTTTACCTACAGTGATCAAAGACATTAACAACGCTCTAATACCGCAACATCTTGCGATACTATTACCAGCACGGGGCCCTGCTAATCCTAAAGCCGTAAGTGCTGCTAAGGTACCTCTGGCAACCATAGTATCATCTTTTGGCGCTTCTTCCAGTCCCCTTACAACCCGCTGTAAATAAACCATTAATAGTGATTAAGCCTTTTAAATATATAGTTATTATAACTGATAATATTTTAAAGTTATTAATATTGTTTAGCGTTATTCGTATAAGTAATATATTACACAACATAATTGATTGCCAATGTATTAGCTTAGAATACTTTACAGTTATACATGTATGTATAAAATACTATTAATTAAAGGAAACTTTGTTTTCCAAATAGCCAATTCCTGGGTTCATTTCTCAATTAATACAAAATCTATTTAGCAAATGTTTGACTGTAATCATTGTGTTAATGTATTCAGTGTCCTTATTGTAATATTTTGTATTATGCATATTCGAATACCTCGATGTAAAAGTCTAGGCGAGTGTCGATAGCTGCGTTTACATGATTCTTGATTCCTTCTAATTCAACTAAAGTGCCCTTTATGTTAGTTTGTCGAATGCTCTGCGAAGGTAGAACACCCAATTGAGCAAGTATCGAAATCGCGTCGTTTTTAATTGCGCGTACGTAATCCTTTCCGGATTTGCTTCCATCAAGTTGCGATACTTTTCTGTAAGATTCATATTATTATAGTAAACTTTTTGAAATGATTCTGGCTATATTTTTTATCGAGTTGAACTCTGAAATATCTGTATCAAACATCCCGTACTTACCCATATATATACCTGTAGTGTTGATCGAACTGTTCTGCACGTACGAGTAATTTACTCGCAGCAGCAGTTGCTAAAGATGATAACACCTTCAAATCTTTCATTTCTTCCGTTTCGGTGTAAGTTCTAGAAGTTTTTCGTCGTGGTAGAGTTTTGCTTTGAAGTGCATTGCAGCATTCACTATCCGTCGCAAATACCAAATTATTCAACCAGGCTTGTACTGATGAAGTAGGCCAATGGTTTTTAGAATCCAAAGTGAATTTGCAGGGTAGGCGCTTTTCGCACGAACTCGTAATTACAGATATATTTATGCTGTTTTCTTTTCCAGTATCCTCGGGTGGTTCTACAGCGTATAAAAAGTCTCCCAGATATTCGTCTCCAAGTGTCGTTGGAGAAGTTACTAAGATATTTTCAGAATTGATTCGCGATCTGAAAAGAGTAAATTTCGACATTTCTCAAACTGCAGGATTTAATAAAATAATCATTACCTTCTGCATTTCAGACTTTTTGCAGTTTTGTTATAGCACAATATAAGATTTGTAACGTATTATTATAACTAGACTGCGGATGTTTATGCAAAATAGCCAAAATTTGATATCACAAGTCTCTGAAAATTACAGATGATTACTGAAAACACAATTAAAAATGTTTCTTGCAGTGTATAAATTTCGGAAAGGTGGATAATACGTTTTAAAAACAATTGCATACAATTTTCTATCAATAGTAAAATTCATATTTGCATAAAGATCCGTAGCCTAACTATAACATATATATACAGGGTGTCCCAAAACTCGACGTACAAAATTCGAAGGCTACTCAAGAAATTCAAAAACCAAAATCCTAGCAAAATTCTTACGAAAGGTAAAATTTGATTTTTGGGGGTACGCTAAACCTTTAAGACGGGTACGGGGTAGCGATGGGTTTCAAAACGACGACCTAGCCTAATGGTACTTTATCCATAATATGTTCAACCGTTAATTCAAATTTATTATTCTGAACAGGTTCGACCCATCGGTATTCGTCAGTGTCGTGTGCTCGGTTGCACTGTCTGTGCCGAACGCAGAAAGTACCAAGAGTACAGTCGGGCTGACTTGAGCTGTTGTCATATTGTACCGTGGTAAAGGCAAAATTTATCATCGAAAAAGATACTATGCACTTTATACTAAAATGAAAGAATTTGTTTAAATTCTTTCGAACAACGAAACGAGCGCCGGCACTGTTACAGGTCAACGTATAGGCAATGTTCTTTTGTAAGCCGCGCATTTATTGTTTAAGTAAAGTTGTCGGAAGCCTCCTCCTCTTTTTACACCATATTGTGAATTTATTAAATTTTTACATTTTCTTTGAAACATCCGTAAAAATGTATCATCCTTTTTTTAGTCTTCCCGATTGATTCCTTCCGTTTAATAATAAAGCAAAGGGTTTAGAAGAAAACGAAAAAAAAATTAACGAATTGAGAGTAAGATCAAACAAGTGGATTTTTACGCAAAGCATCTGTGTCGCGATTATAAATTTTCATAGCCTGTTAAATAATAAATATTAAAAGCATCGTACAGATGCATACGTATAATTGCTTATACCTGCGACAGTGGTTGTACTTCGGAGGATCCATTGTACCTGCTATTGCCCTGATGTGGTCGTTGTATTCTTACATTATAGATAAATATATTGTTCAGTAGTAAACTGCGTCGAAATCGTATAAACCAGGAGGTAACTAAATTCTCAAACCAAAAGGTTACAATCTTTTTCTTACAAACGCGATGACTAAGCCCAATTCGTTTAGAGATGCCGTGCGCGATCGGCTGCACACGTTGCGTTACTAACTCGAATTCTTGTTCGATTCGCTGTCGCCGGTTGACTCAAACTTCCTCAGTTTTTCATTTACGTATTCCTTGGATAGTATGTACTATTGAGTCACGTACGTAATGTCAAGGCACGAATACGCCGCATGTCGAGCTCGATACTGAGAAATTTAATCGTCTAATTGCATTGAAACATCTACTAAAAACGCAAAGTAACGAAACTTCTAATGAAATAAGGAAAAATGGAGAAACAAAATATGTTGTTGAAACACGATCGCTTCTGTCCGATCTGTAATAACAGGTCTTAATCGCAAGTTTAGGTACCTTTAGGTAACTTTTGGCACGGAAGAGATCCAATTATAATTCATGTGATAATTACTTATAAAGTAGTGATTAATACATATAGTACATATGTATATATGTATCTATGCATGCACAATGATACGCGTAAAAGTAGTGGAGGATCATAAAACATGTAATGCATGCAGTCCTATTCGTTTGAGGACCGTTCAGTGTTTTCATTGGAGACTAATGATTGTTAAAACCAAAAACGCTTACGTTCATATTATTATATATAGAAATTATGCAGAATGTAATTAATGCAGGTCGATCATACGTTACAAAGAGCATAATTTTTCGGTGAGACATCTTTTTATCTTCACGAGCTTAAAAAATATTCAACATATATTATTTTTCACTTAAAACTTTTAAAGGGGTTTTCACTTCTTCGAACTTCATATGAGTCGACCAAAAATACGTATACAGGGTAATTCGTTGAGTCTTACCATGGGTTATACCACGTTATCTAGGCATCAATACAAGCAGGAAAGTCCGGTAACAGAATGGCGAAATCTTAACCCTTTAGGAGATATGAGCGTCTGAAATTTGAACATTTAAAAAATCATATCTTCTGACGGGATAATGTGAGAGTCACGGGGTTTCTCCCAGAAACTGCGGAAGAACTGGAGCGATTTGGAAAAAAATGGAAATGGTACGTAAATTATTGGTAAGGCACATTATTATTCATTTTTAATGACTTTAATTTTTAAAGACTCAAAAAAATCACGGCTATTCTCTGATGCACCCTGATAAACATTCAACCATAAAAGGTTTAGTTTTCTTACCAAATTTCGCTAGACTGTGGAAACCACAGGTTTATGACGGCATGTGTGTCGTTAGCGGCAGCAGTAGAGACTGTCTCTATTCACTCACAGCGGGGTGCGATAGCAGTCCCTCGAGGTAAGCCGTGTTTTATTGTCCTACCTAAACACAGACCCAACGACTTCGAGACTGTGGTTAAGCTACATTGCAGCGAAATTTGGTAAGAAAGCTAAACTTTTTACGATTGAATGTTTATCAGGATGCATCAAAGAATATCCTTGATTTTATTCAGACCCGTATCTACCCGCATTCGTAATAAAACTGTATACTGAACCATGAAAAATGAATAATAATGTGCCTTAACAATAATTTACCATTTCTATTTTTTCCCAGATTGCTCCGGTCCTTGCGCAGATTCTGTCACGTCATCCAGTCAGAAGATATGATTTTTTAAATGTTCAAATTTCAGACGCTTATATCCCCGAAAGGGTTGAGGTTTCGCCATTCTTACTTATCAATTAAAAAAATTACGGTGATCCTGGCTTTTCATAAGAAACAGATTTTTGGCTTTTATAGCCAGTCGAAAACTGATCAACTTTCGTTTGACATATTTTTGTGTGTAGAATATACAAGTATGTACATATATACAGTGTATACATACTTGTTTTAATTCGATCGTCTTAATCGACTAATCTGTTATTAAAATGGCTCACCTGTCAATTCTTCGAATACTTCTTTCGGATTGTCCGCTGAAGTTTCCAATATTGTAAGATTCCAATTTATGATCTTTTGGCGTCGAAGTGCACATGGAATTTGGCACAGCCTTATCGTATAACCAGTTCGAACAATAGTTCCGACGTATTTCCGGTTCTTTCCTTTGTTTCAGTCTTCTCTTTCGATGTTTCCATTTCAAAGATATATCCCGTCCACTAATCTCGGAACAGTTTGATCTGTCTGAATCAGAGAAGCCGGAATCTTGACTTCGAGGATCATGAGTAAGGAATGTACATGACCTTTCTCTATCGTCGGAAGACATTGATCCTCTAAAAATCCCATAAAAAATAATATTTATTAATTATTGGACCTGGTAGTTCAATTTTACTTAAACAAGCAACCAAGTGTTGTATACGCAGAGTGAAATTGTATTTTATAAATTTTAAAATGTTATGTCCCTCATAACTTAAATTATAACTACTTTTTAAAAAATACGGTTTTTTGTGTCATAGTATTCTCATCCTCATTTACACTATGATATATTTTACTTATCATGCAATGCGCCAGTTCGCGAGATTCGAATGCGAAGAGAATGCAAAAAGAAATTTAGTAAAGTACAGTAAATAATATTTATCACATGTGATACACAATCGTTTTACTAATTTTTAATGAAAATTGTTAGCTAGTTGACTAAATCGTATTATTATAACAAAAAGAGCATCACCTGGGATTACCTTACTAAACTTCTTTGCCATCTCGCGTTACTTTACATCAGTCAGTTGTTCCGATTTGTTATTGCTAAGTAAAAGCTTACTTACTCTTGTGTTGTACGAATGCAATCTAATGTAGATGGAATTAGATCGTCGCTTTCTTTCGTCTCTGTAGCCACAAAAGTAGACGTTGCAGCTTCATTCGCAAGAATAGTATCCACATGAACACGTAAGCGTTCGTCATACAACTTTTTCTCGGGAGTGTGACAATTCAATTCACATAATTCAGTTGCAAGCGATTTGTCTGGAATCGCAATCGAGTTTTCTTCGACAAGAAGCTGCTTGTTTTCCAAATCGTGAGTAGCCATTTGACGCCAAAACATTTTACTTTTGTGTCTTTTAAAGGTACTCATGTTTATTTATATTACACAAATATTCCCGTAGAAAATTATTATTTTAAGCACCGTGTATTCATAGGTATCAGAAATTTATACTTTTTTTGTAAAGTCAAATTGAAATGGAATACTTCCAAGGGTTTAATGCTAGGATGAATTCACGATTCAGCGGAGCGAAACGGCCATCCCACAAGTCGCGTGCCCCCTAAGACCTTATGGCGCCCATCACAACCCCCATGGAGAATTTAACTGGAACCCGCACGCGCCGAATAACCAACGAAGCACACTAATACTTAAGATCGACTTTCTTGAAAAATGAAATTAGTCCATTGTCTTCAAATCTTAACATTTTCACTGTAATAGTTGTAATTGTTGTCACTGACTTTCTCACTTTGTTTGTTTAAATATTTCTTCTGAAGTTTAGTCGTCACTTCTACTCATGAATTATTTGCATTACTAGCTTGTACACTAGCACATACAATATTTAAGATATGATATGTTTAATTATGCATACAACTATAAAGTAACACTGTGATGACCACACTTTTTTGTTTAATAACAGTTAAAAATGTGTCGGATTATTGATCCGAAATTCAAATCGCTATCGTTGTACGCGTACCGATGTTTCCTGACTGACTGACTTGAGCCGAGTCGCATCCAACTTCCTTCCATAAGTCGCATGCTGCTCCCACCCTTCTCTTTGAACGTTCAAAGTCACCTCACATAAAAATCCGGCTCCTCCCCTCGGTCTTTGTCACGTTCTTGGGGTGCATAACATTCATCTAGCAGCAAATAGATCGGCACATGTGCAGAACTATTAGTACTTATATATACAACAGTCTAATCGCAATAGTAATCTACATAAATATAATTGATACGTTTACAATAATTATAATACACAGAACACATATAATAATTTGATACATATTTGTTTGAATTTCATCCAAACAAAGTTTGAATTTCACCAAGTTTTGTACAAACTTGCTAAATTAACGGCTTTCAGGAACTGATTTCTTAAATTATTAGCATCGTATAAAAGATATGGCAATTTATAATGACCTCTAATGGAACGGAACCAGTGAGATATTTCACAGTTCTCTTTTTGTTTAAAATGCATGACGAAGTTGCAGCATGCAGCAACGTTTACATAATAATAGTTCAAACTCGGAGCAATTTGAATTTTCGAGTTACACTATAAACATAAACACAAAATACATGTACACATATGCTAATCAACAGTAAGCAGGCAAATCAGATATGAGTTTTCCAAAGTTTCTATCGTATAGAGTGGAAAACACTATCAAACTGTATCAGTGAAATTTTCGCCTAACCAACTGGTAAGTGTCGAAACGCGTTGCAGGGATCCGAAATCACGCCAGTGTTATTTTTAAGGACCAGGTGTGAGTCCCGTTCCCATAGTTCCTCATGCATGTGCTCACACGTGGGGGTCGGCTCTCTGTAAAGCGAACGCTTCCACCACCGTCGGACCGAAGGGCACGTGCCGCTTCGAACATCTGCGTGGAAGTGCCCATTCTGTTGACTGCTTCGTTCCTATCGGCATCGCATACCGGAATGACTCACCGTATCCGCGGGAGCTATCCTGCTTTGGTACCTTAACTGTACATACTCACTCGTGACATAAAACAGCGAATACAAGCTACATGTACATACCATGCTAGATTTCTGTCCTTATGTGCAATGTTAATTCTCGCACAAAATATTAAGCACCATTAGAAAATTCGAAAAACACGTTCGCACTGGAGTTTTAGAATTTTAGTACGGAAATTGTATTCATCAATCGAAAAATCTGTAATTACCTAATTACAACTTATTACTATGCCTCAGATAGTTCTTCCAAAATTCCCTGAATGATATTATTAATATTATTGCAATTTGTTTTTAGAAGTGAAAATTGCGTAGGAATGGAATTAATATTTAATTGCCATCTACTTGTATTTACACGTCTGCTCAATCACCAATTCTTTTTTAAATAACATTGAGTCTGATAAAATCGATTAAAAATAAGATTCTCAGAATTTTGTTCATTTTGATATAATATAAAAGAGAACAACGATCTATTTCTGTACTAAAAGATATAATATCAATAAGTCGGATACAACCATCATTTTTTAAAACCACATGGAGCAAAAAAGGATGCTATTAGAGACATGTGACTTTAATTTTTATTACTATCAGCAGTGATTTCGAGTCTCTCACCTCAACTAATGGACAAACTTAAGAAATATAAGCAATCACAAATATAAACGAATACGAAAAATAATCAATATCTGACATGTTTATTGCGGCGAACGGATTCCTTGAGTCTGGTGACAACCAGAGCGTGCGTTTATTGTTTTGAAAGACTGCACACATCCCTGAACGTGTGTAGCTACGTAGATCACAAAAGGATCAAGGGTTCCGTACGACCCTTATTGTATGGCATCCAAGCGAAATGGGGGACAGCTGGATAGAGACCGTTATTAAGACACACTACTAGCCAGAAGCACATACATGTACTTTACATTTTATTTTTCTAGGTAATCGTACTATTTTTATATTGTGTACACCACAAACATGATGAATTAGGATGTAGATAACGAATACGTAACTAATATACGCCGCGTGAGCTTTTTTCTTTCTAAAAAACAATGTTTGTAGAAAATTACAACTTATTGGGTATGAATATCATTATTCTGTACAATGAATACGTTGTTTTTTCTAAACTGTACCTTCCGAAATAGGATGTTTTAAACAATTTATACGGTATTTATAGTAAACGTTCATGGAAAACAATATCAAAATGACATAACATAAAATAAATTACATAAAATAATATCGAAACTCTAAACAGATTGTAGTGAAAGAATTGCGGATTCTTTAAAGTCATCCCTTCATTCGTTCATAACGCTTCATACATATTCTACATTACTATTCGTACCGATTCGTAAAACATATCCGTGAACACTATCTCTAAAAAGATACAAATCGCCACAAGATACAAGATACAGATACTTCTTGGCAATTTTTATATTTTCTACAGATTTCATTCATTGTGTACGTTCTATTTATAATGCATTACATTTTGCATTCAAAACTTAGGGAATGCCAGTCTTATTTGAAATGCATATAAATATTAATATAATTTTTCTGGACCCGTATAACTAAGACTTTTTGTCTATTACACAATATTCGAGAAAAAGAAAATAAGTATGTTTAGTCTCTATGAGCCATTGTTTATTTTGATCGATTGTATCATCCACTACGCAAATAAATCTGTGCTTCTTGTCCGTTAATAAACACGTAAATTGTCCTTTATTATTGTTGCGAGGTCGGGTCATGATAAAGAAACTAGGCTCCGTTATTAAAAGAATGGATTTATTGAAGAAGAACTAAGAGGCACGTCTGCTCAGTTAAGCATCTGGATGACTTCAACTCGTAACGTTATTATTATTTTTTTCCTATTATACAGGCTGATCCTGCCGCCATACGAAATCAAAGGCATGCCAAACTACAACTACATAAATGTCGCAACCCGCACTGACTCACAGACGTCACCAACACAACCAATTTGGAATACTACAGTTTGGCTATATGTGTATCGATGAGTAGTGCTCTCGGAATTCTTATGCGTATTGATTACGTGCGTGTTCACCAGCACATAAGCCCTAGCCTTTGATTTCGCATGGCGGGAGAATCGCCCTCTACTTTGCGAAAATTAATCAGCCATTGTAACTTCAGTTTTAATAATGATTTCTTCATTTCCGCAACCCGAACGCACAGAACGTGCTAGCAAATGCCACTCAGAATACATTTCGAAAGTTTTTTGTAAAACTTTTCTTTTTCCTCCTAATCGACGTAGAAACATGGCCAAAATGAAATTTTTTTCGGTACTAGTAGTCGTGTAATTACAAGCCGTATGTAATATAGTGCAATCTATGAGTTAATTCATGTTCAAAAATTGATTTAATATTTTCCATGTTATTAATGAACAAAGTAAATATTCGAACGCACCTTGTGGACTATTTTCCGTAAAAGTATCATCCCGAAACTCTCCAATTTGGAAACAGCTCATTGTCAGTACCGGAATGTCTCTAGATAGATAAGCTTCAGTTAAAGCTTTTATCGCATCACAATTATGCTAGTCCGAGTGTGTTACGCTGGCTACAAGTGTGTTATTATTTTTCAACTCTTTATATTATTAGAACAATTATACAATTATTTAGGATCACCCTGTGTATGAAGCGTATTTTGTTTCATATTCATGCAATTTACATGAATATGTCTCAATCATAAATTTCATAAGTATTTCATTAGACATTTTATTCCATTTTATAAAGTTACTAAACAGATTATAAGATAAGCAATTTAGTATAATCTATTCGAATGGAAGTTGAAATTAAATGAAAGCAGTAATTTGAATTCACGAGTTGATTTCATTCAATTTCAGATATGACTCATTACTTTGCACTTTCTAGTTCTTGATATTAATCCAAAGTGTGGAACAAAATTTCTTATTGTACTATAATATTATTCACCTTTTTAAAGTTGCACACTTGTTCTTAATTAAAATTAATTCCTATTATTCAACGCAATGTAATACAGTTAGAATGTAACAAGACTGCGTAAAATTGTGTCATACACAAGGTGGGGTCATAACTATGTCCACTTTGAATATTGCCGTTATTTGTAATAATATAAAAAAATGTTATATAGAACGAATGTTATACAAAATGTTATATAGTTGTACGGGGGAACATATTGTCACAAGGTTTTTTTGCATGGATGAAGGCATAGGGAAGATTTCAAGGTCATCCGTATTTGTTTTAATTAAATGCTGTTTTTTTTATCGTGATGTCATAGGCAGAAAAATAAGCTTCCTTACATTATAGCCATAGCTCGCTGAATTCGTCTTAACACTGGCTATCACATCGCGATAAATAAAACAGAGCATTCCATTAAAAAACACAGAGATGACTTTGAAATCTCCACTATGCCTCCACCAATGCAGAAAATGTTTGTGTCACAATATGCCTCTCTCTATACCATGTCAGTTTTGTATATATTTTTTATATTATTACAAATAAGAGCAATATTCAAACTGTACATACTTATTGCGCCACCCACCCTGTATGTATTCAACGTGTACAAAACACGCCAAGCTTTTAAATAATTAATCAGTCGTACTATCCCTGCAGGTTTCGTCAAATATATTTCAAGACATGGAATTAAGACACGAGCTTGGTTTCCAAACATTTCATATATATTTACAAAAATTTCAAACTAGCATTTCGTTAACGGTAAACCAGTGGTCTTCCGCGTAAACCTGTGTTGCGTTGATACAATAATTCTTTATTGTAGTATTGTATATTGAAATTCGCACCAATTATGCTATGTCACATTCTACATGCCATGTTCTCGATAATAACACTTTTTCTACAGTTTCGGGTAAAGTCACTCCTAACAAATTAGCCACCATACTCCTCTTTGGCTTTCCTGCATCTATTCTTATTTTTCTCTGCACAGTTTTATACCTTCTTGTGTTCTTCTTGCACAGGTGAACTTTTTGAATGTGCGCTGCCAGCTTCCTTTTGGAACAAATTTGTACTTTGCATATGTCACATTCAAATTTCATTCCTGAATGACAGTACTTAATGTGCACAGCTAAATTCTTCTTATATAAATATGATCGTTCGCACTTATCGTACGGACATGATATAGTTGGCCGATAATCCAGGTGTATTTTAGAATGTGAATTCAGACCGTTTTGATCAAAAAATGATTTATTACATTTACTGCACTGTAACTCTAAAATGGTAATACATATCTTAGTTTGGGCTTCTTAAATACGTACGTAGAAATAAAATACAGGTAATTCTACTTTTTATGTACTTGTATTATGCTCGGTCTTAATATGCTTGTAACGTAGTAACCACTTCTGGAAAACCTTTGTACATCCAGATACCGTGCATGGGTAGCTTTTCTCGTGAGATGCTTTATGCCTATTAAGTCTCGATGTATTTAAAAACTTTTTATTGCACAAGTCACATTTATATTCAGAATGCAAGTGAGAATTTATATGACTCTTTAACTGATACTTTTTTGAAAATGTAATATCGCATTCTTTACAAGCCAGTTTAGATGGATCTTTGTGAACACGATCATAGTGACGTTTTAAATTATGTCTGTTGCTAATCATCAAGGAACAGTTAGGACATCTGGAACATAATATACAGTTATATTTTTGAAAACTTGTTGGCAAACTGATATTAAATACCTACTGAAGTTTTATCTGAGCAATGCTGTGCGTTAAGATATGCCTTTTTAGATGAGAAGAATGTGTGTACGCTTTATCGCAGTCAGCATGATTGCATTTGAAAGGTTTCTGGGTAAAATTGTAAAGTAAATCACAATAAGTACTGCGTAAACAATGAAACAATAATAGTTTCCACAAAATTTTTAAATATATATGGTAAACTGTAACATTGGTTACCTCTCCAGTGTGAATTCTAATATGCGCAGCCAAACGGTCGGCTCGAAGAAATTCAACATTACATTCATCGTAGGTACATTTGTATTTTCTTTTGGTTGCACAAAGTGCACCTACGTTGTCATGACAATTAGTAATTTCATTGTCGAGATTCTGGCGTTCATTCTGTCGCATTTTCGGCACGCGCTTAACCTTAAACAGGCCTGAAACCCGTAACATCCATGTAAAACGCAAATATTTATGTTGATTTCTGTAGTGGCTGTTATATGTCTTCTTGGCCCGTATTCAGAGTTGCGGCTAAGTCGGAAACTTAGTCGAAAAATCTGACTTTAGCGCCAGCCGTATTCACAGTCGGTATTTTAAGTCGACTTTACGGCTCTGGATTAGTTTTGACATTACGAAGTCGACTTATTTCAGCCGTATTCATAGTCGAACTGTTGCGCGAGTCGGTGCGGTGAAATGTACGCGAATGGTGATTTCTTCAGCCGAGTTCACTCGCGAAGGAGACTGAGTGGAAATAAAGGTGTTCACGAAGCTAGCTGGTAAAATGAGATTATATTCGAATGAAAGATACAAGTTTTGCTCAATTAATAAAAGTTTCCAATTCGGAGTCCGAAATCGAAGTGTTTGAAGAAGTCTCTGGGCTCAGCGCTCTGGGCCTCTAGTCTCCCACTCCAGTTGTCCTTGAGCGTGGGGGTGATCCTCCTCCACGCGTCCAGCCTCAGGTGGAGAGCCAATGGGGTGGCCGCTGGTCTGATGTTTCCAGGTTGGTGTAGTAGCGCGCGCATCTCCGCAAGCTCGCCCGCCTAAACTACCCTAACGTTGGGGAGGGGTACGCGAAGGCCCAAGCAGGCCCATGTGGTCAGCAGCCCTCCGGTAAAAGTAATCGGCTATTTTATGACTTTTAGGGTATTGTTCGATTTTTCTATGTTTTCCCAGAAAGGTAGAGAAGGTAATCTATTTAATTAAACTTTAGGTTATTGCCTTTTACCGTAATGCTGCTTGGACCCTATGGTATGCTATTTCTTTGGCCTTTTACAATTTCGGGGTACGCGATTGTCCTAAACTTTCTCTAAGTCACGTACAAGCAATTTACGAAAAGTTAATCCGGTCCTATTCTTCGTTGTTAACAAAAGCTTGTTTTCAAGAGTTCTATTTCGCGATACCTACGCGTATTTCCCGAATTGTACCTATTGTATTTGATTTCCGCGCGTTATTAAGCTGGTCCTAATCCGCGGTTCGCGAACGCGACGCGTGAAGTTATCAGCGAATATGAACATGAAATAAAAACCGAGTTGTGCATCTAAAAATTACATAATCGGTGAGCAAGCGTTGCGATTCCGGAACAGAACTAAGTAGCAATTGTTGTCGAGTCCGAAGTGGGGATTTTAGGTTTTGTAGGTAAACGAGGTAATTGTTTGAAAACTTTGTCTTTTTAATGAGACTTCCGTTAGATGTACAGATATACATTGGATGGTAACTGAATAACTCGTCAACGCGCGCTCTGTGTTTCCTTATATAGAGTTATCGGCGACACACCGACGTTGGTCTTTCGTCGGTGTTAGCGTTTCTCAATCGATAAATTCCAATCGTTACCTTACGCTCTCCATTGTTGTCTTATCTACTATAGACGCAGGAAGTATCGGCTACCTTACATCTAGTAATTTTAGTCGGGGGCTCCCAACACCTTCCCCCTTATGAAAGACTTATGGAGCATTTTTAATTCTTTCCAGAAGTCTTAAAGAAGTCAATGTACTAGGCCGAAAGGGTTCATCTGCAGCCGAAATAGTTACATGCTGTGTAGGTGCCGTATTATTGAATGAACAATTGTGATAACAAGGTCCTATAACTTGGCGTAACAATTTTAGTAACGCGTGGAAAACTCCAATTTTATATAAAAACATAAACACAATTGAGCCCAGAGCAACATATCCGGCGTATGATAAATATTGTGAAAATGTTTTTTTCCAGCTAATAGTTCGCTTATGCGACATTATTCTTTCGCTCAAGGTTTTTAGTTCGTCTAAGGTTTTTCCCATTTGCTGGAGTTGCTCTGGCTTTACATGAATATCTTTTACCAGATCCATTGGAATGTCAGTTTCTGTAATCGTCTCATTGAATTTATCTTGTAATTTAGGTAATAATATTCGATCTTCGTAAGTACTGGAGATTTTGATGTTTTCTGGTTTCAAAGTTGTCGTGTCTGTGATTCCATTGCAATCCGGTTCTAAATGTAATACAAAATTTCCTTTTATGTTAACGTTTTTCGCTTTCCTATCATTACGGAGTACATGTAGTGTTTCTTCTTTAGGCGCTACACCGATCCAATCCTGATTGGTCTTGAGTTGTATCCAAACTGTATTTTTAATTTTCATATATTTTGAGAAGCAATCAGGGTTTTCTTGTTTCGAAATTATTTGGCTCAGGCAGTTATCATTATACCCAGGCGAATATTCTGGCTGTCTTCTTCGTAATATTTTAAATTTGAATAAACGTTTCATATCCCTGATTTCTTCTGAACTTATTGGGGTAAATGCACTAGCCATCGGATCTAATAAGATAAACTGATGATTTACATTAATTATAGAGTGAGAAAGCCATCCATGGCTTGGTAAAGATATAACCCTAAGCAATTCAAGTTTCTTAGTTTCTAACAACGGTATAAAGATTTCTACTAATACTCTATTTCGTGTTAACGCAATACTTATTTCGCTAACTTCTAATAACGTAATATAATATTTCTCTTGCATTGGGACTGGGAAATTATCTACATGTTCATGTTCCCTCAACATGTTAAATAAGTCTTCCGGCGGAATGGTCTCGGGACGTAGTATACCACGCCTGCCGTCTACTATCAAATCGTCCAAATTTCGTATATTTTCTTTTAATTCAAACAGGCTTTCATCTAAATCTAATAGAGTTTCATCTATCTGTATGTTAATTTCATTAGCTTGAGCAAGTGTCCTAACTTTGTTAAATTGAGAATTTATTTCTTTAACAGCTGCAGTAGCATGTATTAGTGTGTCTTCATTATTTCCTATTGTGTTCAATATAATACTAGTTTGATTCTTTACATACTGAATGATGCTTTTCTGGTCCGAATATAATTTGTCTAGTTCAGAATTGTATTGTTCTGCGTCGGATTCATCCAAAGTTCCAAATAACGTTTTGCTAATTACTCCTATGAAATCAAATAGTCCACGTTTATTGCGAGGCTCCACCCCGCCAGCTAACATTACACCTTTCACTTTCTTCTCAATTTTCGTCAAATCTAATATTTTCCTCTGTATTCTTTTGCTTGAGCTACATGACCATGGAGCTGAGTTAACCAATCTTATACAGTTATGAAGGAGATTCATGTACTCATTCTTTATCAACTGAAAATTGTCTTGCAATGTTCCAAAATCTATCCCTATCACTATCTTCCATTGTTCATGAAATAATTGTACGTCAGCGTGTTTCTCGAAGTATATGGCTTGTTGGATTCCTAAAGGAGCGATTGAATACCCTGTTTCAGTGCTTTCAGCTATGCAGTTAGTCATGCAGACTATCAGCAGCAATATTTGCGTCTTCATCTGCAAAATAAGGTTTTATATCTTTCCTATGATATTGTTTGAGTTTTCCTTTCACTTGTACATGAAAAGTGACATTATTTTCTTGTTTTTTATTATATAAGGACCTGTCCAAAGAGGATCTGATAAGTTAGGAGTGTTTATCTGTCGTATAAGTACCATGTCCCCTGGTTTTAATTTATATTTTGCGTCTGTCTCGTCTATTTGTTTCTCCTGATAATTCCCAATATTTTCCCTAGCTTCCTTGATTTTACTTTCATGGCATAATTTAAGAGTATCTTGGATTTCCTGTAATGAGAGTCTATACTCTTCTTCAGAAAAGATTGAATTGGGTCCGTGTCCGTGTTGTAGCTCATATGGTGTAAATCCGTGTGCTCTATTAATAGTACAGTTGTATGTTAAAAATGCTTTTGGAAGAACATCTGTCCATTCGCCTTGTTCATTGATATAGTGTTTTAAATATTCGCGCAGAAATTGGTGCGATCGTTCATTTTTTCCGTTACTTTGTGGGTGGTTTATCGACGTGTATATTAATTTAATATTTAATTGTTTGCACAGCTCTTTAAATTCCCAACTGGTGAATTCGGTTCCATTGTCGACAAGGATTTGATTTGGTTTTCCTTGATGAGCGATCCATTCACTCCACAGGGCTTTTATTACACTCGCGGTGGACTTGTCTTGCAGTGGCGCCGCTATTAAATATCGCGTTAGATAGTCTTGAATGACTAAGACGTATTTCCTGTCACCGTATTCGTTTAAAGGTCCTAAAATGTCTAAGGATATTTTATCATTGGGTTTCAATGGTATGTCTGGTGCTGTATACGTATACGCTGTGGCATGAATGTTTTTATTCCTTTGGCAAATATCGCATTTATTTACATACTCCTCCACATCTTTTGTGATATTAGGCCAATTGTATTTAGTTCTCAGCGTCTGAAGTGTCTTTTCTTTGCCATAGTGCCCTCCTAATATACTCGCATGAGCAACCTGTAAAACTTTATCTTTATCTAAATCATCTTTTGGTAATTCGGATTGAAAGATTGTTAACTTTTTACCAGGAAGTTCATCGTTAATTATTTCTAATAATTTGTAAATATTAGGTTAATCTGTTTTTACATTTAAGGAATTAATCGTTGGTTTTAAGAAGTGTTTCAATTTTGTTTTAATACTACGAACTGTGTCCGCTGTTCCTATTTGAATTTCATTGTCCCTCAAAGTTTCATACATTTGATCCGTATAATATATGGTTGGGTTACTTAGTTTGCCTACTTGTTTTCTTATTATGATTTCTTTGGTCTGCACGGGAAGTGCTACGGGGATTAATGTTCCTTGTTCCTTGAGATCAGTGTCCGGGTTGAGTTTATTAATTATATTTCTAATTATAGATCGGTATTTTAGAGGCATTTTATTTGTTTCAACAATCCATCCAATGCGACTGGATTCAATAGGTTCTAAAATTTTCTCTAATGTTTGGATTGTTGGCTCAGGTCCTATATTAGCATAATTTTCCTTGGTGCTATTGTCAAAATTGATTCGTATTGTAATATGTTCTATCATGTAATTGGGATCCTCGGATAACCAGTTCTCCTCCAAAGAATTTACATTTACTGTAGGGATTCTAGACAATGCGTCCGCGTTGCTGTTTATTTTACCCGGTTTATATTTGATCTCATAGTCAAATTCTAATAATTTGAATCTCCACCGCATAAGTCTTGAACTAGGGTCTTTAACATTCATAAGCCAAATTAACGGTTTGTGATCGGTAACAATTATGAATCGTTCTCCATATAAATATTGTTGAAAATGCTTGGTAGCCCAAACGATTGCTAATAATTCTTTTTCCGTCGTTGAATAGTTAATTTCCGCTCTATTCAATGTTCGCGATGCGAAAGCGAGAGGTTTATCGTTTCCAATTTCTCCTTGCGATAATACCGCGCCGATTGCATGGTTAGACGCGTCGGTCGTTACGATAAATGGTTTATTCCAATCTGGGTACGCCAATATAGGTTTAGTTATTAATTTCTCTTTTAATGTTTCAAATGCCTTGCTACAATTTTGGTCCCATTCAAATTTGCTGTCCTTTTTTAGTAGGCTAGTCAGCGGTTTTGACATTTTCGAAAATTGTGGAATAAATTTTCTATAATACCCGACAAGTCCTAGAAATTGTTTGATTTCTTTTGCGTTTTTAGGCCGGGGATAATTTTTTACTTTTGCTATTATCTCTGGATTTGGGGTTACACCGTTTTCAGAAATGACATGCCCTAAATACTGAAGTTCAGGTCTTAAATATTCACACTTGTTTGGTTGTAACTTCAGTCCTACCTGTCTAAGTCTGTCAAAGAGTTTTATTAAATTTTTATTATGTTCGTCAATCGTATTTCCGTAAACAATTATGTCATCAAGATAGACGAAACAGGAATTCCCTACCAGTCCTTTGAGTCCTCTATTCATCATACGTTGAAAAGTAGGCGGGGCATTTTTTAATCCAAATGGCATTCTTGTGTACTCATAATGTCCGTCAGGAGTGGAAAATGCGGTTTTCGGAATATCCTCCGGTTTCATTCCTATTTGATGGAATCCGGAAGTTAAGTCAAAAGCTGAAAAGTATCTTGCATTTCCTAACTGATCTAAAATCTCATCTATATTTGGCAGTGGGTATGCGTCTTGTATAGTTTTTTCATTTAATTTTCGGAAATCTATCACAAGTCTCCATTTTACTTCCCCACTTGCGTCTGATTTCTTAGGAACTATCCATAACGGTGAATTGTACGGAGAGTCAGATTCTCTAATTATTCCTTTTGCTAACATATCTTTAATCTGTCTTTTTATCTCTTCCTGATGTATTGGGGGATACCGATATTGTTTGGTGTGTATAGGAATTTCATCCGTAGTTTTTATTTCGTACTGCGTTAAATTTGTCAATGGCAAAGGATCGTTAGGAAGAGTAAATATGTCATCGTATTCCTTAATTATATCCCAAAGTTTATGTGCATGTGGTTCGATATGGTCAAGTCTGGTATTTGTTTTTAGTAATTTTTGTCGCTCAGTCGAGGATTTTACTGGCTCCAAGGACAATATCAGATCTTCCTGAAAAGGTTCTATTTTTTCTATTTTTCGCAACAAATGAATCGGTAAGATGGGTTTGTGTTGTGAATTCAGTTTCGTTATTGCCCCAGTGCCGTCCTCAAATATAACTAGTACATCTGAATTTTTGCAATTATTTGGAATATCTTGCCTTTCCAATTCTAATCCGCCTATTCTGAATTTTTTGTTCGAAATTTGAAAATCCTGTCGTGTCAAAATATCTATTCCTAATATTCCCTGAATTCCGATTGGTAATTGATCAACGATCTGGAATTCGACCGGTTTTTTATTCATACGCGTTCTTATGCCATATTTCGCTTGCGAAACCTGTCCGTTAAAACCTCTAATTTTTACAGCTTGGATTTTTTCTAAGTACTTGTCAGTTATCTGTGACTCCTGCAGTAGAGATACTCCGGCTCCCGTGTCGATCAGGTATGTTGTCTGCTTTAGGCCGTCGAGTTGCAATGAAACTCTAGGTGATCTCCTGTATTGGTGTCCTGGGCCCGTATTCACAGTCGTGGCTGAGCCGAAATTGAGCCGAGCCAGAGCCAGAAATGATGACTTGAGCGCCGCGCGTATTCACAGTCGTCAAATAAGTCGCCTGTGACGTCATCGGCTCAAGCTCTTGCTCACGGAATCCGACTTATTCGCGGCCGTATTCAGAGTCGAGCGAGCCAGGATTGAGCCGGATTTTTTGCTGGAGAGGGGATGGATTCCCGAAGTCAGCCAAAACGGTGGCTTGAGCAAATTTTTGAACGTCCCGCGTCGAATGTCTGACGTCCAGTCTGTAGTGGTTAGTGTCCAGTGTCCAGTTTTCAGCGTTTAACAATCAGCGTGTAGTGTCCAGTGTCCAGTTTTTAGCCATTTTTAGCCATTTCCAGTGTCCAACGGTCTATCTTCAAATTTCGGGATCAACCAGGAATACAGTAAGTAGTTGAAGGTTATGTTTTGTATACTGATTTGCACCCATTTCAACTTTTAATTTGTATTTCTTTTTTGGTCTTCAGAATTTCAAACCTTAGAACTTTTACAATTAGAACATGAATTGGACGGGGTGCTAATGGGAGATGCTGAGTTTCCAGCACTTTCATTTTTGGTGACGCCAATCCTGCATCTGAGGATCATAAAGCGTATGTATTTTTTCTCCATTAATCTCTGTCCTAATTTTGTGAAGACTAATTGTATTTGTAATTCTAATTCTATTTCAGATATAATGCCATCCACATTAGAAGATGGACAGCCGTAGATGGACGTTTGGAATTTGGAGGAGATGCTCCTGCCTCAAGCGAAGAATGGAAATAAAACTGTAATATTGTAATAAAACTGTAATCTTTTAATAAAACTGTTTATTGTCTCAATTGAAGAAGGTTTTTTATTTCGTTCCTGTTCCAATTAAGCTAGTTCTAGATTTAATTCTGCCGATCACGCTTTGACAATACCGAATCTTAACACACATATTTGAATTTGAGGAGAAAGCGGGAACGATAGAGAGCCTCGTCCGTTGTAACCTCTGATTTAATTGGTCGATACGTCTGACACTATCCCGACAGCACCCGAAGTCTTCTACATCACACACACACGCTCGCAGTAAATGGCTCGGCTTCAGAACGCCGTTTGCTCCGTCGATCCAGGCTTGAGCCACGACTGTGAATACGGCGCGGCTCAGCTCAAAAATTCCGGCTCCCAGAGGTCAGGCTTGAGCTCCCGGCTCAGCCACGACTGTGAATACGGGCCCTGCTGTTGCCATTCGCTCTCGTTGCAGTTCACAGGTCCCGATGAAGGTGGTCTGGTTGTAACGCCGTCCTTGTGAAAATTTCGCTGGCGTTGGTCGTTTCGTTGATGATACTGTTTAATTCTACACTCCACCTCCAAATGTCCATTCTTCTTACAGTATTTGCACTGCTTGTGATTAGGTTCTAGTCCAGGTCGTGATTTTGACTGTTCCTGGTACCTTTGAGTTGAAGGAAAACTTCTTTTTCTTCGATAGGTTCTGTCTTCCTCCTCCAGGGCTAAGGCAGTTTGGTATACTTGGCTCAGGGTGTTGAAACGCTGCAGACGAAGGCAGTTGCGTATTTCTGGTTTCACGGCATTTTTGAATCGTCTAATAGATTCCTGAATTTCGTGTTTTTCGATGCCACTTTTTTCTGCAGTACTGTAGGACGATTCCCCTATTAAATTCAGAATTCCCTCATGGATTTGCGAGAATCTTGCTATAAATGAAGTCAAACCCTCGGTGTGTCCTTGATCGCAATTCATTCTCCGTTCCTTCAGTGTGTCCAGAATATCCTTCGTATGTCCGTAAAGAGTTTGCACTCTGTCGAACAATGCCTGATATCCTGTTATTGTATCGGGCATGAATCTACTGGCTATTTCTCCTTCAATCTTCTGCGCCCGGACAATATGCAAAAGATTAGCTCGATCCCCGAGCTTTACGCTACGACGTGCCTCTTGTATTTGACTTATAAACCTCTTTGGGTTCTTACCGTCAAATATGGTAATTAGCTGCAGAGCAGTGCGCAGATCCAATGGATCCGCAGCCTCATCTTCTTCTACTTCGCGCCTCAAATTTTCCAATGGTCTTCCCGTCAATCCTTCTTGTGCAGAGGACACATTTTCCTGCCCTAAGTGTTGTCGATTCTGCTGTTCTTTCATGTCCCTCAACTCCAAGGTTAATTTCACAACCTCTTCGGCCAACAAACTAACAGTTTTTTGAATTTCCGCGAGATTTGATTGATTAGACATTTCGGCGGGACTTTGAGTGCGGGACATTGGGGCAGTAACAAAACCGTCACTTTCACTTTCGAGTTCGGTCGCGTAGCTAGAGGTGCTGGAAGTATCAGAGTGTATTTCACTACCTTTCGTTCTCCAAGTGTTCCACTGATTGTTTTCCAGCTTCGGTCGACACTTAAATTCGGGATAAAGAGCACCTATTCCCGGAGGAACAACTAGAGAAAACTAGTATATTTACTCTCGCTGTGTATTCAGACGTATCCCACCGCTGCCACCAATTTGTTGTCGAGTCCGAAGTGGGGATTTTAGGTTTTGTAGGTAAACGAGGTAATTGTTTGAAAACTTTGTCTTTTTAATGAAACTTCCGTTAGATGTACAGATATACATTGGATGGTAACTGAATAACTCGTCAACGCGCGCTCTGTGTTTCCTTATATAGAGTTATCGGCGACACACCGACGTTGGTCTTTCGTCGGTGTTAGCGTTTCTCAATCGATAAATTCCAATCGTTACCTTACGCTCTCCATTGTTGTCTTATCTACTATAGACGCAGGAAGTATCGGCTACCTTACATCTAGTAATTTTAGTCGGGGGCTCCCAACACAATGAAGCGGTGTTACTTTTGGAGAGAGGATAGGTTAAAGTAAATTTTCTCAAGTCAGCCAGATGGTTGACTTCCGAAATGCCTAACGCATCCTATTGGTCGAAAATCTGAAAATGTCAAGCTAGCCAGGAGCGATCGTCCGGCGTCGAGTGTTTACCGTCCCCAATAGCCAAACGTGACATTGGCCCGTATTCACAGTCGTGGCTGAGCCAGGAGCTCAAGCCTGACCTCTGGGAGCCGGAATTTTTGAGCTGAGCTGCGCCGTATTCACAGTCGTGGCTCAAGCCTGGATCGACGGAGCAAACGGCGTTCTGAAGCTGAGCCATTTACTGCGAGCGTGTGTGTGTGTGATGTAGAAGACTTTGGGTGCTGTCGGGATAGTGTCAGACGTATCGACCAATTAAATCAGAGGTTACAAGGGACGAGGCTCTCTATCGTTCCCGCTTTCTGTTCAAATTCAAATATGTGTGTTAAGATTCGGCATTGTCAAAGCGTGATCGGCAGAATTAAATCTAGAACTAGCTTAATTGGAACAGGAAGGAAATAAAAAACCTTCTTCAATTTAGACAATAAACAGTTTTATTAAAAGATTACAGTTTTATTACAATATTACAGTTTTATTTCTATTCCTCGCTTGAGGAAGGGACATCTCCTCCAAATTCCAAACGTCCCTCTACGGCTGTCCATCTTCTAATGTGGATGGCATTATATCTGAAATAGAATTAGAATTACAAATAGAATTAGTCTTCACAAAATTAGGACAGAGATTAATGGAGAAAAAATACATACGCTTTATGATCCTCAGATGCAGGATTGGCGTCACCAAAAATGAAAGTGCTCGAAACTCAGCATCTCCCATCAGCACCCCGTCCGATTCATGTTCTCATTGTAAAAGTTGTAAAATTTGAAATTCTGAAGACCAAAAAAGAAATACAAATTAAAAGTTGAATTGGGTGCAAATCAGTATACAAAACATAACCTTCAACTACTTAATGTATTCCTCGTTGATCCCGAAATTTATAGGTAGACCGCTGGACACTGGAAATGGCTAAAAATGGCTAAAAACTGGACATTGGACAGTACACGCTGAATGTTGAACGCTGGACACTAAGCACTACAGACTGGACGTCAGACATTCGAGCGGGACGTTCAAAAATTTGCCCAAGCCACCGTTTTGGCTGACTTCGGGAATCCGCCCCCTCTCCAGCAAAAAATCCGGCTCAATCCTGGCTCGCTCGACTGTGACTACGGCCGCAAATAAGTCGGATTTCGTAAGCAAGAGCTCAAGCCGTTGACGTTACAGGCGACTTATTTGACGACTGTGCATACGCGCGGCGCTCAAGTCATCATTTCTGGCTCTGGCTCGGCTCAATTTCGGCTCATTCACGGCTGTGAATACGGGCCTAGGTTTACGGAGGTTTTGTATATACTGTTGCGTTTCCGAGCGTTTTGGAGTTGGTCCTGAAAAGGACCGTAGGTAAGTCCGCCCGTGGAGCGCTGAGCACTCTGCTCGACGATCGCGGGAGGTTCCAAAATAATCTTGGACTCTGATTTGTGTGGTGAAAATTAGAGGTCCTTGGCCCGTATTCAGAGTCGTGGCTAAGTCAAAAACTTAGTCGAAAAATCTGACTTTAGCACCACCCGTATTCACAGTCGGGATTTTAAGTCGACTTTAACAGCTCCAGATTAGTTTTGACATTACAAAGTCGACTTTTTTCGGACCGTATTCATTGTCGAACTAAGTAGGAACGAAGCGATGTTATTCTTGGAGAGAGGGTAGGTTAAAGTAAATTTTCTCAAGACAGCCAGGTGGTTGACTTCCGAAATGCCTGTTAGCGTCGAGTTTATTTTAAAAGAAATTGGTATTGTGAGAACTGCTTGAAGAGTGTCCTATGACAGTTTTATGATAGGGACTCAGGTCAGTTAACGCCACTTGAGTGAGAGAAAGCATGAGTGAGAGAGTGTGCAGGCCTGGTACCGATGTCGGCTAGTGGCCCGACGTCACCTAGCCTTCGGAGGTCTAAGTGCTGCACGTGTGATTGTTTAAAGAATGGCAAGCAGCCCGACGCTGCGTTGCCGAATTGAGGGATATGCTTCCTGAAGGACCTGGCCACGGAGTGGGGAAGGACTTTGTGTCTTCTGGTAAGAGGACTGTGATTGACCCCACGGCACTTACCCCAGAACCATACTCGGGAAAAGTACTCCTTAACGCCTCGAATCTTTATCCTGACAAACCTTTCCTAATACTGAATCTAACATCAGAAGTGGGATACGAAGTCTCGTCTCTATATTTTAAAATAACGGGTCGCGAACGAATTCCATTGTCGAGGAATTGCTTAGGCGCGTACTCGAGGGATTGAGCAATACGGTTGTCGCGAATGCTTTATCCGCAGTGTTTTCGGTGTGTTTGAGTGTATTCCCGGAATTTAGAGGCACGGATGTGGGCGAAGATGCCAATCTATTGTGTGACTGTGTCGATCAATTATTTGAGAATGTTCCGGTGGATAAGCCACTCAATTTTGTCACGCGTGCACTGGCGGGTGTCGCGAAAAGAAAGTGATTCGAGGGCTGGAATGAAACGCCAGTTATGTGCCAGAAGTTTGGGGTAGATTTGTGCGGATTTCGAGAGGTGAATCCGGAGAAGCCATGGACATAGAATTCGCTCAACGATTACCTGAACGTGAGGATGAACGATGCAGCGGGGTGCAGAGCAGGTTGCAGTCGTTGCTGATGGAAAATGTTGGAATGGTGACCATGGGTAACGTAGTGAGGGCCGTGAGTACTGGCAGGCTGCGTATTACATTGCGAGAAGAAAAGGTAAGGTAGTTGATTGTCACCTTATCGGTCTTTGATTCCTGAAGCGCGAAAGAATGCGCGAGATTTTTCGGGACGTAGTGGAGAACGGAATGATTTTAGGGAGTATCTTCCTGTTCGTTAGTTCCGCGATTTTAATGAGAAAGAAATCAAACGGAAAGGATTGATTTTGTGTAGATTTCCGTGAACTGTATAATTTTGTGGTTTAGAGGACGATATCGATTGCCGATGATCGAGGATCAATTAGATCAATTGAATAAAAGCAATCATTTTACGATTTCGGGTTGGGCAACTGAGGTTTATGGTAGATTCCCATTGTGTAAGGTTCCGTCGGTAGAACTGGGTTCGTCGCGACGGACGACCATTACCATATGTTTCAATGTATTTGGGCTTTATGACGCCTCAGCGGTTTTTGAAGGGCAGTAAATGCGACGGTTAGAAGCGTTGCAATTAGAGTCGCCCGGTATACCTGAAGAATTCTGATTTCGTCGAATGCAATTGAGAGAGCAATAAGCTGTTTGTGTGGCACGATGAGCGATAGGACGCTCGCCAACGTGTGATGTGAATGCTACTTTCAAGATCGGTGTTTATGGTTTTTGATTTAAATAGAGATATGGAATTGCGTATTGATGCAAGTTCAAATGAGTTTGAAGGAATGTTATTTTAAAGAGTAGAAAGAATACAGCGGGTGGTAACGTACTAGGATGAGCGTACGACGCTGGGAATGTTTCGAATTATACTTCTTTCGAATTAGAAGACTCGCAGTAAAAGATTGAACTAGTATTTCTGCGTGTATTTGTTGAGGACGCGTTTCATTGTGGTTAGTGGAACCGTTTGAGCGAATCGACGAAGGTTATCAACGTGTGATTTTGATCGTCGGTGTGTTACTAAATTTGTGTTAGTAGTTTCCATCATCTCGTTATCTGGTCTGCAGATGTCCTAGGTTTTTGACAAGGGAACCAAGGAAAATTATTTGAAAGAATTGTGCAGGATTGGAAGGGAATTTGTGCAAGCAGTTCCGATCATTTTGTTATCTGGTTTAGAGATATGTATCTCAGGGTTTTGACGAGAGATTGCCGTTGTTTGGCGCGAGTCGATTGAGCCGATTGGTGGCAATGTACCGCGATATGAATTCTGAATTCGAACTGCAGAGTTGTTTGTTGGTCAGCATAATAGTAAGGATCATTTTATTGAGGTCGGTACTCCGCGTGCGAATAGCCAGGTAGGACGTTACGTTGTTGCAGTAACGAACCTTTCGGCGGTAGAAACGCAGAGGAGTGAGAAAGAAAAGAAAGAATGGCCGAGCGAGATGACCAGGATGGTTGTACTGACCGTGAATATTAAGATTTGAAAGTTGGTTGAGTTTACCTAATTTAGGTTCTTGTACGGACGCGAATCGAGTGCAGCAGTGTACCTGTCGTGATCGAAAGAATTATGCCGGATATTAGTGACAGTATCGATTTGACTGTCGACGGGCTGATCATCTTAAATTATTTCATGAGAATATCGATCGGGACATTTGATTTTCGTAAGGTCGGCTGATGCGCGTGAGACGGTTGCGTAATACTAGTAGCCATTGTTTATTAACATTATATTTAATTTACAGTAAAATATTAACTTTAATATGATGCAAGTATTTCTATGGCTTTGTTACGTCCGTATTTTACGCAAGCAATTTTTCCACTTTAAAAATCGAGAATATTCTAGCATTCAGCTAAAATCTTAGTTTCAAGCTCAAACCGCACCCAACATAATCTCTCAGTCCTGTAAACATTCCCATGCAGCCCCTACTGCAGTGATTCATACACAGCTGCACTCAAGACGCGCTTGAGTCATACGGCCACATCCTAGGGCTTGTCTAGGAAAATCCGAAGGCTTTACCCCACTTTTTACCCCAAACGAGCGCTGGTTCCGACTATATAAACCGTCCGAAATCTTATACAGCAGAGTCTTTAGTAGCTTGATCTTCCGAAGGGCGAAGCTCTGCCCTTCCGAGGATCGACCGCGCTAGTTCTCTCCGGAGTTCAGTCTTTGATTCTTTTCAGAAGGGTGAAGTTCTGTCCTCCTTGTAGTAGATCGTGCTAGGCACTTTCGAACCATCCAAACCATTCAAAGCTTAGACGCTGGGGTTATTCCGAGGGTGATCGTATTTGTTACTTTCGACCAAACTATTCGAATCTCTTTATAAGAATTAGACGTTGGAATACGGGGTTATTCCGAGGAAGATCGTACACGTTACTTTCGACCAAATCATTGCATTAGTTGCAATTACTCTTGTAACCATTCAATTACGCCGTGAATCAATTCTATACGAACAGACGAGGATTATACAAAGGTATTTCGTAACAAACGAACACACACTTAACACGATTGTATACTTTATTCTCTGCAATTGTTTCAACATAGTTACCTTATTTTTCATGTCAGTTACTCCTTTTCTACTGTCTTGATTCACGACGGCGCTGCTGCAACTTCTTGCCGTGACGGTCCAACGGAGCTGCTGTTTCCGAAAGCTAGAGGAATGGAAGGAAAGAAAGGTGATCGGATTCAGGAGTGGAACAGGGAACATTATTATTGGAATCAGGAAAAAAACAGGAAAAACTTAAATAAAGAGACACCGGCATAAAAAACCCCCTCCTGAAGGGGAAAAAAGCCAATGCCTCTTTCACAATGGACCAAACGGAACAAGGATGACAATCACATCAAATACGCGCAGATTATTACAACTAATGGCCATAACAAGAGAGCTCTCTTACCTAATGCCTGTTAGCTTGCCGACGCGGCAGTGACCCTCAGTCACGGAGACGACTCGTCCTCCGCACTGTCGACAATCCGCTCGGGATTGAAACGGAGCAAGGCACCCTGGCGGCAATCTTCGAGTTGCGGCCCAAAAGTAGCCTTCCCCTTGGTGGGTCACCCGCAAAGCCGCCCAAGAAAAGGATCAAGGGCTCGAGCCAACACCACGCACACACACTCTCGCAGTCAAAACGCATCAACCTCAAACTCAGATAACTAATGAGCAACGCTCGACGGCCGATCGCAATCTGACTCGCGTCTCCGTAACGCTTCGCTTCGGAGCCCCTTGGCCCCGCGCCCCCTCAAGAATAACAATTTCCAATCGCGTGGCGAGCACCGGAGCGACGCTACGCTAACGGCCTTAAATAAACTAAAACTCCCAAAACTGCAAACTGATTTTATCTCAAATGCGAACATCTACATTCAATTACCACCTGCCATAGCGTACAATACTGAAAGCGACATCGTACATAGAACCCACATTTAGTGTAGGAATATTTAGCCGCTCAACTATTCCTATCCGGGGTAATATAACTCTTGGGAGAGACTTGGCGCCTTGCGTAGCCTAGTGGTACCCCAAGTTTTTACCTTTAGCCATCCTAAACCTTTTTCCTTTCTGGGGACCTTCGGATCGACCTGGGTATTATCAGATTAATATTGTTGTGCCAATAGGTCTCATTGACATTAGCGCAGTGAGATGTGTTTGGACCTCAATTAAAGATCTAACTATACATCAGGTAGAACTGGCCTCCGGACTGACACCCTCGCGAATCAGGGAACAATTGGGTAGTTTAAAGAACAATTTTATAAATTGGATTACCAGTCCAAAAGCACGTTAGACTTGAGAGAGACTTGGCGCTTTGCGTAGCCTGGTGGTACCTCAAGCTGTGTTTTTCCTTAACCTGATCCGATTCCTGTATCAATCAGCTTCGAGCGTTAAAGAGAATCTGCCTGAAAGGTATTATTTTGCCAATAGTGCTCATTGACACCAGCGCAGTGAGATGTGTTTGGAACTTAATTAATCTCAGGCTTATTCGAATTGGCGACTGCTGATTGGGCTCGCATATCCTTAAAGGTTTAGGACTGAGCACGTTTTCCGTAACCAAACGGATATAAAAACGGTCTCGCACGGCTAGCCCGTAACAGCTTATATAATGATTCTTGTATTTCAGATTGTACTTGCAGACCCAGGTGGTATTAGTCAACCATCCGTATCACGCATCATTGACAGGGTAAGTTTGTTGTTTGCTCGCCTATTAGGCGAAGCAATTAAAATGCCTGTGGGTGTAGAGGCTCGTGCCCAAAATAGACGATTGTTCAATCGTCTGGGACATGGTAACCATGGTAACCATGGTATAAATATTTTAGACGAAACGTACCGCAATAGAAAAGGCTACTTTTCTCTCAACGTACAGGTATGGTATTATTTAAGTAGTTTTGGATTGATTGTACTTCCTGTGCATATAATCATTTTTGTTCATTTACAGGCAGTTGTCGGTCCCCAGACAGAATTTCTAGATATTGTGCCAGAATGGGCTGGCAGTACGCACGACAGTCGCATATTTCGCACCTCACGGCTGTACGTGCGCTACATGGAGCGCGAATTGGATGGGATGCTTGTGGGAGACGCAGGGTATCCAGCCCTTCCATTTCTGTTAACCCCAGTAAGGAATCCTGCAACCGAGGAGCATATAGCGTATGTATTTTTGCCTTGTCCTAATTAACTGAAGTGTAATTCTATTTCCAATTTTAATTTGATTTCAGATATAATGCCATCCATAGCCGGACAAGGGTGGTGGTGGAGCGTACGTTTGGAATTTGGAAGAGGAGATTTCCATGCCTGCAGCGAGGACTAGGAGTCAAACTCATAACCACCACAACTATTGTCGTCGCCTGTGCGGTTCTACACAATTTGTCGCTGCTCTACAATGATGTGCTCCAAGAAGAAGACTTCGAAGAAATGCATGAAGAGGTGGAAATGGATGCGGGACAGTTTGAAGGTGAGCAGGCAAATGGGTTTGCTGTTCGGGAAGGTGTAATTGCAAGGTTGTTCCAATAAAAAAAAAGTTTCATTTTGTATAATAAAAATCTATTTATTCTACATCCTCCTGTGCGAAACGATAACTCGCTAGACGCGCTTCTGCTAGTTCCGCCGTTGCCAACGCTTCCCGCTGCTTGTACTCCAGGATTTTTTTCTCCATCTCCGCCAGAATGTTGTCGTTGTCCATTTTGCGCCGGATGCGTTCCGCGACTAAGCCGTATACGCTCTGTGCATCTTGCGTGGTACGCCGCCTCTTCCTCCTCGGCTCCAGTGGTTCGGAAATATCCTCTGCAAGGATACAATTGTTAAAGTAATTAGTTATCGACGGTTATTAGGTTCGTATAATAAAAAAGCAAACAGATATATTAAAAACATTACATATCATCGATCGTGTTACTCTGCTGGTCGAGAAACTCGCACGCAGCGCTTGTGCTCGGCTGAGCGGACCCAAAGCTGCAAGTTTCTTCAACGTGGACTATTTTTTATGAAAACAAGAAGACAGTGCGTATAATTTCAAGAAACTTTTTGTATAATGGTAAAACGAATGGCTAAAAAAATCTTGTATCATGGTACTCACCATTCAGGCACTCCGTTGACATATTAGAGGTAAAAACCACCGGAGGATTCGATAACAATTTCGGTGAAATTGCCGCGACCTCGGGATCCACCTCTGCCGGAGTCTGGGCTGGTCCTCCTCCAGTCCCCATGACACCCAGCCTCTCTGCTGATAACGCCTGTCTCTGGGTGTGCTTAATATTAGCCCATTTCTTTAACTGCTGAGATGTCCGCTGAAAATAGAAAATACATTCAGTTATTATTGTACATTATTCTTTTAATCATAAATACAAGAATAAAATTTTAGAAGATTGCCCGTGACCCTCAAAAAATCCTTTATTATAGTAAGAAACTTACATTTTCTCCAACCGTGCTAGACAAATTGTATTCCTCGGCTATCAAGGTCCATGCCTCATTCTTTTCGCGCAAACTTATGCCACTCTTTTGACCTTCAATTATATGCTTGTATCGGTCCAGGATAGATAATAGTAACGTTTTTTCCTGGGTAGAAAAATGCTTAGCTCTGACAGACGACATAACTGCTGTATTCCAAAATGCGGCTGAGTATGCTGGGCGTAGGCTTCAATACTTCGTAAAACAAATGACAATCGACAACAGCGGAGGACAGAAAGACAAGAGAGCATCGACAACGATTCTTGACTTTTCATTCTTGATTTCGCCCGCTAAAAATATTGTTGCTGTATGTATGGTTTTACATAACTTATAATTAATGTACAATGATGTGTCTCAAAAAGAACAATTGCAGAAGGTAAGGGAAGAAGGTAGAAGTGGAAAGCTTTTTGAATAAAAATAAAAACGTTGCATTTTTCAACCAATATCAGTTTTATTATTCAGAGTTTTATTGTTTTATTTTCCGATCTTCATTTTTGACAAAACTCAGGTCCTAACGTTTATAATCTAACAAACCTACAACTTTACAATCACTTCACAACCTAACAATTCCGAAGCATTCATCATATATTCGAATTCGAGTGTAAAGCGGGAATGATACAGAACTCGTCCGTTGTAACCTGCAACCGTATTGGGTAATCCGTCGGGCATTATTCCGACAGTACCCGAAGTCATTTACATTATACGCATACACTCGGGCCCGTATTCACAGTCGTGAATGAGCCGAAATTGAGCCGAGCCAGAGCCAGAAATGATGACTTGACCGCAGCGCGTATTCACAGTCGTCAAATAAGTCGCCTGTGACGTCATCGGCTCAAGCTCTTGCTCACGGAATCCGACTTATTTGCGGCCGTATTCACAGTCGAGCGAGCCAGGATTGAGCCGGATTTTTTGCTGGAGAGGGGATGGATTCCCGAAGTCAGCCAAAACGGTGGCTTGAGCAAATTTTTGAACGTCCCGCGTTGAATGTCTGACGTCCAGTCTGTAGTGCTTAGTGTCCAGCGTTCAACATTCAGCGTGTACTGTCCAATGTCCAGTTTTTAGCCATTTTTAGCCATTTCCAGTGTCCAGCGGTCTATCTTCAAATTTCGGGCTCGACCAGGAATACAGTAAGTAGTTGAAGGTTATGTTTTGTATACTGATTTGCACCAAATTCAACTTTTAATTTGTATTTCTTTTTTGGTTCTCAGAATTTCCAATTTTACAACTTTTACAATGAGAACATGAATTGGACGGGGTGCTGATGGGAAATGCTGAGTTTCCAGCACTTTCATTTTTGCTGACGCCAATCCTGCATCTGAGGATCATAAAGCATATGTATTTTTCCTCCATTAACCCAATAATAATCGGCGTCTCGTACAAAATAGTAAGAAATATTCAAACAAATTGTATTGTCAAAACATCGAAAAAAGTAGGTACGTCTATTTTAGAGAATTAAAGTAACATTAACAACTGAAAAATATCTTTGTAAGAACATCCCCACATTCCCATCCCTCGAGCCCATTAAAACTTTTCCACTATTTGTCAAATTGACGAAACTTTTGGGTCAATCGCTTCGACACACCCCATTGTAATACAAAATGTACCGAACTGTAAGAGAAAAAAACAACATGTTATACATATATGGATTCAGAAAAAATTGCTTTTTTAATGTCCTATTGATAATTGCAAAAAATTGCCAAATAGAGGAAGAATAGTTTTCTTGTTATAAACAAATTAATTTTTTTTTAATTTATGAACATTTTGAAATTGAGCATGAAAAACTATGAAACTTTTTCCGAAGAAATATTCTTGTATGTGCGATAGTTACCGAGATAGCCCTTTGATGCTCCAACTTTGGAGGGTAGTTTCACCCCCTAAAAATGAAATTTAGCCGCTAAAAAAATACGTATCTCTTATTTTCACGAGCTTAATCGGCCTGCAAAGTTTAATTGAAATCGGAGGTGGACACCTCGGGAGGTTCCCTTGTGAGCCAGAAATTCTGACCTGGCATAGTCAAAATTAAAGTTCGACTAAGAACACGACTGTGAATACGGGCCCTTATATTCTTTCTCTGCACAAGATTTTACAAGTCTTCAAAGAAGTAGCTCGAGCAAGTCTATATGATGAAGTGTCGATATCGCTGCGGCGAAAAGTTTCCGAGACCCAAGGCCTCCCACTCCGCCTCCGTCCTCCTCCTCGTGGCGTTGTTGGGGTAGGGACCCAATGGGGGCCCAGCTGGGCGTTGGTTGGCTGTTCCGGGGCGATGTTTTTGGCCAGGGCGCCTGGCGTGCCTCGGGGCTTCGCTCGCTCGAGGCTAGGTCGGTCCGCGTGGAGAGGGGCCGCGGGAAGGCCCAAGCGGGCCCATGTGGTCAGCAGACTCGGCGAAGGCTTCGAAACTCAAGGGTATTTTATGACCTGGCCCTATTGTTCAAGTTTCCTATTCTCAAGAGGAAGTGCCCTGTTTAATAACGAAGAAACAGAGTGTCTCTTCGTTGCTTCTCTATTTCTACTTTAATGCCTTTTGCCAGATGCCTGCTTAACCCCCCGGGGTACGCTTTCTCGGAACCTTTTACGATTGAAAAATAATTAAACAACTTCTAGTACCCTACAGCCTCTATTGTTAGGCAGGTCCTGGCAGTTAGCCACATCCTAGTTTGACTCTAAGTAATTTCCTAAACACAAAAGCTATTGAATTCTATTTCTTGGTGTACCGTTACTATTGAAATCGTTATACGCGGTTTATATTTCGCGGCTATAGTCGAATTCGCGGTGCATCTATCGCGGGCTTGTTCATCGATATAAGCGGCGTTGCGATCACGGCGTGACGTAACAATGCCTATCTCTACGGCACCCGTCAAATTGACGGGGGAATGAAAATACGTATTTACATAAAAAAAACCGATTTATTTAAACTAAGTCTGAGTTGAACAATATAAGGCTTCACAATGATAACAGTAATATGATATGAAATGATATCAATAATTGATAACAATAATGATAACAAAAATGAAAACGAACGCTACATGGTAATCATTTTTATCGAACACATTTTTTGCATATGTATTGAATTTCTTTTGTGCATTTGCCGCATACGTTTTTTCTGCAATACATACAGCAATAACTGCTTCTATTTTTATTACAATAGCCCACTTGGCAGCTTTTTCGAACACCTAATGTTGAGGGTGTCACAACTGAAACGTCTGAGCTTTGACAAACGTTCTCCTTGTTTTCTCCAGCTAACTCATCGGCTAAAGAAAATATAAAGTACACTCTTTATATAATATCCACGCGTTTGTCGCTGCCAAATCTAAAATGTTATAAAAAACTTGAAGGGGCCATCGGAAACACCCCGCTTTCACACTATATGTGCGTGCCATCTGGTCTCCGATATCGACACCAAACTTTGTTTTATTGTAGAAAGTAATTGTGTGTGGAACGCATTTTCTATTGTCTTCTATTTGTATGTGTCTATGTTTAGTGCTTAGAAGAAGGCCTTTTTAGGTTTACTTTAGGTTTACATTTATTAACTGTAAGTGTGCAGTCTTCGGATTTATATAAATTTGAGGAAAACAACGTCATCGTGTCCTTCGTTTCTTTCGCTGATTTTGGTAGTTCTCTTTTGTTCGAGCGGATGGTCCCAACTAAGGTTGTGTTGAGTGCAAGCAATTTTTTAGCTAACGGGATGCTGGTAAAAAAATTGACTGTCGTGATATTCCTACGTCGTTGTAAATATGGTTCGGCTAATTTTATTGTTACAAACTGGCCCAAGGGATTTGAGCACCGAGTTCCATCTTTTCCCATGTAAGGGAAACCATTCAAAATATATTTTGATTGAACGTCAACCGCTAACCAAAACTTAATCCCAAATTTATGCGGCTTACTTGGCATATACTGCGTAAACCTGCAACGGGCTTTTGTTGGAAATAGATGTTCATCCACTGTGATATTTTGATGTGGCTTATAACAAGCCTGGCTGTTACATATAAATCTGTTCTATGGTTCGGAAATTAGTGCCAATTTATCGGTTTGTAATCTTTGGGATCGTTCGCTTCTTTTGTCAAAGCGTATAAATCTCAGAATTTCTGTAAATCGATCTCTGGCAATTGTGTCTCGGAAAAAAGAAAGTCCCCATTTTTTTGACCACAGATAAGATAGTTTCAGTGCTCTTACTTCGTACGCGCCTCGGGCATATAATATTGCTAGAAACCTACGTAGTTCTGTAACTGTAATTGTCCAGTCGTTCTTCGAAACTCGCCGTGCCACGGTTTCGTGCGGTACGGCTTGATGTCTGGACGCTGCAGACTCTCCCTGTATATCGAGGCGTTTATCGACGGTCAGGCAAGTGTATAGGCAATAAGTTACACACGCATAGAGCCCGCTCATTGACTCAGTCACCCACAAAAGCGGCCTGCGCAGCTAGCGGTTTTCCAATGCATCGAAAAAAGTCCATGCGTGTGTAATCAGCTAACCCGTCAATTTGACGAGCTTCGTAGAGATAGGTTGTCACGCGAAATCCGCTACTTATTCGCGAAACTGCCCTGGCTAGTCGGACTTCACGCGAACAAAGAATTCCTTGAACTCGGCTTTGGGAAAACGCGGATCTAATGTACTCGTCGATACTCATCTGGGCGCCAGGCACTCGCGTGCCACGGGATTCCTCCCGCTTTCAATTTATTCTTCTTTAATCGCGATATAGCTGACTTTTCGCGACAGAGTCTCGACCACACACCAAAACGAATTTTTCCCCAAGTTGAAATTACTCGCAACACCGACGGAATCAGCAGGTGGGGTCGGTTATTCGAGAGGATCGAAAAGGAATAGATAAGGCGGAATATTAACAAATTTACACCATAGATTTTCTGTCTCCGAGAGTCGGCACAATTTATTAAATACGACCTCGCCCTAAGGCGGAATTACACGCGACAATTCTAGCATTTCAACTCCCGGAACTGGGATACGCTCGCGATAGCGATAACAATTTCTGGCCGATGGTAGCAAACCGTTACGGAGAGGGAGCCGAGACGCTCAATTTATGTTAACGCGGCCGATGGCGTGGATTCAATAAGACAACTTTTCAATGTTTACAATAAATCTCGCGAACCGAAAGGACTAATTTGTGCACCTCACCATCTCCGTTGTTCTCTGCTGCCGCTGGTCGAATCGTCTCCTGGTCTCCTCCCGACTATTCGGTCAAAACTCGCGAGCTACTTAAAAGGCTGACTACACCCGCTGCCGGTCGCTGATCAAAGGAGCTCGCGGATCCTCGCGATCCGCGAGATCATCTGCGCATGCTAATTGTGACACTTATCCCCACCCCGGAAACCTCATAGAACGCCACACCATAAATTAGCCGTCGATAATTGGTGACTCCTGCGCTGGATGTTCTTCCTGATCGGTGGTGGAAAATTTGGCCCTCTTCTTTCGGCACCCGCGGGATGCTACCGTTCTTCCAGGTTCCTTCTTCTGCGTTCTCGTTCCGGTCCAGCAGGGTCAGAAAGGGAAGTCCACTCGCGCCACCGAGCACCAACCCCCCTGGAGTCAGTGGGTCCCTCCACCCCGCCATCCCCCCGGGAATCTTTGAGGACGGAGTACCGGAAGGTGTGCCGTCCCGAATTTCGACGGGGCCTGCCCCGGCCGCGGCGACTCCTTCCCCCGCTGGACGTCCGGTATTTACCGCGCTCCGGGCGGGAATCCGGCCTCCTCTCCAGACTCTTTCCCCTAGTAGCAGCCCCGCAGGACCTGGGCTCCGATGGTTGGACTCGGAGTGACTCGGACTCGGTGGTTCGGCGCGGCTCAGCTCAAACATTCGGGCTTCCAGGGTCTGTATTCACAGTCGTGGCTGAGCCGGGAGCTCAAGCCTGACATCTGGAAGCCCAAATTTTTGAAATATTTTGGCTCATTCACGACTGTGAATACGGGCCCCAGATGTCAGGCTTGAACTACCAGTTCAGCCACGACTGTGAATACGGGCCCTAACGTTACAGTCACGGCGTGACGTAACAACACGTGTAAGGTGTGTTACATCCGTATTTTACGCACACAATTTTTCCTCTTTAATTCGAGAACATTCTAGCGTTCATCTAAGATCATAGTTTCGAGTCACCGTCGCGCTAGGAGACCTTACTCATGTAAAGATCCCCACTTACCCCTGACGCTCAACGTACACGTGCAGCATCACGCATGCTGCACCCGGCACATAACCATATTTGGTCACATCCTAGGACCCACCAAGCAACGCTAAGGGAGTTTGCCCCACTTTTTACCTAAAGTTGAGCAGTTTCTGAGTATATAAACCCTCAGAAATCAGGCTCATCAGAATTAGTTTCTCACAATCCTTCAACGGGCGAAGCTCTGCCCAACCGAGTAGTAGATCGTGCCCAGCACTTTCGAAGCAGTACAAACTAGCAGTTTTGCTTAGTGGAGTACGGGGCTACTCCGAGGAAGATCGTACACGTTACTTTCAACCAATCTTTGCGTTTTAGTAACTAGCAGTTTTGCTTAGTGGAGTACGGGGTTACTCCGAGGAAGATCGTACACGATACCTTCGACCAATTTATATACAGGGTGAGTCAGTGATGGGTGCAATAAATCAAATCACGTATTCTGGGGGTCAATAGAAGCCTATCCCCTAGCGAAAAACGCTAAATAATTTATCCTCGCCACATTTCTTATAATTCTAAACTTTTTATCACGCAGTATTTTTTTTGGTACATCACACAATGTCTGTGATTTTTTTCGTACCTGAAAATCGTGCCGGTTCATGAAGAAACTGCATTTTAAAACACGAAAATCAATAATAATGATGCCTAATAATAATTTTAACGTTGTTCCTATTTTTTTCAGATACCTCGGGCCCTCACGTACATTCTGGAAAAAGACCGGTGACTCTAAGACTATCCGTTTCGAAGATATGATTTTTTTAAATTTTAAATTTCAACCCCCTGTATCTCCGATAGGGTTGAGTTTTCGCCATTCTGCTACTAGACTTTTAGGCTTCTATTGGTGCCCAGAATACGTGGTTTAAACCGTGACAAGACTCAAAGAATCACCCTGTATGTATAATGTCAAATGATACTTGCGTTATTTATTTGCATCTAGAAATATAGAAAGGAGTATTAAAGGATATTAAAGGGTATTAAAAGGTATTAAAATTAGCATTCAATATCTTTTTATTGCAGGTTTATTGTCGTAGTGCTGAATACATGAAAAACATAATTTAACCTAACTTGAGGTACCCTCAAAATTAGGCTTTGGAACCACATATCAGGCCATAGCGACAGCCCTGTCCATCAAGTTTTAAATCTAGCGCATGCGCGCGCTTGGAGTCAAGTCGGGAAACACTGTTCTACATACGTCATTTTACAGAATGTCAGGAAGGATTAGACGCCGGTGATGGGGTAGTCGAGGAGGACTACCTGCGAACGGCGAAGGAGGCAGACGGAGGGTCCCCAGGAGAGAGCGAGGGAGATGGAGAGAGAGAGAAAGAGAGAGAGAGAGGCGGGGACGCCGACAACATCGAAATGGACTTGACTGAGCAGCGAGACGGGGACAGCTAACGAAAGGGTCGCCTGAACCGGCGAGAGGCCCATGCGACACGGCTGCCGCTAGCAGGTCAACAGCGAGGAAGCAGAGTTGCGTAGGCACGCGCCAACCATCCCGGAACGAATTGGCAGTTGCGAATGCGTAACCATTGGCTGCAACTCGTGGGTGCTTCTGGGTGCTGCTGATCCAGTGTCTGGGACACTGAAGAGTAGTGAAGACTCGAAGACTAGTGCGTTGACTACATCAGCTGATCCAACGTCTGGGACGTTGAAGAATCGCGTATTATGTTATCGCTGGGCGACTAAGGACTAGTGCGTTGACTACATCAGCTGATCCAACGTCTGGGACGTTGAAGAATCGCGTACTATGTTGTCGCTGGGCGACTCCGGACTAGTACGGTGATCGTAGAGATTTCCAATGTCTGGGACATTGGTGAGTCGCGTACCATTCAGGGACAGGAGTGTCCACTTTGCGCACACAGTTTCGGACACAGTGGAATTTGCCCACGTTGGAAGTTGGACACAGTGGAATCAGGACACTGTCGAACTTGCCCACAGTAGAATCAGGACACATGGCAGTGGAAACTGCACACATCATGCATGTATTAGCATGGCTGACTCGTGACTGTAAAACGTAATAAATCTCATTCTGCTTTAGAGTCACAGGTAAGGTCCGTGCCAGATGAGGGGAAGGGGGCGCAACTGTAAAACGTGATAAGTCTCATTATGCTTTACAGTCACAGGTCCGGTCAGTGCCAGACAAGGGAAAGGGGGCGCAACTGTAAAACGTGATAAGTCTTATTATGCTTTACAGTCAAGAGCCCGGTCAGTGCCAGATAAGGGAAAGGGGGCGCAACTGTAAAACGTGATAAGTAGACTCCGGATTGTTATGCAAAATGGCCAGACTTTGATGTTACAAGTCTCTACAAATTACAAATGATTATTGAAAACACAATTGGAAATGTTTCTTGCAATGTAAAAACTTCAGAAAGGTGGATAATACTTTTAAAAACAGCTCCGTACAATTTTCTATCAGTAATAAAATTCATATTTACATAAAGATCCGGACTCTAGTGATAAGTCTCATTATGCATTGCAGTCACAGGTCAGGTCAGTACCAGATGAGGGGAAGGGGGCGCAAACGTATAATTAACAAATAATGGCCAATTGGCAATAGTTAATACCACGGATATACCTTTTTTTCTATAACAACAAGTTTATTTGCAATCTGTTATAAAGATAATTAACAATAGGCAAATTTAATAGCTAAAGGTATCTTTGGTAATAAAAAAAAGAATCAAAAACTTGTAGGTAATTCGCCCACTGGCTAGTACCTTCTTACATATTCTTACGAACTATATATCACATCGTTGAGATCGTCGTATGTTAAAAATAGGACTTAAAATCTATTCTTACTGTCTAGGGGTTTGTGGCGTTTTAGCCGGCATGGATCGGACGGTTCATTTAGGAGGTCACATGCGAGCGTGTTTGGGTGGAGTTCGAGTCTGATCGAGTATCTGTTAGTAAAGTTCTTGATTTCTGATTTTACTGTTGAGAGTTGCAGGTCTTTTAGTATTGCTTTATTGCTGACGAACCAAGGGGCGTTTGTGATAATGCGAAGGGTTTTGGACTGAAACCTTTCAAGTATTTCTAGATTTGAGTTTGCAGTCGATCCCCACAGTTGGATACCGTAGGTCCAAATTGGTTTGATTGTAGTTTTGTATATTATTACTTTGTTAGTGAGTGAAAGCCTCGATTTGGGCCCTATTAGCCAGTAGATTTTTCTAACATGTGTACCGAGCTGTTTTCTTTTGAGCCAAATATGGTGTTTCCAGTTTAGCTTTCTGTCGAGGTGTAGTCCCAGGTATTTAACGGTTTCTGATTGAGGTATCGGTGTATTATTAATTGAGACTGAAGGACATGTTTGCTTTCTGAGTGTAAAAGTGATGTGGGTGGATTTGGATTCATTGGTATGGATGCGCCATTTTTTGAGCCATGTTTCGATGGAATTGAGGTGATTTTGCAGGTGTTCACTGGCTGTTGCAGGGTTTGTGTCGGCGGCTAGGATGGCAGTGTCGTCCGCGAAGGTGGCAGTTGTAGTGTTGGGAGTATCGGGGAGGTCTGCTGTGTAAATATTGTAGAGGAGGGGACCAATTACGCTGCCCTGTGGGACTCCTGAACTAATTTCTTTGAGGTCACTGAGTTCGCTGTTGAATTTGACTACGAAGTGTCTGTCACTGAGGTATGATTGGAGCAGCCGAAAGATGTTATTCGGGAAGTTTCTCTTGATTTTATAGAGTAGTCCAGTATGCCAGACTTTATCAAAAGCTTGTGCTACATCTAGAAATACTGCAGAGCAGTATTTTTTTTGTTCCGGGTTATTATTGATGCCTCTCACCAGTCTGTGGACTTGTTCTACGGTTCCATGCTTCCCCTTGAAGCCGAATTGGTGTAGCGGAATTATATCGTTGTTAATAACGTACTCAGTTAGTCTACTGTGAATAAGTTTTTCAAGAACTTTGGAAATTTGAGGTAGGAGGCTAATTGGTCTATAGGACGTAGTGTGTTCGGGCGTTTTCCCTGGTTTTAGAAGAACGATAATTTGGGCTATTTTCCATTGATATGGGAAGTGGTTGAGGCGAAGAACCGCGTTAAATAATATGGTTAAAAGTCTTACAGATTTTGTGGGGAGTTCTGTTAACATTTTGCCTGAGACTAGATCAATTCCTGGGGATTTCTTAATGTTGATTTTTTTACGGATGGTTTCTATTACTTCATGGAGTTTAAATGGCTTGTGTGGTGTCGTAGAGTCCTTTTCTGCATTGATGAACTGGTGTATTTCCTCCTCTTCATTGGGTGGTGAAGTACTTGGAAAAGGTTGAAACACTTCTCGCAGGTGATTTGCGAAAGCTGCTCCTTTTTCTGCGTCGGTCCTTGCCCATGCGTTGCTTCCCAGTTTGATAGGTGGAATTGGTACTTGTGGTCTCTTGATTTTTCTGGTGGCTCTCCAGAGCGAATAATCAGTTTCCTTGGTTGGTGTGAGTTTCTCCAGATAATTTTTAATTGCCTGTTCTCTTTCCTGCGCAATTAAGTTTTTTAGCTTTCGAGTGATCCTGTTGAGTTGGGTTTTATCAGTGGGACTGCGGGTTTATTGCCATAATTTCCTTGCCTGTCTTTTTGCAATTATAATGGTTTTGGTTTCTGTTGATATGTCCTCTTGTGTCTTGTGTGGCATTTGTTTTGGTGTTGCTAACCAGGCAGCTTCGACCAGATCAGTGGTGAAATTGTTGATGGCCAGTTCAAGCTCTTCAGGCGTCTTCAGGGAAATTTTACAGGTCGTTTTCTGTTGGAGAATCTCTCGGTACTTATTCCAGTCCGTTTTCTTGTTGTGTAGGCTTGGAGGTATTTTTCTCTCAATGATGATCGAACTGATATTTACTATGAGTGGGGTGTGGTCTGAGGAGAGATCTAAACTGGAGTTGATCTTCATGTATTGTTGTCCTATACCTTTGGTGACGCAAAAGTCAATGAGGTCTGGGGTCTTGTTTGGGTCTGAAGGCCAGTATGTAGGCTCACCCGTAGACAATACTAGTAGGTTGCTGTCCTGGATAGACTTGAACAGTTGTCGTCCTCTGGGTGACGGGGTCGGGAGCCTCGAGCCCCACCACGGATGCTTGGCGTTGTAGTCACCACCTGCTAAAAATCTAGCTCCAAGGGTTTTGAAGAAGCTGCTGAACTCGTTGGCCTGGATTGAGTGTTTCGGAGGACAGTAGATAGCAGAGAGCGTGAGCGGTCCGTGCCAGTCTTCTATCTTGACGCTGGTAGCCTGGATATAGTCGAGTTTTGTCTCTTGGATAGGGTGGTGCTTGATTTTGTTTTTTATAATTATTGCTGTTCCGCCGTGTGCTGCGCCACTAGGATGCTGCGTGTCGTAGATGGTGTAATTATGTATTTTCTGGTAGCTTTTTGCGGTAGAATGTGTTTCTGATACAAGCATGACATCGATGTTATTGTGGATTAAAAAGGTTTGTAATTCCTGGTTTTTTCCTACCAGGCCGTTGGCATTCCAGATGCTGATGTTATACTTGTTGTTCGCCATTATGACATTTTGGAGATGACGGTGGTTAGGAGATTTATCATCGTGTTCATGCTCGTCATAAGTTGTGTTAGCATGTTTTCAAGCTTGTCTATGGATGATTTTGGTTGCTGTGTGAAGGAACGATTGGAGTTTGTGTCTGGTATGGTTTGAGCGTTAGTTGTGGAGGTAGCCTGAGCATATGTTTTGCCGGGTACTGTGGAAGGATATTTAGCTGTGTTTGGTTGAGGAGTAGGGATGAAGCGTTCCCTAAGCTTGGGATACATTTTCTGGATTAGCTGCTTGCGGATGACGCAGCCTTTATAGCTGGCTGGATGGTTACCACCACAATTGTAACACTTTACTTGATGTGTTTTTTCCTTCCAGGTGCAGAGTTCTGTTGGATGATTGCAAGCGCATTTGACACATCGAGGAGTCCTTGTGCAGTAATTTCTTGTGTGCCCATAGGTTTGACATCTCGTGCATTGTGGAATATCTTTTTTTTTGTATGGCTGTTCTATAGATACTATGGTCTGGAGTAGGTGTTTAATTCCATATACTGTTTTTTTGTTCTCTTGTGCTTTTAATTCAACGAAGAACAGAGGCGTAGGGGTTTTGGTTGTTGGATTACGTATATTGCTTATTCTAAGCACTGAGTGTTCTTGATGTTCAAGTTCATTTTTGATTTCCATTAAGTTTGCAGATGGATGGAGGCCCCTTATTACTATTTTGAAGCTTCTCTGGTTCTTTAGTTGAAAGGTGTGAAATTCTGTGTCCTTCGCCTCTAGGATTGTGATTATTTTTCTGTATGTCTCTATACTGGTAGTCTGTATTTTTACTTCTTGATTACTTAACGTTTTGATTGAGAAGTCTCCTCCTGTGGTTTGATTTAGAACCTCCCTGAGAGGTGCAATGTTGTCAACCCTACTTATATATATTGGAGGTGGTTTAATTGCGTTGGTCTGGGTGTTTGAGGAAGAAACGTTGTCCATTGGGTCATTGTCACTTACTGTGCTGAGAGGTTCGTATGGATTCTGGGTTTGGATGGTGTTGCTTAACCAGTAGTTGGTTTTCTGTACTTTTGTAGCTGCTTCCTGGCTTGACGTTGAGGGTTGGCTGGAGCTGTTGTTCCAGGAACGTTTTTTTGTTTGTACTTTTATCCACTGTTGTATAGATGAGTTTGTCTGGTTAGATTGACCGTTGTCACTCTGGAGAGCTTCACTTGTCTGGTGTACGTTGTTTATCCCTGTAGTTTCATGGTTTACTTGTTGCGGTGCCATCATGTTAACCCTTTCGCGCCGCATATATGCGGCATCCACTCGACGACCTGTGGGTACGGGCGCCGCATATACGCGGCATCGCGATATACGCGGCGCGAGTTTCCGTTCAGTGACGGTACTTCGGTGGACGGGGCTGCCGTAGCGAAAGGGTTAAGCTGCTGTTGCTGTAGTTGGTGGTTGTGGAGAGCATTATGGTTGGTATGGCTAGGTTCATGCTGCATTTGACCAGCATGTGTAGCATAGTAGTTTTCTAGGTTTTGGTTTTGACATTGCTCATTTGAGTATAGCGGGTTGAGCTGGTTGAGCTGATTTTGGAGGGCCATTTCGTCACGTTGTCTTGCTTTGTTTCTTTGGAGGTGATTTCATATTCCCTGGAACTATGAATACACTATGGACACTGCACTGTTCACTCCGGTTATGGTGGCTTGTTTTGGAGAAGTCACACGCTTGGGTTACCATAACCTAGAAGTAGGTTAAGTCTTGGCGTAGGTTTTTTTGAGTTAAAAGTACAGCCACTGCTACTGGCAATTGCACTGAGTGGTTTATTGTTAAACTGGCTTTGTTGCTGGTTGTTTTACTACTTGAAAAGGTGTGATGATTTGTAAATGTACTTCATCGTAATGCGCGAGGTAGCGTGGAGACCATGTTCGCACAGCGCCAGGCGCGGAACTCTCCGGATATACCTGAAAAAACTTCAGTACGAATTATGTTTGATTAGAATTAGGGTGTGTACGCAGTAGTCTGCAGCCGGCTTTCACTTTTCGTGTGGTAAAGGTCCACTGTGAACTCTACATACTGTGCGCAGTTTCCATGTCTGATGTGTGCAACTACCACTACACACTATTTCAACTGTGGACAGTTTCCACTGTGCGCTGTTTCCACGTGCGCAAGTTCCAAAACCGGGTCGTGTCCAAAGTGGAATGTGCGCAAAGGAGACTCACCCGGAATAACACGCTACTTTCGCACGTGGACCTTGGAGTCCCTTCTGGAGCGGAGCCGAGAACCACGGGCCTCCAAACAGGTTTCAACCTCAAAAGCTTGACCCATGCGCGTGCTGAGATCGAGTGGACTGTGAGATCGCCAGAGGATCCCTCGGTTTCCAGCGAGGACCTACAACCCACGTCGCCGCAATCCCAGGACCGACCATGGTAGTGCTTGAGGAGACGGAATCCCCATCGCAGGAGGTGCAGCTGAGTCGCGTGCATTTGCAGCACTCTCCATGTTGAAAGGTCGACAACTAGACCAAATATTACCGTCCAAAAAAAAAACCAACAGCAGTTCAGGTAAGAATCAGACCGGTGGAAGAAACACGACGGAGTACGGCAACGTACCCGAACAATGGGAAAAACCTGAGGAGAGAAAAAACTTGTTAACATCGGCGTCGACTGACAAGATACGGAGCAACGTGTTCGCCGCGTACCGGGAGATTCGCGATTAAACGAGGAAATTCGACAGCGAATTCCTCTACTGCTGCTGCATCATGGAAGGATCTGAACGCACGGGTCAACGGGCGACGGAGCGCTCTCCCTGCGTCGATTCGATCATAAAAGGAAAGCCACCATTGGAAGACGAGAGTTCGGAAGCGTGGCTGTGTTCAATTGTGCCGTCTTCGAGCAAACTTGACGCACGGCGAAACAGGTCAATAAAAACCCGCTTCTTTTTCTGTTACAGGCGTCGAGACAGGCGATAATCCCTGCCGAGCCGCGTACTCGCATCTCCAGCGTGGGATTACGTGCTTCTTCTTCCTTTTCTTTTACTATTGTGTTTCAATCTAGGTGTCGACCATCAGTGTACAAATAAAATTTGGGTTGAATTGAAATCGCCTAGATTCACAGTTATCACCTACCATTCCCTTTAAATCCTTTATCTACCGGCCGTTATATACAGAGGCTCGAATCCTGTGCATCGTAACGTTTAAACAAGAACTGATGCCGCTATCAAAAATGCCACGCCCGATGACAACCTCTGCGCAGAATTTGCGAAAAAAATATTTAAATTATTTTAACAATGAAGGCGCGGTTCCGTTTCAAGGAGCATCGCCTTAAATCGCATATTTTGGACTTGCGGAAATCAACCGTGGAAAATACCCTGTCTACCTGGCGTCAGCCGTGGGAAATACCCTGTCTACCTGGATTTTCCCGTAGTGGTGGGGATGCGCCCGCTCCATAGGTCCTTCCTCCGGAAAAATAGAAACACTCAGCAAGTGGCTATCGAAGTGAGTAAAGCAGCAAGTAGCTATCAAAGTGACAAGAGCAGAAAGCGTACAGTGACCATGAAAACAGAGGAAAATCGTGAATTTTGGGAAGAGTTCATAGCCTTGTATAGAAGTTTTCCATGTTTGTGGGATGTTAAATCGTCGGCTTACATGGACCGTAATTTACGGACTATTGCCCTGAATGTGCTGGTCGATAAATGTATTGGTATTTATCCATCAGCCAACAAAGATTTTGTATAAAAAAAAATTCATAATCTGCGGAGTGCATATAGGAGAGAATTCCGCAAAATTGAGGAGTCAAAGAAGACAGGAGCTGCAGCGGATTCAGTCTACCATACGACGCTTTGGTATTTTGACTTGCTGTCATTTTTGACCGACAGCGTGGTACCACGGAAGCCATTGGAAAATATTCCAAATATTCCTTCTAGCAATGTTGCGGATGCCAGCGATGAACTTGTAAGTATTCGATTATTCCAGACTATTCGAGTCCAGATTATTCGACTACTGAAGAGGGCTCGAACGAGAGCCGAAACGTCTAGTGGTTACTTGTGAACATTAAAATCTGGATTGTGAAAAGGCTGATAAGATTTAAATTTATGTGTATTCGTCCAATCCAAGAAACCATGACAGAAGTTTATGATATTCCAGGTTTAGTTCTTGTATTATAATTTCTATTCCTTGAATTCTATAATTTGTTTCCGGTATTTGGAAACTAAAGAGGTAGTGTGTATCTATTATTATTTATCTATAATTCTAATGACTTCCAAGACAATGAAAACATGGATGCAGAACCGTGATTAAGTGCGGAGGCCGCATGTGATTCGACTCCCGCAGCATCTACATCGGGGGAGTGTAGCAGAAGTACAAGAAGACGACAGGACAGTACTGCTGAACTCCTGTGATTCTCGCACGTAATGTGCTCATGGATACCAGCGAAGACGACGCGGCCGATCTATTTGGCAAAAAAATTGCGCTTGACATTAAAACGATGACCGACACCCAGCGCAACCTCACCGAAAAATTAATCGGTTTAATAATTTGTAAAGCCAAGTTTGGCGAATTAACCCACGACACGTGTATATGCGAACTTCCTTCGACAAATAACATGTACCTATAAAATATGTATGTAAACAGTGTATTTTAATAAATTAGAGCATTTTTTAAAAGAGAAAAGAAAGAGGTTTTGTTCAATTTACTTATCCTTATTAAAAACAGGAATTCATCAGAATAGTTTAAATTTTTTCGCGTGTTGTCTTTTAACTTTTTTAAATACCTAATTTCAGTATATACTTTTGACATAAGAAAAATTTGTTTAAGCGGTTTTTTCAACAATGCCAAATTTTATTATAATTAGCAGGCTAGCGTCATCGGCATTCTCTAGTTCGCTTTGGGTAAAGTTGTCAGCCATTGCTACTGGGGTCACTCGCAGCCGTCACTCGAGTGGTTTAAGAGCCTAGACCCAGGCCCATGAAGGGTAATTTGGCTCCTGAGGATGGCAACCCTTCGCGACAGGGTAGAGTAGCGATGGGTTTCACAGCGAGGGCCTACTCTAATGGGACTTTACATTGGGCAAGTTGAACTACTAGGTCAAATTTCGGATTCCAAATATCGCCGCCCCATCAGTACTTGTGTACTACCGGCTCTCGCGCCTGCGCTTCTTACAGTATCTACGAATGGTCAACGATGGCGAAGGATCTTGTATTAAATGATAAAAATAACATGGATACTCTGCAATGCGAAGCATGCATTGTGGGGAAACATGGTCGGGCGCCTTTCGCTAAGGAGAGAAGAAGAGCAAGCGATAAACTAGAGATCTTGCACACAGACGTGTGCGGGCCTATAACTCCCACGACCTGGGATGCAAAAGATACTTTCTGACGATTCTACATGACTACTCAAATCATGTGACCGTACAAATGCTGAAGGACAAAAGCGAAGTCGCAGGGAAGTTGCAGGACTACATCAGGGAGGCGGAAAACCAGCAGAACTAGAGGGTAAGGCAATTGCGTTGCGACAATGGAAGAGAATATACGTCTGAATATTTGAAAACCTGATGTAAAATTAAATTACATAAATTACACGCCTCTTTACACCCCGCAGCGCAATGGGAAGGCGGAAAGGTTAAATAGAACCTTGATAGAAAAAGGAAGAGCCATGATGGCGGAAGCAAAGAGGACGAAAAGTCTTTGGGGAGAAGCCGTGAGGACGGCGGCATATTTATACAATCGTTCGCCGACTAGTGTGAACGACAAACCGCTTTCGAAATCTGGAATGGAGAAGCTACAAAATTAAAACACTTCCACGAGAACCTTCGGTTGCAGGGCCTACGTGAAGGAGCTTGGACAGCAGCGGAAACTGGACGACAGGAGCAGACCAGTTACATTTATAGTATACGCCCCGATGGGGTGCAGACTGTGGGACCTAACCCGAGGAAAAACAATAATTTCCAGAGAAGTTGCTGTGAAAGCAGGGTTTTAATAAATGGAAATAACATAGGAACTTTATTTGTCTTTGGTATAGCTAATTATTCGAGCGAGTTTTACATTGCTTCTCGCCACTTCTCACTGTGAGTCCAGATCAGGAAGATATAGCGGAGGAAGATGACGAGATGTCATTTGAGGACGCAACGGCGAGAGACGCCAGTATTGAGGATCCAGTAGAAGAAAACACAGAGCCAGAAGTGCAATAGAACACGAGCGCGAGAAAATCTACCCGGGTAAGAAAGCTTCCACAAAAATATAGCGACTATGCCCTCATGACATATGAGGAGGTTATGTCCGGACCAGACAAGGAAAAATGGGCTCAAGCGATAGACGAGGAGAAAGAACCGATCAGAAAAAACAAAATAGCCAACGGTCTTTGCCTCCTTGGAAATACCGGTTCCCGTTCGACCGCCGAAGTCAAGCAAAGTTGGGCGTGGTTAGTACTCGGATGGGTGCCATCCGAGAGGATGTTTCACCCATCTTTCAGAAACACCACGTACTGTTGCGCACATAGTGGTTCGGATCCCACTTAAAACAGTAGGTCCTAGGGCATATGACCTTAGCAGTCGGTCCCGAGAAACAAAAACGAAGAAACAAAAACAAAATTTGGAAGTTAGTGGACAAACGCGAGATTGACACAGCAAAGTGCATAATCAGCAGGTGGGTTTTCAACGTTACATCCGTATTTTACGCATGCAATTTTTCTACTTTAAAAATCGAGAATATTCTAGCATTCAACTAAAATCATAGTTTCAAGCTCAAACCGCACCCAACGTAATCTCCCGCTCATAAACATTCTCATGAGACGAGACCCATGTGCAGCTGCATGCACGCTACGTCCAGCTCATGCTGATACTTAGTCATCTCCTAGGGCCACGTCGAGAGACCCGAAGGGTTTACCCCACTTTTTACCCTAAACTAGCGTTGGTTCCGACTATATAAACCGCATGAAATCTTATGCACCGGAGTCTTTAGTGGCTTGATCTTCCGAAGGGCGAAGCTCAACCCTTCTGAAGATCGACCACGCTAGTGCTTCCGGGCTCAGTCTTTGATTCACCACCGCGGAGCGAAGCCGCCTTTTCTGCTGCTTCAGCTGCCTTTTTCGTAGTAGATCGTGCTAGGCACTTTCGAAGCATTCCAAACCATTTCAAAATCTTTTTACAAATCTTACACGTTGGAGTACGGGGTTACTTCGAGGAAGATCGTATACGTTACTTTCGACCAAATCATTGCATTAGTTGCGATTTCATTTATAAGTATTCAAATACGCCGCGAGTCAAATCTATGCGAACAGACGAAAATTACACAAAGGTATTTGTAACAAGCGAACACACACTAAACAGGATTGTATTTTGCATTCTTTATTCTTTTGAGTTTCAATATAGCTATCTTACCTTTCGTCTAAATCACTCCTTTTTCTCAAATTCAATTACCACCTGTCATTGCGAATAACACTGAAAGCGGCATCATGCATAGAACCCACATTTAGTGTAGGAATATTTAGCCGCTCTAGTATTCCTATCCGGGGTAATATAAGACTCGAGAGCGATTCGACGCCTACGTGGAATGCCGTCTGGCACCTCAAGCATTTACCTTTTAGCCATCCTAAACCTTGTTCCTTTTTGGGGACCTTCGAACCGACTCGGGTATAATCGGATTAATATTGTTGTGCCAATAGGTTTCACTGACTGTAGTGCAGTGAGATGTGTTTGGACCTCAACTAACGGTCTAATTATACACCTGGTAGGACGAGTCTCTGGGCTGACACCCTCACGAATCAGGGAAATAGTTGGGTAGTTTAAAGAAGACTTATAGAAGTAGGTCTACGTGCCTAAGGACACCGTTAGACTTGAGACAGGCGCCTACGTGGAACGCCGTGTGTTACCCCGAGCTGGGTCTTTCCTAGCCTTAAACCACATCCTGTACCAATCAGTTTCGACCGTCAAGGAGAATCTGCCTGAAAGGTATTATTTTGCCAATAGGGCTCGTTGACAATTGCGCAGTGAGATGTGTTTGGAACATAATTAATCTCAGGTTTATTCGAATTGACGACTATTGATTGGGCTCGCGCTTACCCTTAACGATTTAGGAGGGAATCCGATGTTTCCTCTGTTACTAGTATACTTGCGGGGAGAATAGAACGGTCTCCCACGGCGAGCCCGTAACATCAAAATAAAAGAAGATAATACGTACAGAGCCAAACTTCTGGCAAGAGGAAATGAGTATAAGGGAAATATAGACTATGAAAGACTACAGTCCTGTAGTGAATACGGCAGCGTTGCGGAATAATGTTTGCCATACCGGCACAAAATGAATGGAAATTTATGAAATTCGATGTTAAAACAGCTTTCCTCTACGGTGACATAGACGAGAATATATTCATGCACCTGCCACAAGAATACATTGAAGGGACCACAAAAGTGTGCAAACTACAAAAGGCTCTATACGGCTGGAAACAAGCACCCAGCTGCTGGAATCGCAAGTTCACGGAAATCCTAAAATAAATAGGACTGGAGCAGATGAAAACTGAAAAATGTATCTTCAAGATACAACGAGGCGACATTATGCTGGCAATACACGTCGATGTCGGGATACTATTTGGGAGAAACGAAGATGATCTCGAAAAGATCCTAGCGAAACTGAAAAACTCTTTTGAAATTAAGATGATAAAAGATTCAAATTCTTTTCTAGGTATTAATATTTCAAGGGAAGGAGGAATTATAAAACTGAGCCAGCAGGACTACGCTACTAAAGTATTGGAAGTCTATCGTATGGACAAATGTAAAATAGCGGTCATACCGATAGTGCCACATTCCAAGGAAGAGCAACCCGCAACAGAGGAAAATTTCCCACATCAAGAAGCCGTGGGAAGCCTGCTATATCTTACTGCGAAAACGAGACCGGATCTGCGCTACGGTACATCCTACGCAAGCAGATTCGTGCGGAACTACGATAGTAATAAGGTTAGAAATGTTAAGTCAATGTTAAAATACCTGAAAGGTACCAAAGAAACAGGGATACGATATACTAAGTGTTAGATGGTAATCGCTAGCAGAGTAATATATTAATCGTAAAGACCGCGAGAACGGTGCGAGAAAGGATAGCGCTGAATGCGCAACGATGCGCAAGGGCGGAAATGAGGAGCGCTGCGAGAAACGTGAGCGTTAGATGAACTTTAGATTCCCATAAAGAAACACGTGCAAGAGAAAGTTATAATTTATATCATTTTATAGCAAATACAGTTATTATTTCTCTACATAGAGTGAGTTGCTATTTAGGAAACGTTCACCAAGTGGATCCACGAGCAGTCGAGAGACCTGCATCAAAACGTCTCGGAGATAGCAATTATCTCAACAGATTATGGGCCCAGGGAGCACATGGTGGAACAAGAGATAAGAGACTAAAATTTGTGCGTGAAAACGATAAGTGTGCTGAAAAATATTGAGACAAAAACCGAGAGAAAAACCACGACTATGCCGAGCATAATCTCCGGACTCGACGGAATAGATAAGCGAGAAGATGCAAGCGGATACCCGATGTGGGCGTATCAACTGGCCAGCCTCTTAGCATATAGAATGAAAGAGATAAAGTGCTTTAGGAGTAACAGGAAAGGCCACATGGCCAGCTCTTGCAGGGTGCCCGAAGGGAAACGACCGGAGGGTGAAAAGAAAAACTTCCCAAGCCAAAGATCAGGGTCCAAGGGGGAGACGGACGTTTCCAGAAACCGGGTGGCATACCTTGTGGGCTTAAAAAGGACAAGAAACTGGATCATGGACTCAGGTGCCACTACGCATATGACCAACGATGAAACAACAGTGTATGAGACCCGAGAAGTAAATGTGGAAGTAGGAACGGCAGACAAAAACACGAAAATGACCGCAATCAAGGTTGGAAACACCCATCTGCAGTCATGTAAGTTGGAAAAAGTATTATACATCCCGAACCTCAAGAGCAATCTGTTGTCAGTCAAGGCAATTGCCCAAAAAGGGGGCAAAGTAAAGTTTAAGGGGGACCAAGTAAAAGTTGAGGTAGATAGAAGAATAGTACTAGAAGGAAAAAGAAATCAAGATGGTCTGTATGAATGCCAGCAGGCGTTAACGGCAGCAGAGGCTAAAGGAGTCACTGCTGTAAAAACCTGGCACTATAGGTTAGGGCATATGGGCACTGATAAAATGAAACAGCTCTTGGAACACTCGGAAGGAATGGATCTAACAAAGAAACAAATAGAAACCTGGCAGGAGAAATGTGAAAATTGTATTGTTGCTAAACATTCAAAAAAACCCTTTGGCGATAACAGGAAGAGGGCTACGAAGCCACTTGAAAGAGTGCACACAGATGTCTGCGGACCTATTACGCAGTAATTTGGGACAATAAGAGGTACTTTATTACATTTACTGATGACTACACCAATCATGTGTTCGTAGATCTGCTGGAAGAGAAGAGGGAGGCCTTCACAAAACTCAAGGAATATATGCAAAAGGCCGAAACCAAATGGAACAGGAAAGTAAAAGAGATAAGATGTGACAATGGTACCGAGTATACATGCAAGGAGATGCAGAACTGGTGCAGAACTGGTGCAGAACTGGTGCAGAACTGGTGCAGAGAGGTTAAATCGCACTCTAGTAGAGAAAGTAAGGGCAATGATTGGTGAAGATGAAACAAACAAAAACCTGTGGGGAGAGGCGGTAAGAACCGCAGCTTTTTTGAAAAATAGAACCCCAGATGAGGTAAAAGGAATAACGCCACACGAGATGTGAACAGGTGACAGGCTGATCCTAAAGTTTCTGCGTTCCTTTGGCTGCAAAGCCTACGCAAAGAACCTGGGGCAGCTAAAGAAATTAGACAAAAGAAGCAGGAAACTTAAATTTATAGATTATGCGCCTATGAGCTACAGACTCTTTGACAGAATAAAGAGGAAAGTTGCAATAACACGCGAAGTAGTGTTTCTACAGGGTAAAGAGGACGGTAAAAACAAGGACGAGAGCCGAAAGAACCAGGAGGAGATAGCCATCGAAGAAGAAAATGAGGAAATAGAAGATGTGTTGATGACTTCGGCAGATTGGAATGGATGTGAAATGATTTTGTACACTACTACTTGCTCTTGAATGCTCAATAAACGTATAATTAGTAGATTTACCGAACTGTCGCCCTCCTGGTAACACAAAGGATCTCCAGAATCGGCACCTGTCGCGGGCATTCGGGCACGCATGCGGTCGTACGGCAATGCTGTCAGACTTGTTCCAACAAGATGAAACGCAAGAAGAAGAAGACGTGGAAGTGTTCCAGGATGTCACTCAAGAAACAGAATCCAGCCAACCACTAGATGCCAGAGCAACCACACAAACTCCTAGGAGGTCGACGAGAAAGAAAGAATTTCCGAAAAAATACAATGACTACGCATTTCTGTCATACCAAGAAGTGATGGGGAGAGACGATCGCCAGGAATAGGAAAAAGCAATGGAAGAAGAGAAGAACTCCCTGAGAAAAAATCAGGTATGGGATGAAATCGAAGAAGAAAAGGTGAAGGCAAAATCTTGCCTAACAAGTAGTTGGGTGTTTATACAAAAAGATAATAATAGATATAAGGCTAGATTAGTGATAAGGGGAAATGAGGCGAACGAAGAAATTGGGTATGAAAAACTATACAGTCCAGTAACGAACACGGCTACACTAAGAATCCTGTTCGCGTTGGCAGCCAAAGAGAAGTGAAAAATTACAAAATGTTATTTTAAAACAGCCTTTCTCTATGGGGAGCTGAAGGATGAAGTATACATGCGGCTGCCGGGAGGATTTGAGCAAAGAGACACCAAAGTTTGCAGGCTGAAAAAGGCCCTGTATGACCTGAGGCAGGCGCCTAATTGTTGGAACGCCAAATTCACAAAGGAACTGAAAAGACTGGGCTTGACGCAGCTAAAAACAGACAAATGCATCTTTAAAGGAGAGAAAGAAAACGAGATGCTACTAGCCATGCACGTGGATGATGGCATTCTATTCAGCAGAAGAGAGGAAGACATGGGAGAAATCCTAGAGACCCTCGAAAATATTTTCCAGATGACAATAATTCATGATGCGGTTTCTTTTATAGGTGTAAATATAGCAATTAACATTGACGAGATTAAGCTGAGCCAGAGGGATTACGCACGAAAAACTTTGGAACTATTTGGAATGGAGAACAGCAGGCCTATAGATACGCCAATGCTACCAGGACAGAAGGAAAGAGAGACAGGCTGTTTTGTGGACTGGAGAGCGGGTCGGGAAACGAGAGTTTTCTGTAATGGAGAGGGGTATGATGTTAATCGAAATTTGACAGAGGAAACTTTAATCAAATAATTAAGGATTTTAACATTATAACACCCGATCGGAGCGAAGAAAATACCAGCGTATGAAAAGATTAGAAGAGTGACCACATAAATCTAGGAAAGGGGAATGAGCAGAGAACGTGCAAGTCTGGGAGAGAGAGAGAGACTCCTCGCATGTCAAAGGGATACGGAATGAAGACACCATGCGAGTCTGCGAGAGAAAAAGGACTCCTTGCACATCTAAGCGGTTGAACATAGAGCAGTAGAAAAACAAATAGATGATTTTACCTTGTTCGGAAGATGTGAGGAGGAAGGCAGGAATCACTGGAGCAGAAGTATTTGGCAGCAGGAACAGGTCGTAGCGACCACGAGGACACCTGAGTGCAGGAACCGGAACGAAGTAGATGGTCGGCAGGATTCAGGTTCGAAATGGATGAGGAGGGAGATCAGGAACGTCGTAGGAAGCACACAGGATGCAGGAACGGAGAAGCACACCAATTCAGGAAGGCCACATGCAGTTTCTTAGAGTATAGTCACAAGCCAGTCGGATTCAGGAGCAAAAAGGATCTTCCGTCATGGAAGCTGCTGCGAGAAGGAAGCTAGCGCCGAGGCCAAACGTCTTCGCGACCAAAATCAACAACTTCGTCTGTCCGCGTTTCTAGGAAACGTGAGCGCGTCTTCGCGTATTACCTCGCGCGATCGCGAGTTACCTCTACATGCCTGCTCCCCGCTACCCGCTATTGATTGACTCCTTAGTGCTGTGACCAGAATTGCACATCTGTGTATGGTTACTCCAAACAGGCGGATCTAAAGAATTCCCGTACCAAGAAGCAGTGCGGAGCCTACTCTATCTTTCGACAAAGACAAGGCCAGACATAGGATATGCGATAGGCTACGCAAGTAGATTTGTTAACAATTACACTGATGCCAATATTACCGATGTAAAAACGGTCATGAAATATGTAAATAGCACTGTAGATTTAGGAATTAGCTATAAGAGAGACACTGGAGAGTTAAAATTGATCGGGTATTGCGATGCCGACTATGCAGGCGACCCGCAAACGAAAAGAAGTACCACCGGGTATTTAATAAAATTGGGAGGAAGTGCAATAAGTTAGGCCTCCCGAAAACAACCAATTGTTGACCTCTATGAAGTTAGCACCCCATTTTTCGAATTTTGCATTTTTGTTGTTGTTCCAGGTTGTTCTACGTTTGTTCTATATTGTTCCAAAGTTAGAAGTTAGAAATCCAAAAATCCGCTGAATAAAACGAAAAAAACCTTTTTTGGCTGGCACCCCATTTTTTGAAAATTGAACTTTTTTTTGTGGCATTCGATTGTTCTAGTTGTTCCAAACATTGTTCCAAAGCCTCAAGTCGAAATTCCAAAAAACTTTGAAAATAAATGAAAAATAGTATTTTTTGCTGGCACCCCATTTTTTGAAAATTGAACTTTTTTTTATGGCATTCGATTGTTCTAGTTGTTCCAAACATTGTTCCAAAATATTAACTGATTCGAGCAACAATTGGCAAAGTTATTGCAAAAAGACAGGGGTGTTCAATCAGCTATCCAAGCATACAGACATTAGATACCCTTTCTTCTCCGAAAAAATAAGGGAAGAAAACATAAGTATAAAATACTGTAATGCTAAGGATCAGCTGGCCGATATATTAACTAAGCCCTTGGGGGCAATTAGATTTAGATGTTGAGAGATAGAATAGTTGAGTAAGATTAGGAATATTAAGAAAAATAATGCATGCGGCGATTAAAGGGGAGTGTTAGATGGTAATCGCTAGCAGAGTAATATATTAATCGTAAAGACCGCGAGAACGGTGCGAGAAAGAATAGCACTGAATGCGCAAGGACGGAAACGAGGAGCGCTGCGAGCGGCGCGAGCGTTAGATGAGCTTTAGACTCCCATAAAGAAACACATGCAACAGAAAGTTATACTTTATAGTATTTTATAGCAATACAGTTATTATTTCTCTGCAAAGACTGAGTTGTTATTATTGGGATGAGTATAATCACACCACCTATGCGTCTAATGTACTTAGAGGTAAAGACTTCAAGGATAAGAGGGAAGTAAGCTGAGAGAAAACAGCGCCACCTTTCCTTAGTATATAAGGGCGGAAAAGGAAACTAGAAGTTAGACTCGCGAATTAAGATATCGAGAGTGTGACTGAGTGTTGAGAGAAAAACCAGAAACCATTGTTTAAAAGCAGAGTTGTATTTTGTAATAAAATCATATAGAGATACAGAGGAAGACCTGTGTTATTCAAAGTACACGTGTTTTGTCTGCGCTAAGAAACTAATAAGTGAAGTAACAAAGGACATTGCGTCCAAGAGGTTATGGGCCCAGGGCAGCCGCGTGCGAGTCAATAGGGGCAGTAAAACTTTAAAATTATATCGGGGAAGGCCGCAGTGGAAACAGAAACTAATAAATAATAAGTGAAGAACAAGATGTGCGCGGTTGTAAATACCTTGCAAGGGCTAGATAACATTGAAAAATTGGCCGATGCAGCTGGATACGCCATGTGGGAGTACCAGGTCAGAATCCACCTCGAGGCAGCCGGCGTTCTCAACACTGCCACGGAGCCCGCGAGCCAGGAACAACGAACAGCAGCATGGACAAAACAAGACGCATTGGCACGAAAAATTATAGTGAGTACGCTAGACAAAAAAACTGTATTATGTGTTATCCTCGCAAACAAGCCACGACATGTGGAAGAAATTAAAGGAAATATTTGAGAGAAATACAGAACGGACTAAATGCAACCTGATGCCGGAGTTTTTCTCCTATAAAACTAAGAAGGGCGCAGACGTCGCGACGTATGTCACAGGCATACAGAATTTGGCTTACAAACTGAATTCTCTGGGAAGCACAATAATAGACCACCTGGTGATATCAAGAATCCTGTCCTTGTTGCCACAGAAAAACAAAAATTTTATAAGCGCATGGGAGTCAGCACCTGCGTCGGAACGCACCGTCACAAACCTAGTGGCAAGGTTGTTGGCGGAGGAGGCTAGAGATGGGGGCACAGAAGAAGAAGACGCAGTAGCGTACAAGACGAATGAGATAAAGTGTTTTAGGTGTAATAGGAGGGGCCACTTGGCCAACGCGTGCAGGAGTGGAGAGAAGAAAAGATATGACCGAGAGACGAGATGCTATAAATGCCAGAGGGTGGGCCATCTGGTGAAAAGCTGCAGGGCGAGCACCCTTGCACCCTACAGAATTTGTAAAAAGAACAATCATTTAGAGAAAGACTGTTTTTTTTTAAGATCCAAGGAGCCAGCCGGAGGACTCAGTCCAACAGTCAAACCAGGTAGCTTTCCTCACAGACGCTGCAGAACCTGAAAAATGAATCATTGACTCGGGGGCCACATCACATATGACCAGCAGCGATAGAAATTTGTGCGAGACACAAGACATCAAGCTCGAAATGGGTACGGTGGAGAAGGAGACAAAAATGACAGCGTATAAGATTGGCACAAAAGAATTGAAAACGTGTAGGTTGAGAAATGTTTTATATATACCCAATTTAAAAAACACTTTGCTATCCGTGCGTGCAATAGCCTAGAAAGGGGGCGAGATTATATTCACCGGCAAGGAGGTGAAGGTAAAATTTAACAATAAAACTCTATTGGAAGGTCAGTGCGGTCCGGCAGGACATATGAGTGTAATGAGAATCAGATGGCTGCAACGACAGCAGCCGGTAAAACAACAACCCAAATACGGCATGAACGTTTAAGCGATTTGGGACACGGTAACCTAAAGAGACTAATAAATTTATCCAAGAGCATGGATCTGACAATACAAGAGGTCAACAAGGAACATAACGAATGTGAGGATTGTATAATAGCAAAGCATGCGAGAAAACCATTTCTGGAGACGAGAAGACAAGCTACGAGACCCCTGCAGGTTATACACACAGACGTCTGCGGCCCGATAACACCTGCGACATGGGACGGTAAGAGATATTTTTTAAGGCTAATAGATGATCATACAAACCACGTAACAATAGAGCTACTCAAAGAAAAAGAAGAAGCTGCTGAAAAGGTAATAGAGTATATCAAAAAAGCAGAAGTGAAATGGCGGAACAAGGCACAAGAAATACGATGCGATAACGAGAAGGAATCAAGAGACAAGGTCTTGTCTCGGGCCAAGTAGAAAGAGACCTTGTATCTATTCCGGAGACAGAAGTTACTCTTGTCTTTGCAATGTTAAAACTCCATAAACAGATTAATTTTTCAAATTTTTATAAACAATTTCTGAAAGTCCATGCCCAGGTGACAAATTTGCATAATTGTTATAAACAATTTGTTTATCCATCGTGGAGATAATAGACCTTAAATATAGCTAAAATTTTGAGAAACGTCGTCTCCGTCTCCGTCTCCGTCTCCGTCTCCGTCTCCTCCGTTTCCTGTGTCACGCTCGCCACGTGTTCGCGAGACTTTCTCTTGTCCACTGCCCCTCGTCCATTTTTCACCCTTTCCACCCCCTTCAGTCATCCTCCTCCTCTTCTCCCCTCTCCTCCCTGTCACCCCCCTCCTCCTCCCCCTCCTCCTCCTCCACCCCCGCCTCCAGCTCCAGTTTCACTTCCACCGCCACCTCCGCCTTCACCTCCACCGCTACTCCACCTCCATCTCCACCTCCACCTCCTTCTCCACTTCCATCCTTCACAATCTCCACCACCTCCACCTCCACCTCATCCACCTCCACCTCATCCGCCTCCACCTCATCCGCCTCCACCTCATCCACCTCCACCTCATCCACCCCCACCTCATCCACCTCCACCTCATCCACCTCCACCTCATCCACCTCCACCTCATCCACCTCCACCTCATCCACCTCCACCTCATCCACCTCATGAAAAATTGACATTTGTCACTTTTCATCCCCAACTTTCAACTAATTGTTCATTTCACCCTTTCAAAGTGAATGTCGGCAGCTAAAAAGAAACATGTGTCAAATATTCTTGCGAGAACTACCTGTGACAAAAGTTTCATTAAAATCGGCGGGTATGGATTGGGTAATGTTCCTTATAAGTTTACATTCATTTCTTTTCCGTTTAGGTGTACAATAACAGTTAACACGGTAAGCGCCACGCCGAATTCTTATGTCGTTCCGTTCAGGCCACAGTTAGCCGTCAGGCGGGCTCTGCCGGGCCGTGCGGATCAGCGAGGTCTAAAGGGAAAGTTTTGCGTCGGTCCCTAGGGACCGGCGTGGCGCTTAACGTGTTAAACGCCAGTTAGTAACCCAGTACTATATGTGAAAGTATGTAATATGTTCATTGGAAATTCTATAATAATAATATAACTAGTGATGACGTGTTTCAGTAATCGACACGTTACTTAAACAGTATGCGTGGCCCGAAAGATTCGTCGCATTCAGATTTTTCATCTTTTTCATTTGACTTGTTCTATAATATCCACGATTCTGATGATGATATGATTTTAATGCTTTAAAATTATATTTTTATAATTGTGCTAAAGAACATTATTCAAATTAATAGTCGATTACAAATTAACAGTGCTAACAATATAATCTTAAAGAATTAAGCGCGTATCATCATCAAAATCATCGATATTATAGGACAAGTCAAATGAGAAAGATAAAAAATCTCAATACCACGAACCTTTCGAATCACTCATACGGTTACGTAACCTGTCGATTATTCCAACACGTCGTCGCTAGTTATATTATTATTACAAAATTTCCAATGAATATATTACATTCGTTCACATATAATACTGGGTTACTAACTATCGTCTACGTATTATTGTATATTTAGACACTTAAACAAAATCATAATTTTAAATGAATGAATTACAAAAAAAAAAAAATATAAAGTAGTTCTACTAAAACTGGTGGTAATATTTGCATTTAGCATTCCTCAAGACTTACTGTAAGAAAACCTCGGATTTCTCCCCAAATGCGTCACGCAGGCGGGCCTGGGCAATATCAAGACGCCAGGCAGACCAGGCGACGGACCATCGAGAGGGTCGTAAACCCCCACGCGGGGGTACACTCCAAGGCCCTTAGGAAGAAGGCCCAGCGAGGAACGCTAGTCACTTACTTTGTATACTTTGACTCGTGTAGACGGACTTTTGGCTTTGTGAATAAACTTATCTGCGTTTCTCCCTTTTCACTCCGCGACTTTCGGTCATTCGTTTAATCCTTTCTAACATATCAGAAGCGGGATACACCGTGAATACATCGCGCGCGAGTGAAAGTGGTGCAGTTAACCAGGTGACAATAGTTAGAAGAAGTGGACATGAGTGGTGACAACAGTGAGAGTGACGCTCGCGCAATGCGCATCAAATTGCTTGAGCGGGAGTTGGCGAAACTCAAGGACACCGACGGACATTCGGAGCAGGATTCGCGGTCTCGATCGCGAACGCCGACGCGTCGCAACATCGAGCGCACCCCATCGAGTGGCAACGGTGCGGGAGGATCGCGGGAACGACGCGACACGGGGAGCTCGCATTCGTCGCGAAGGTCACCAACGCGACTCCGCCAGGGCGACGAGCAATTGATCCCGTTTTTTGATCCGGATGCGGACCAGATCTCAGCCGAGGAGTGGATCGCGCAGGTAGACGAGCTGGCCGACATATACGGTTGGGAGGACCGATCGGTGATGCGGTTGATACCCTCGCGATTGAAAGGACATGCTAAAACGTGGTTCGAGTCGCGCCGGCCAAGGTCGTCAACGTGGCCGGAAATTAAGGAGTTACTCCTGAAGAGATTTTGCCGACCCCTACCCGTCGCGAAACTGTTGCGCGAGGCAATATTATTTCAAGCTCGCCCGGGGCAGAAATTGGGCGATTATTGTTCGCGAAAATTAGACAAGTTCAGCAAGCTGGACTTTAAGATCCCCGACCAGCATCTAGTGGACATAGTGATCGACGGAATTCCGGATGAATCCATTGCCAGGACCATCAGGTCCGCAAAATACACCGACGTCGACGAATTGTACGCCCACATGACGACGTTGGGAAGCATGGGAGAGGACGGCCAAACGGCGAAACACATCGATCGCAAGGATCCACGACCAAGAAGGTTCGTGCCGTACGAGAGAAAGAAGACCCAAAAACGGCAGGACCAAAACCGCGAGACGGAAGCAGAGCGAGAAGAGAAGATGGATAGGCGACGCTGTTACGTGTGCAATAAGACGGGACACTTCGCCAAGCAGTGCCGGGACAAGGAGGGAGCAGCCCGTAGCAGTGGAGCAGCCGAGAAACTCCAAAACAAAGAGGTACTGTCCGTCAAAATTAGCGGCCTTTGTAATAAAAATATGTTTAGAGTAGCGGTTCGCGTCAACGGGGTAAAGATTGAGAGCCTAATTGACACCGGAAGTGCGTGCACTCTAATCCACGCATCGGTGATAAGAGAGCTCAGCGTCGGGTTACACGAGGGTGAACGTATCGCGTTACGAGGATTCACGGGGGGCGTAATATACGCGAATCAGACTGCCCTGATAAAGATTCGGGTACAGAACGTGACCGACGCGGTACGATCGCACGTAATTCCGGACGCCAGCACAACGCACAAGCTCATCGTCGGACGCGATTTCTTACAACAAGAGCATGTTGTAATGATCAAACGCGGGGATCGTTTGATATTGCGGGAAATCGCCGTGGGAAGGGATCCAATCAGCCGAACAACGGACGTCTTCACCATTGACACCGATTTGAAGATAGTGATCGGCGAAGTAGACGACAAGACCCGCGACGCGTGCATCGCCCTTATCGAGGAGTTCCACGAGTGTACGTCTTCGTCAATGCGCGATTTAGGCAAAACAAATGCGACCGCGATCGAAATTCGGGTATTGTCGGACATACCTGTCGTGTACCGCCCGTACCGACTAGCGGAGCCCGAGAAGAAGATCGTCCGCGGGATCGTAAGTGAATTACTCGACAATGGGATCATTCGGGAGTCGGAGTCACCTTACGCGAGCCCGGTTACTTTGGTGAAAAAGAAGACTGGCGACTATCGGATGTGCGTCGATTATCGGAAATTGAACGCCATGACGGTACCCGTCGCCGAGGGATCTATAGAAAAAACAGCGTTCGTTACCCCCGAAGGGCACTACGAATTTCTAAGGATGCCTTTTGGCCTTACGAATGCGCCGGCCGTATTTCAGCGGTTAATGGATAGAGTACTTGGAAAATTGAAGGGCGAAATAGCATTTCCGTACTTGGACGACGTTATTATCCCGTCACGTACGAAGGAAGAGGGCCTGGAAAGACTTAGACAAGTACTGGAGGCATTCAAGACACATGGCCTGACGCTGAAACTGGAGAAATGCTCGTTCTTTAAAACAACAATAGAGTACTTGGGACGAGAAATCAGCGCAGCGGGAGTGAGACCGGGCCGAAGGAAGATAGAAGCTATGCTGGAGATGCCGCCCCCAGAATCGGTGAAGCAAGTGCGACAATTTTTGGGCCTCGCGAGTTACTTCCGAAAGTTTATGAAGGGTTATGCAACTACCGTGGAACCACTGACGAGACTCACGCGAAAGGATGTTGCATGGAATTGGCAGGAGCCGCAACAGCGGGCGTTCGAGGAGGTGAAACGGGTATTAACGTCGCGACCTGTACTTTCCGTTTTCGATCCGAGCCGCGAGACCGAGTTACACACAGATGCGAGTTCGCTAGGTGTGGGAGGCATATTGATGCAACGCGACGAGAAGGGAAGGATGACGGTGGTCGCGTACTTTAGCAAGCAAACGACAGCAGACCAGAGGTGTTATCACTCCTACGAGCTGGAGACAATGGCGGTCGTCTTTGCATTGAGGCATTTTAGGGTTTACCTCCTGGGCCTGCAATTTAAAGTGTTGACGGACTGCAACGCATTGAGGACGACCTTTTCCCGGAAGGACCTACTACCACGGGTGGGTCGCTGGTGGCTTGAAGTACAAGAATACAATTTCGAGATTGAATACAGGCCTGGAGTCCGAATGGCACACGTGGATGCACTTAGCCGGAACCCTCAACCGATCGAACTGGAAGTATTCTCGATCGACATTACTGAAGCTGACTGGATTACAGCCGCCCAAATGCAGGCCGATCAATTATCACGGATTCGCACGATGTTGGAGGCCAAGGAAAAAACGCCGGAGACGAAACACTACTTCGTGGAGTATGAAGTAAAGCAAGGGAGGCTCTACCGACGTCTGGCCGACGGAAGGAAAACGTGGGTAGTACCAAGATTGGCTCGACTACAGATCTGCAGGTTGTGTCATGACGACGCGGGGCATCTGAGTGCCGAAAAGACTTTGGAGCGTATGCAACGAAATTATTGGTTTGCTGGTATGCGGCAGTTCGTCGCTAAGTATGTGAAGGCCTGTTTAAGCTGTGCTTATTACAAACACACCGCAGGGAAGAAGCAGTGCCAACTACATAGTATTGAGAAGGTGCCGGAGCCCTTCCACACAATACACATCGATCACGTAGGCCCGTTTGAAACCAGTAAGCGCCGGAATAAGTACCTGCTCGTGATCGTGGACGCATTCACGAAATTTACGGTCATCGAGCCAGTAAAGGACCAGCGGACCCGAAGTACTGTAAAAGTACTGACGAATCTGGCGTACCTGTTCGGGGCTCCGACGCGTATTATCAGTGACCGAGGGACGAGTTTTACATCGCGGGATTTTAAAACCTTTTGCGATGCTTTCGGTATTAAGCATGTGTTGAACGCTGTAGCCACACCGAGAGCAAATGGACAGTGCGAACGATATAACAGGACGATTGTTGACGCACTAGCCACCACTGCAGCCGGCGGAGATCCCAGGGATTGGGATAAGCATGTTAAGAAGATCCAAAGCGCATTAAATACAATGCTTAATAAAGGGATCGGAACAACACCAATGAAGGCGCTGATCGGGTGTGAGACGAGGAGTGCAGCAGAAGGACAGGTGTTGAGCGCAGTACGGGAGCAGATCGATCGGATCGACTTGCATGAACTGCGGGACAAAATCTCTAGCCACATCACCGAGGACCAACGACGACAAAAGGAGCGGTATGATCGTGGCAGGCGAGAGGCGAGGAAGTATTCGGCAGGTGATCTGGTGCTGGTGCAGATCACGAGCGAGTCGGCGACAGGTAGCAGCCGTAAACTACTTCCGCGATGGAAGGGACCGTTCCGGATTCGAACAGTCCTCCGAAACGACCGCTACGAGGTGGAAGACCTGCGGGAAGGAGTAAGGCGTATCCGAACGGTGGTGGCCGCGGATCGTATTAAACCTTGGATCACGGTGCAAGATGTGGATCAAGGGGAGCGGGACGAATCCGCGTGAAACCCAAGGCTACGAGATGGTTCCCGTATGCCGAGTTACGTGAAGGGTTAGATCACGCGAGTAATGTTTTTATACATTTTGTTCACAGAAAGCCAAGCGCGACTGAAGGCCGACGACGGAGTAACCGATAGGTTACCTGCGTGCGGTAAGGAGCGTGGCGAGGTGGGCCCCCGGGAGAGAGAGAGAGAGAGGGGGGGGGGCGCCGACAACATCGAAAACTGACCAGGCAGCGGACAAGGACAGCCAGAGAAAAGGGTCGCCAGGATGGACGAGAGGTCCGTGCGACAGAGGCTGCCGCTGGCAGGTCAACGGCGAGGAAATACAGAGAAGCCTTCGGCAAATCTGAAGCTCGAAATGCCGACGTCTGTGTGATGTCGAGGGCGATGTCTGTGTGATATCGCAGAGAAGTGTACTGTTGGTGCAGTACGCTGACCAAGCCGACGTCTGTGTGATGTCGAGGGCGATGTCTGTGTGATATCGCAGGGCAGTGTACTGTTGGTGCAGTACACTGACCAAGCCGACGTCTGTGTGATGTCAAGGGCGATGTCTGTGTGATATCGCAGGGAAGTGTACTGTTGGTGCAGTACACTGACCAAGCCGGCGTCTGTGTGACGTCGGAAGTGATGTCTGTGTGATATCAAAGAATGGTGTACTGTTGGTGCAGTACACTGATAGGAGAAGCCGATGTTTGGAAACATCGAAGGGCCCTTTGATGGCTCCAACGTTTCAACGATCAGTCCTAATCGTGAAGAATTAACCATTGAGGATAGAATGCCAACTGCCGAGGACGCAAAAGAGAAAAAATAAGAGAGACAGAAACAGAGGTTAAGACAGCCTTCTCCCGATGCAGCGGAAAACCCAGTTAAGTTGTGCACGTTGCTCAAGGTTGAAGTTTTGTATGTCATTGATAAGAATTAATGCGGTTGATCTGTGTTTCTTTTAGCGATCCAGTCTGAGGACAGACGTATAATCAGGCTGGCCGAATGTAAGAAAACCTCGGATTTCTCCCCAAATGCGTCACGCAGGCGGGCCTGGGCAAATTCAAGACGCCAGGCAGACCAGGCGACGGACCATCGAGAGGGTCGTAAACCCCCACGCGGGGGTACACTCCAAGGCCCTTAGGAAGAAGGCCCAGCGAGGAACGCTAGTCACTTACTTTGTATACTTTGACTCGTGTAGACGGACTTTTGGCTTTGTGAATAAACTTATCTGCGTTTCTCCCTTTTCACTCCGCGACTTTCGGTCATTCGTTTAATCCTTTCTAACATTACCTTGTATATTATTATTGTATTCATTTCGGGAAAGTAAACATTATTTAAAGGGTTAGATTTTTCCTTCTTTGACGGAGGAGAGTAACATTACCCAATGATTTAGTTCGATCTAAATGTATAAAAACGAATGCACAGTTTGTAACTCTAACACATACACGCATCGCTGTCATATTCATGTTTATACGAAGGCAGTGAAATCCCAAAAAAGCATTCAAAATGCAAAGATGTGGGCCAAGTAGAAAGTATGTGATATACAAAAAATATGCCCCCCCCCCCCCCCCCCCGGCTCCAACCGCAATTCTGACCTGACGTGTAACAATGAAACATGGTTAAACCAATGTGGGGATATTATTAGTTTCCGAAATCTGATTAAACAAGATATATCATTTCATTTATGCACAATACAAAAAATTCATTCTTTATCAATAATAAATTTCAATCGCTCGCTCATTGTAAAGTGATATTATACAAAGAATTTGAAATCCCAGAATGTGGCCGCGTAGAGGCGCTACACAGCACATGTGGCGTAACACCCATGTAGACCTACCTAGCTCCAGCTGACAGTCCTTGCAATTTACTAAAAAATTCATATCCTGCCTTAAAAGTACTTGGCGGCCTGTGTATTGTGACGGGTGATGTACCTTCTGTAGTAAAATGTAATTATGTTGAATATGAATGCAACAATATTGCTATGGACAAACAAATTTCTTACCTCAGTAATGCTATTGCACCATGTAAATTTGTGAATATTTGCAGATTAGCGCAGGCATGTGCAGAAAAGCATGCTCCCGACTAGTGGGAAAAAGAAATTCTGCCAGTTTTTTTGTGGGAAGGTATAGCGAGAAGAGGTGTGGGGTTTTTCGGATAACATGTGAGTGGGGGGGGGGGGGGGGGGGCATATTTTTTGTATATCACATACTTTCTACTTGGCCCACATCTTTGCATTTTGAATGCTTTTTTGGGATATACAATTAACGAATTAAAGAGTTGGTGCCGGCAGTGAGGCATTACTATTAATTACACACCACCGTATACCCCACAGCACAATGGGAAGGCCGAAAGAATGAACCGCACCATCGTCGAGAAGGTAAGAGCTATGTTGAAAACCGCAGAAGCCGAAAAGAGTCTCTGGGGGGAGGCCGTACGTACTGCGGCATATGTAAGAGATAGAGCCCCCAATAAGCTAAAAGAAAAAACGCCGCACCAGCTATCGAACGGAGAGGAACCCGATCTCAGCCACGTCAAAACGTTCGGCTGTATCGCATTCGCAAAAGAGCTGGACAAGTAAAGAAACTAGATGAAAGCAGCAGAAAATGTACATTTATAGGAAACGCGCCCACCGGCTATAGGCTGTGGGACAATAGAAATAAGAAAATCTTAATAACAAGAGAAGTAAAATTTATAGAAAATAAATTCAAGAAAGATAACACTGCCCAACAGCCAACAATTTCCGGAATGTCTGATAGGTGATCCTTGTAGATTTTGTCCTCCTAAAAACGAATCCGGAGTCCGTTGTTGTCCTAGACCCTCAGTTTTTGCGAAAATCAAATTTGAAAATTTAGAGCTTTTTCCAACTTTGAACCGAATTTACCACGCATCTATTAACATTAAACAATTTTTATTTATGGCATCAGATTTTGTGAACATTTACGAATAAAATTGTGTATTTAGGTTATGGGATATCTAGTTGCAAAATTGTTAAAACAACAATTAAAGCCAGCGGGACCCGAATTTTGTGCCAATTTTTCGACTTTCTTTTCGATTTTACTCAAAAACTGAGGGTCTAGGACAAAAACGGGCTCCGGATTCGTTTTTAGGAGGCCAAAATCTACAAGGATCACCTATCAGATGTTCCGGAAATTAAAGAAAGTTAAATTTTGTTGGACAGTGTAATCAGAAACCCAGAGAAAAATTTACGAAGAGGAAATAGATGAAGCCCTACAAGAAGAAGACAAAGGAAAGCAGCCTGAAGAAGAACCGGAGGAATTTTGGGAAGCCGCAGAGAACCGAGATGAAAGAGAAGAGCCCACAGACAGAGAAGAAGAAAATATACCAGAAGACAGGCAACAAGCAGAAGGAGAACTTAGAAGATCAGAACGAAGCCGAGCACCTCCCAAGTCGTTCGGCAACTATGCGCTCCTGACCTACGCCGAAGCAATGAGAGGACACGACAAAGATGACTGGAAAAAGGCCATATAGGGAGAGAAGGAGAGTATTAAGAAAAACGGCGTGTGGGAGCTAATAGACAAAAATGTAAGCGCCCGGAAATGCCAAGGGTCGATTTCGCGCTCAAGATGTCCAACGTCTCGAATGCCGGCTCACTTCGGGGTTCGCGCTCACTAGCACTGGGAAAGGAAGAATGACTGGGGTAGTAACGACTCGACGTCTTAGGCAGGTCCCAAGATAGCGTTTATTCGGACTACGCAGAGTCCCGACGGTTACAGCAATTCGACACGACAGATTCCGCAATCCCTCCGCCCGTGGTGATCGCCGACAATGGAATGGCGACTTGGCGGGCTCTCGCCGCGTGCTGCGTCACCAGCGCCGCCCCACGTTCACTTTGGGGTACTAATGCCCGAGCATGCGCGCTTCTCCCTTGATGGGCTTACAAAAATGAATTAAAAGGTGAGAAGGTGATAACAAGTAGATGGGTTTTCAAGATCGAAGAAAATAAACAGTATAAAGCCAGGCTCGTGCCTCGGGGAAACGAGGCCAGAGACCTAATAGACTACACAGAAATTTACATCCCAGTAACAAACACATCAACACTGAGATTGCTTTTCGCGATGGCAGCAAAAAATCGCTGGAAAGCAGTAAAGTTCGACATCAAGACGGCTTTCCTCCACGGAGAACTGACGGAGCCAGTGTTCATGCACCTTCCGGAAGGCTATACAGAGAGACACCGGAAGGTATGTAAACTGAAAAAAGCTTTATACGGATTAAAACAGTCACCCAATCGATGGAATGCGAAGTTTACGGAGACTCTCAAAAGATTAGGAATGGATCAGCTGAAAAGCGACAAATGCATAAAGGGGAAGGAGAGAAGACCATACTGCTCGCCATCCATGTTGATGACGGGATAATATCCGGAGAAAACGAGAAGGATTTGCAGAACTTGCTTGTTAGCGTCTAGCTTATTCCAGAGAGAAATTAGTTTTGAGTGAACCGCCTGGAGAGTGTCCTCTGACCGTTTTATGATAGGGACTCAGGTCAGGCATAGGCACTTGAGTGAAAGAATGCGTGAGCGAGAGAATGTGCAGGCCTGGTACCGATGTCGGCTAGTGGCCCGACGTCACCTAGCTTTCGGAGGTCTAAGGGCTGCACGTGTGATTGTAAAAGAATGGCAAGCAGCCCGACGCTGCGTTGCCGAACTTAGGGATGTGCTTCCTGATGGATCTGGCCACGGAGTGGGGCAGGCAGAAATGACTGCTGGTAAGAGGATCGTGTCTTAACCCACGACACTTACCCCAGAATCTTACTCGGGAAAAGTACTCCACTAGCGATCTTACCAGACTCATCCTGACAAACCTTTTTATATAGACTTTCTGACCTGCTAAATAATTTGAAACATGTTTTTGACATTATAGAAATAGAAAATCCGGAGTCATTCATTGGAATAGATATTAAGTCGGAGGGAGGTGACATAAAACTAGACTAGAGAGATTACATAAACAAGATGCTGCAAAACTATGGCATGGAAGACTGCAAAATAGTTGGTACACCCATGACGAATGCTATAGGCAAGAAAGAATATAGACTGAATCAAAATTTCCCTTATCAAGAAGCGATAGGCAGTGTCTTATATCTAGCGACTAAAATGAGACCTGACATAGAGTTTAGTGTAGGATTTTGCAGCAGATACGTGAAAAATCCCTCCATGCAAGACATAGTAAACGTGAAACAAATATTTAAGTATGTTAAAGGCACTGTAGATTTAGGCATTTGGTATAAAAAGGGAAAAGCTCCAAACATACTCGAGGGATACTGTTCCAAATAAACTTGAGATCATACATCATACCTTTTGAAGTTTCATTTAATGCAACACCCGCTATAGCATGTACGATCAGGTGTTTCGAATTACCACGCAACCAGGACTTCGCGTGACGAAGCGAGGGTGTGCGGGGGCACCGACGTGTTTTTGTCGACGGATCCGTGGGGTCCGCGGGTTCGCCTTGCGATGGTCTCTATCTTTTTGCTTTTCAACGACGCTCTACACAGTTGTGTTTCAGGTTACCATTTTTGCCAATCCATTGTCGCAATTCACTAAATTTTAATTCACCATACTTTCACCGGTTCCTTGTCCGGACCAAACACCCGAAGAGGGGGGTATCATTGGCCAGTGAATCCCGAGTTCGGATTTACTTATTCCTGCTCCTGGTTCGAGCACCCAAGAGAAGTGCAGTCCTGTGTACGACTCGACTCTGTCGCAACAACGCCACCGTCTCAAGTTCGGTCGTCTCTAAATTCATAGCGCATTACAGCATTAATCCACGATCCAGACCTTCCAGCGACAATTCCCGCATCCCTACTGCCGTTTTTTCTCAACCTATCCATCATCCGGTAAGTCCTTTCTTTTTTCTATAATTCAGTCTTTTTCGACACGCGTACCAGCACAAATAGCATTTCCATTTCTGGCATTCTATCTTTCACTCTAACAGCTACTGTGATGCGGATTATGCCGGGGGCCCAGAAACACGACGAAGTGCCACCGGTTATAGAATAAAGTATGCTGGAGGACCAGTATGCTGGGCCTCAAGGAAACAGCCCATAGTGGCTCTCTCAAGCACTGAGGCCGAGTATATAGCAGCGGCCGACTGCTGCAAAGAATTATTGTATTTAAAAACAGTAGTACAAGAGTTGGAACTGTTGGAAGATGCACCAGTAGCAGCTCATTTGAATATCGATAATCAAAGTGCAATCAAGCTGATCAACTCAGGGGTCCTAAACAAAAGATCCAAACACATAGACGTAAGGTACCATTTCATCGCAGAAAAGGTGAGGGAGAACTGCATACAACTAATATACTGTAATACAAAAAAACAACTCGCTGATATACTCACAAAGTCCTTGCCTGCAACGTCGTTCAGAATTATTAGGGATAAGATAGTAGATTAAGCATAGTTAAGAACAATAAAAAAAAAATCACTCAAGGTGAAGTGATTAAAGGGGTGTGTTGGGATGAGTATAATCACACCACCTATGCGTTTCATGTACTTAGAGTAAGGACTTCAAGGATAAGGGCGGAGTGAGCACTGAGAGAAAACAGCGCCACCTTTCCTTGGTATATAGGGGCGAAAAAGGAAACTAGAAGTTAGACTGGTGAATTAAGATATCGAAAGTGTGACTGAGTGTTGAGAGTGTTAGAATCTCACATCTACAAACACATCTCACATCTCACGAACACATCTACAAATATTTGGCTGCGAGGCAATGATACATATCCCAAAAATCAAACGGGACAAGTGGGATCCCGAAGCTAGGAAACTGATTTTTACAGACTATGCGAAAGGCACCAAGGGTTATCGACTCGTCGACCCAAAAACAGGGGAAGTGACAATTAGTCGAGACGTCGTGTTCCTGAAGGAAAAGAGCCAGGACACGAGGTCAGAACCAAACGACAGGAACGCAAATGTTTGCCTACAAGAAGGTGAAGGGGAAGAAAAGGAAGACGAGAGCGCTGTCGCCGACGATCCTCAAGATGAAGGCGAGTATGAAACCCCAAACCATTCACCCGAAAAGAAGGATGCCACAGGTGGCACACAGACCACCGCACCTAGTACCACTCCTCTACGCAGGTCGGATCGGTCGCCGAAACCTCTGATTAGAGAAGGTTTTATATCATACTATACATTAGAGGAACCCTTGACCGACCCGCAGACGGTCGGGGAAGCTGCAAGAGAACCGAAGTACGTAGTACTCAAAATTAATAAGATATGGCAAAAGGTGCCAGAAAAGGTAGGTATCAAGGCCTTAACCGCAAAATGGGTCTTTAAAACAAAAAGAGGAAGCGACCAAAGGCCAATCTACAAGGCGAGGCTAGTAGTGCGAGGATGTTCGCAAACGCAAGGAGTAGACTTTTTTGAAACATATTCACCAGTGGTAAAATACAACACCATTAGGTATTTGCTAGCCCTTGCAGCAAAGGAGAACCTGGAAATATCTCAGATGGACGTAACAACGGCATACTTGAACCGCGAGTTAAAGGAGGAGGTATACGTGAAACCACCACCAGAGCTCAAGGCAGAAAAAGGAACCCTGTGGAAACTCCAAAAGGCAATGTATGGTTTGAAGCAAAGCGGAAGAGCTTGGTATCAAAAGTTAGACGAAACACTAAGAAGTTACGGGTTACAGAGATCAAAGACTGATCCGTGCGTCTATTTTTCCAACGCACAAAACTCTAGACTAATAATCGCTATTTATATTGATGATTTACTTATTTTTTCAAAAACACTCAAAAGACTGAAGAGCTACAAGATAAACTGAGAAGGAAATTCACAATGAAGGATCTGGGCAGAGCCGAGCAGTTTCTGGGAATAACGATCGAGAGAGACGAGAAGAGAATAAAAATCCACCAAGGAAACTATATCGAGGCAACACTGAAGAAATTTGGCATGCAGGAATGCAAGCCCGTAGGAATACCAATGGATCCAGCAGCAAAGATTCTTTTAGAAACACAGGAACCTACGGAGGACAAAATCAAGGAGGCGCATAGCTACCCATACTTAGATGCGGTCGGTAGTCTCCTGTATAGTAGCCAGATTTCTCGCCCAGATATTGCATATTCTGTGAACACAGTAAGTAGTTTCAACAAAAATCCATGTCCCTTACACTGGAATGCCGTAAAGCATATATTTCGATACCTTAAGGGTACACTAGGCTATAAGTTAGTTTTTAGAGGGGAAGCGGACCCCGATATAGTAGGTTTTAACGACGCGGATGGGGCAAACGACCCAAGGACAAGAAGATCCGTTACCGGATCAGTATTCACTAAGTGCGGAGCTACGATATCATGGTACAGCAAAAAACAGCGCACTGTAGCGTTATCAACGTAACAGTAGAAGCGGAATACATAGCTCTAGCATTTACTTGCCAGGAAAGCCTCTGGTTGCAAAATTTGGTAAATAAAATCGAACCCGAGCATGGGAACACTCCCATGAAAATGTACAGCGATAGTAACGGAGCCGTAAACTTGAGTGACAACGCAAACGTCAGTCAACGAACAAAACATATTGATGTTCGACACCACTTTGTACAGGAAAATGTAGAGGCAGGAAAAATTGTAATTAGACATTTGAGCACAGATGAGATGACTGCCGATATACTCACGAAACCGTTAAATAAGTTAAAGACTTTGTACCTTAGTAAGAAATTAGGGTTGTTAAACGAAGATTGAGACTTGCTCAAGGAGGCGTGTTAGAATATAAGTTCTGTGAAGCAAGCCTCAATCCGCGCTTTATGTTTAGCGCCCAGCGGGGCGCCTGCGCCAACGATGAGACCTTTCGTCTCCCTATATTGTGCTGTTGCGTCCCGAGCGGTTGTGGCGCGCACTTCAAGGAAAACTGTAGGACGTGGATTCTCGCCGGTGTGTCGCTGAAAACTCCGGGTAAATCAAGAGTTTTACTGTGTAAAAGGTGTTTTATTCGCGGTTTTATAGTTTCCACAATCGAAACCGCACTCCTTTCCTCTCAACAACAAATGTATGTTAATAATTAGTTATAAGAAAACCACTGTATTAGTCGCAATTAAGATACGTGTACTGAGTCTCGTAGTCGAAATAAAAATGAGTGTCTTCCCTTGTTCGCAATGCCTTTTTATAAACTATCCTATTCCCGCTCCGCCGCCGGCACCAAGGGTAGGAACCACCAAGTGGGGTTGACGCTACGGTGAGAGAGAGTGAGAGGTCCGGTCGTTGGGCCTGCTCTATCGCCGACGTCACATGGCAACGGAGAGAGCGATATACATGATAACAATTCGGTAGTCAAGAAGTTACAGGCACCACTACTAACATGCAGATTTCCAGAATCGGTCCTGCAGCCCATGATTTTAGCGCGAATCGGTCCCTTAGCCCATCACTCCCGTGCCCCTAACATACATTGTATTTGGAATCCAAAAATCGTTGCGTCGCTCCTCATACTTTGTGTTTCGCTTAGCAAATCCATCGCGACATTTAGCATTAACTTATTTAACATATCTCGTAGGTATTCGTCCAGTATTCCACTATTCCAGTTATTATTTATGTAAATCTAGCGAGCATAATTTGGATTAGGCTTAGGAGAGGGTGTTAGGTACATGAGATCCTGTGGCGCGAGCACACGGACAAGCGCAGTCTAATTTGCAATTACCGGCGTATGAACGAGCTGTAGATCTGGGGAATTTCGGAAGGGTTGCGATCGCCCACGCAACAGTGCTAAAAAAACTTGCGCACCACCTACGCTCCACTTCCGCGATGGTGCTCACAAAGGACACACGTGTATTAACTTGCTCTCAACTACCTACTTCCCCATCAAAACATCATTTGAGACATTTCTTTTCCTGATTTTTCGGAAATTAATATACAACTCTGCTTATACTTGGCGCACATATTTTACGTTACATTTTCAATGTAAAGTTTTTTGTGGGATTCGATTTTGTACGCTCAACGCCATGCTGTTCTTTTATTTCGAGAGACCAGTGTAATTCAGCTTTTAGTACGATCAATTCATTTTCTGCGTCTTCGTTTATTTCAAACTCACCGCCACCACACCGAGCAGAGTGCGCTCTAGCGCTCCACGAGCAAGGTCCACCAGTCCTTCTTAGGCCTTCCGCTGTTTCTCGCCGATCGAGGCGCAACAGGTCGACGATTTTTAACACAGAGTATCGCACTCCTGGTCATCGTGCTGCTCACTGTTTGTTCAGTAGTTCACAGTAGTTCAAAACAGTTCAAAATGTCTTAAAGCGTTTACTAGTGAATGATACTCGTTAAATTAAATGGGTAATATACTTCCGTAACATCCGATATTTATGACCAGAACGCTGTAGTATATAAATAGAACTACCTACATGTATGTGTTGTAAATGACAAATGAATTACGTATTCTGGGTCTAATGTTAGACAGGCTTACAGGCACTATTTAATTTAACCCAAGTGTCACATTTTCTGCTTAATGACAGTTGATTTTATTCCTGAACGGTATGTCATACTCATAACAATTAAATGTATTTGAAGCAGTTGTTCTTGAAAGACAAATTAATGATAGTGGGCATGGTACAACAAATTATCGTATTAGACCTAATGAATTGTATTGATATTTATTTTTAGGAAGTAGCCAAAATTAAAAATGCGAAGCAGAAGTAATTCTGGTGTTCGGTTGGACTATTACCAACGCATTGTGCATAAAATTGTAATGAAGCATCAGAGTGCTGTGACTGGTCTCTTTCCAGCTAGTCCGGATAACCATCATGCATGGGTCCGTGATAATATTTATTGTATTCTGGCAGTTTGGGGACTCTCAATGGCATATAAAAAAATGGCAGATGCAGATGAAGACAGAGCAAAAACTTATGAACTAGAACAGAGTTGCGTTAAATTAATGAGAGGCTTATTGATGGCTATGATGCGTCAGAAGGATAAAGTGGAACGCTTTAAATCTACCCAGAATCCATTGGATGCTCTACATGCAAAATATAGTTCTATTAATGGACAAACTGTAATTGGAGACACAGAATGGGGACATCTACAGATAGATGCTATATCCTTATACCTATTGATTTTAGCTCAAATGACAGCATCTGGTTTACAAATTGTCTTTAATTTAGATGAGGTAAAACAATTTTCTATATGATTTTACCAGGAATATTTAGCAATTCAATAATTGAATAAGTTCAAACACTTTGCGCAGACACAGCTATGTCTTATAGCATATCGTTCTATTGAAACAAATTTTTCTTTTAGCGAAATAGTTGCTCTAAAAACATTCCTTTAAATAAATTGTGAATTGTTAATATTATCACTAGACTACTGATTTTCATGCAAAATAGAAAGTTCACTGTGTGTATTTCGCCAATGTTTCTCTATGCGTAGAATGCTATTTTATATTATAGATATTCCGTCAGAGATAGTTTACGAAACAGTAAATAATAATATTGAATTTTATCGGTGCTATATTATACGGATTGTAGACATTAAGGTCATCCAGGGTGATTCACAAATTGTCATGACTTAAAAACATTTTCATTGACTTTAATGAAGTGCAAAAATCTCCAGCTCAAAGTTTCATAGCGTGAAGGGTGTGCCATATGAGATTCTGTAGTGTCTTCAGAGAGGGTTGCGTTTAAGTTTTGAACAACACCTTTATATTATTAAATACAAGCAAAAACGACGATGTTATTTAGGGAGTTACGACAGTAGGTTATTCACACTTATGCTTCATGGAACTTGTTATTTCAAGAATTATTATTTGTGTTCACACTCTTTTGCACACAGCTTGACATTATTAATCAAGAGACATGGTGTAATTGAGCCATTTTCAGTCTCTAACAGGTTTTGAAGATTGCAATATTTTTACACATCTATTCAAGCCATAATCATGTGTTGTATAATATTTTTTTTATTGAGAAATTAACAGTAGCATACACATGAAAATTAAAAATATTTCAGGTCGTATCAATTAGTGAATCTTTCTGAGATTCATACTCAATTTATTAGGTATGCTATATATCTAACAACACATTGATTTGTTATAGGTTGCTTTCATCCAAAATTTAGTCTTTTACATAGAATCTGCATATTGTACACCTGATTATGGTATTTGGGAAAGAGGCGATAAGACGAATCATGGATTGCCAGAGTTAAATGCCAGTAGTATTGGTATGGCCAAAGCTGCATTGGAAGCAATGGATGAATTAGATTTGTTTGGAGCAAGAGGTGGTCCAACATCGGTTATACATGTCTTAGCAGATGAAGCTCAGAAATGTCAGGCTGTATTACAGTCCATGTTACCACGTGAATCGAATTCTAAAGAACTGGATAGCGGTCTTCTATCCGTGATAAGTTTCCCTGCATTCGCTGTAGATGAACCGAATTTAATTCAAACAACGCGGCAAGCCATTGTTAAAAAGTTACAGGGTCGGTATGGATGTAAAAGATTCTTGAGAGATGGCTACAGAACTTCGAAGGAAGATCCGAATAGGTATGAAAATATTTTCCAAACTGTTCTTTTTATGGAAAGGATTATTTTCAACACTAAATACAAATAGCACTTTTAATAATACTTTATAGGTTGTACTACGAACCCTGGGAATTACGTATGTTTGAGAACATTGAATGCGAGTGGCCACTATTCTTTTGTTATTTAATACTGGACTACTGCTTTCAAGGCAACCAGGAAGCAGCAGATCAATACACACAGCTGTTAGAACAAATAACCATTAAAACTAACGATGGAATGAACTTAGTTCCAGAATTATATTCAGTAGCATCTGAACAGGTATCAGCAGAATATGCAGAACCGGGTAGTCAAAACCGAATTGCATTAGGGAGATGTCCGTTCATGTGGGCTCAATCACTGTATATACTAGGAAAACTTTTGCAAGAAGTATGTATCACCTGATTATACGAAAGAGAATTGTACACAAATTTGTTAATTTTTGCCAATATTTAGGGGTTTCTTGCAGTAGGGGAGTTAGATCCATTAAACAGGCGTCTTTGTAGCGAGAAGAAGCCTGATGTTGTGGTACAAGTAGTTATTTTAGCCGAGGATGCAGAAATCAGGGAAAAAATATCACAGCATGATATTCATGTACAAACTATTGCTGAGGTTGCACCCATAGAAGTTCAACCTGCAAAAGTCCTTAGTCACCTGTACACTTATTTGGGTAATCTTTATTCAATAATACTGATTTATGTAGAATATAACTTACGTTGAAAAAGTAACAACTAACAGTCTCAAATTAGGAAGGAACAGAAAGTTGGGATTGTCAGGACGTAAATCAAGGGATGTTGGAATTTTAAGTACAAGCAAATTATACTCCTTGAATGATAAAATATTTGCATTCACACCGCAAGTGAGTATTTCGATTAGACCAGATTGTGTCTTAATTCTGTAATATCTATTCTTATTTTGCGTCTTGTTCTTGCATCAAACGTCAGCTGACAGACATGACCCGCTTCTACATCGCATCGGACTATGAACTCATGATTGACATATTCAAAGGCGAAATTAATTTCTTGAAGTCTAGTTGGCAGAACATGTTGGGCCGACCACTTGTGGTCATGCCCCTCAAGAACATTCATCTAGGTACAGTAACGCAATGCTTAAAAGCGGTCATCTAATTTCTGTTGCATCTGCAGCTCTGATGCAGAAAGTCAATACCAAACATTCATTACAGTTATCTTAAAATATTTGACTGTAACAGAAATCATTCGGATGGTTTTTAAGTGCTGAGTTTTTTCTCCAAAATAGAGGAATTGTGTAAATTCATTCCATGAATCACGTCTAACATGTCTGTCTGCATGGATCCAATTTTTGTTATACTCTTGCTTTTCAGCTCTGCTATGTCATGATATAACGCTATTAATCATTTCTTGTCATTTACTCACACTAACTTTCTTTAAGTGGAGCATAGTTAAAGCTACTATAGATTCATATGCTGTCAGTGGAAGTATTGCAGTTAGGTAACAAAAATAACGTTAAAATAGCCTGTTTTTTTTATGATTCATTATTAATAACTTGTAAAAGTAGTTTATCTGTTGCGCGGTATGTGCGTGTGTTGCATGTCTTAGAACTTTGATGCGGAGGAGTATTATACAACAAATGACGCAGCCCTCCTTGCTGATACTTTCACAACGAACTTGGCCTTCCTTACCATCAACTGGAAGCAAATGCTCGGCAGACCAACCGTAACACTTGTTGCCACTCATAATCATTTAGGTATGCCAAAAGGGAGCTTTAAATTATGAAAATGGATGACCGTTCAGTGAAGAGTAAAAGACCATAGAATCATCTTCAATAATAAGTCCTTGCCACATTGAGAATTTTATAATATGCACCGCTTCTGCCAAGCCACTGTTAAACTGCAAATTTTCCTTTCCTTTGATACGTATTCAATTATCTTTCCAGATCAGGGAAAAATACCATTAGCAATGATTACAACCATGAAGAAGCTGAAAAGTGGATACATTAATGGTACAAGAGTTTCACTGGGAAATTTAAATGATTTCTTGAGTACGTCTTGTATCACGAATTTGAGTTTCCTTGGGAGTTCAGAGGATGGCCGGCCCGACAAGTTAAATCCCCAGGTACTTTACACTACGGTTATATTAATATGTCTCAAAGTATTGCCCTGTCCATGGTTCGTTCTGGTATTATTGCGGAGAAAAATAACTATTTACACTGATGAAATTGGTCGCTCGAATGAATAGCAGCTGCAGTGTGCTTAGAAAATGAGGAGACCTGGAAATGTTTCACGCCAACGACATTACTCAATTCGGATACGCTAATTTTACTCAAAAGGCTATAACCGAGTAAGCATGTCAAAAATGCCCCCAAACCAAATTAACTTTCGTGGTACACCAACCGGTAGGGGCCCCGTAGAAAACCGTAGCGCTACCGGGCCCGTAGGGTACAACATACTTGATTTTTTCAGAATTTTTTGTTGATCAAATTGGCAAAATAAGTAAAAAATTGTAAATTACGTATTACTCTATAAGTACCCGTACAGTAGGACTATCGGGGTAAAACTCGGCACAGGCAGTTTTCTACGAGTGCCCTATCGGTTGATATGCTCGAAACTTAATTTGGTTTGGGAACAACGTTGCCCCTCAAACTTGATAGTACCGTTAGAGACATGCCACCGCCAGAAAAACTAGATGGTATAAGCATACAAGCTTCGCTTTCTGAAGGACGAATAGATGCTAGCCAAAGCATTCACGCACGTAACCAATACGCATGAAAACGGGTACACTACTCATTGATACATACAGCCAAACTGTAGCACTTCAGATCGACTGTATTGGTGACGTCTGTGAAGGGGCTAGGATCGTGAGGTTTAGATTGTGGCATGCTTTTCTTCCACTGGCGAGAGATCAACCGTATTAAAAAACAGTTTTCGTTCGCTTTCTTGCTTTTTTGTGGCGTAATCTATCGCGCTGCCCCTAGCTCGCGACTGTTCGTAATCCACTAATGAACACTTCGCCATAAATTTGACAATTTCTAAATTAGAATGTTTAATTTTACAATTTATACATGTTGTTATTGAAATTAAATTATTCGTTTACATACACTTGTAATTAAGTTTGTAATGTTTCATTTTTTTCAGAGAAATCTCAGTAGTATGTCTGTGTAGTGTTCAGTGACAACAAATTGCAACTGAAAAACTATGGAAATCGAATTGGTAGTAATCACACGAATTTAGACCCTTGACGATCGCCGACAATCTCAAAGGTTACTTTTTCAGAAGCGTGTTTATGTGTAAACATGCGGCGGGTGCAAGGGGAAGAGATAGAGCTTAGCGCTAATTGTAAGACCGAGGCCTACGAAGGGTAAGGCCTAATGAGTGTCATAGCGAGGGCCTAATTATATTAATTAGTATAATGGGATTTCACATAGGGCAAGTTCAAGCACTAGTTCAAATTAAGGATTCAAAACAGCTCCGCCTCATCAGTACTCGTGCGTTCGATTGCCTCGTGTTAGGCGTACTGTAATCTGAAAGGTTTTCGGCGAGCATCGAGGATCAAAATCCGTGTGACTACTGCCAATTGAATTTTCAAAGTTTTCAGTTGCAATTTGTTGTGACTGAAAACTGCACTAACATACTACTGAGGTTTTCTTGATAAAGATGAAACATTACAAACTGAATTCCAAGTTTATGCAAATAAATAATTTAATTTTAATAATAACATGTATGAATTGTAAAATGAAACAATTTATTGTAGAAACTGCCAAATTCATGGTGAAACGTTCATTAGCGGGTTACGACGCGAGCTAGGAGCATCGTGATAGCTTAGGTAAAAGGAAAGCAAGAATGCGAACGAAAGCTGTTTAGTTCCAGTGGAGAGCGATATTGGAGACGTAGCCGATTTGGGCCGGATATCCTTGAGTCAGGAGAGCAGGGTTTGATGTTCCCCGCTCCTCGCGAACCTTCCTCGTTGCCATCGACCCGCAGCCAAATACCAACAGTGGTCCTTCTAGCAAGTCGCCACACTACTACAAAATCAATAGATTCTGTGGTCTGACGCGTGCTTTTGATTCCGCCGGTTCCATTTTTTTATATAACAAGATATTCAGGTCGGAAAGGATTCATTGAAAAACTAAAGCAGGCCTAGGCAAAGTAAGCTCCGAAGCTACATTCCATTTCCCCACGCGGCCGGAGCGCTCCGAGGTTGCCATGGCGACGGCTGCGACGCGCCACGACGCTCAGCACGTTACGGGCTAAGAAAGCACGTCACGGCACGCGGAGAGGGACCGAGGCGCGTGAGGGGCCCCGCCGGTGCCCAGAGCTGAGCTAAAGGTTCGAGGAATGGACATGTGGAAGTGGATATTTAAAATTTGCCTTAAATTGACGTAAACCTGCTTGAAATACATGACTCTAAATCGCCAACTTTGCCTGCTTTAAACAGTTTTATTTCGGAATATCGACAAAACTTCAAAAATCCACTTCCAGACGTTCATTCCCTGAATCTTTAGCTTTCTAATGAGCCTTTTCCGACTTCAATATCTTGTCATATAAAAAAATAGGACGCCGGAATCAAAAGCCCGTTTTCGATCTCAAAGTGGCGCTGCTATTGCCCCGCGCCGTCCCCTTAAGAGGGAAGGCTAGTCACGTGACTTCGCTGCGTTGCCGCGACGGTATAACAGCAAAATTTTCGGCTGCTAAAAATGGTAATACCGATAGCGACGCAGCCGACTTATAAAACGAGATGGTGTCATTTTCATACTCCATTTGGGGTACACCGAGATGGTGAGCTGTTATCCAGACCCTCACTGTTTACATGGATCGCTCACCTCCCGAATCCAGAAAAGCGTGAACGCCGAACGCTTAGGGGCTTCCGTTGTAATTGAAGCCAAGATAATGGGTCGCATATGTTTGTGTGATACTACAGTAAGGAAGAGACAAAAGTTGTTCATAACAAAGGGCGTAGGTAAGCTTGGTTGGGCGGTTGGTAAGCATGCAAAAATTGCCCCCGCGCCTTTTGTATCAACAAATTAAGGGGGTGTTCACCTCGCCAAAGGATAACTTTTCACCAATTTTTAATCTTTTTTATCAAACGGTATTCGAGTAACAGAGTATTTTTTCGAAATACGTTAAAAAATTATATCTCGAAAAGGAAATGAACTATAGAGTTTTTTAAAAAACGTAAATATAGGGATTTGGAAGCGCAATTTAAAAAAAATTCATCGATTTTTTTGCATCAAGGCATCAATGCGAAGCATTGTTTTTTATGCGTTATTAATTTTTTCGGTATCAAAGACGTTTTGTACATTCAGGAAATTTTTCCCCAGCATTCTTTAGGTTCTCCCCAAACACCTCAAGTTTCCTCAGAATTTTCAGAATAGTACGCCATACTTAAAAAATTAATATTTATTTGCTGCTGTTTGAAACAGGTATTCAAATAAACCAATATAAAATTCATAACTAATAAGGTTCGGCTAAAATATACAACGAATCAATTGATTTTGAAATGCTATGTATATACACTTCGCACCAAAATTAAAGGACCACTTCTCTCCGGTCGCAAACTTGTCAATGTTCGCACAGCTGTAACTTTGTCAAAAAAAGTCCTAAAAATGAGCGATTCCACGCAAAGTGGACACAGTCCATACACACCTAGTCTCAGATTTTTTTTAAACTTTGTATATTTGTAGCCCTTGTCGAACCCTGTAAAATGCCGTTTTCCGTTTCTCAATATCATTAATAGTTTTTAAGTTATTTAAGTGTAAAGTTTTGGATCAATTTTTCTTTAAAAATTTATAACTCGAGAACTAATAAAGATACCAGGATGTGCGAACCGCCGTTGTCTTCGGAAATCTTCAAATTTTAATAAAAAAAATACTCCATGTGTGTAAAATTGTATTAACTAGTTATAAAATATAAATATTTGTTAAAAATTTAAATAAGACAGTGAAAGACATTCTTGATTACTTTGAAATTAATTTGGCATATGCTCTGAAGTGTTCTGAAGAATCCCTGTAAATTAGAAGTTGGAGAAATGCGGAGATCCGGAGTAATAAAATATTATTGTTGTAAAGACCCAGCCGAGTGCGCGCTGCGCACGCGCTCTATAGTCGCGGCCCGTACGGCGCCCAGCGGCGACCATACCACTGATCACGCTAGACGGGCCGCGACTATAGAGCGCGTGCGCAGCGCGCACTCGGCTGGGTCTTTACAACAATAATATTTTATTACTCCGGATCTCCGCATTTCTCCAACTTCTAATTTACAGGGATTCTTCAGAACACTTCAGAGCATATGCCAAATTAATTTCAAAGTAATCAAGAATGTCTTTCACTGTCTTATTTAAATTTTTAACAAATATTTATATTTTATAACTAGTTAATACAATTTTACACACATGGAGTATTTTTTTTATTAAAATTTGAAGATTTCCGAAGACAACGGCGGTTCGCACATCCTGGTGTCTTTTTTAGTTTTCGAGTTATAAATTTTTAAAGAAAAATTGATCCAAAACTTTACACTTAAATAACTTAAAAACTATTAATGATATTGAGGAACGGAAAACGGCATTTTACAGGGTTCGACAAGGACTACAAATATACAAAGTTTAAAAAAAATCTGAGACTAGGTGTGTATGGACTGTGTCCACTTTGCGTGGAATCGCTCAAATATGACTTTTTTAAATGAAAGCTTCAAGCCTCTACTTTACAACGCACCGTTAGAAATTTGATTTGCGTGCATTGGGGCTGTAGTAGCACATAAAATATGAGGGCATGTTTTTCTTGCAAAAAATTGCAAAGTTCAATAAGGGCCACGGTTTCGGGTGAATTTTTTTGAAGGACGCCAATTACAGGGTTGTGTAGCTTGAAGCTTCCTCTTTAATTGTTTTAAAAAAATAAGCCGCTACGATTTTTTATGCAAAGTTACGACACTTTGACTGAAAAGTGAGCCGCCGGCATTAGAATAACCCAAGGTACGCCACGAGGAAGTTGCACGGTCGGACTGTACCCCATATGTATTTTGGTTGTATGTTTGGTGTATGTGTGAATAGAAATGTGTATTTTAAGTGTAGTGTGTGTTTTGATGGATATTGTACGGATCTTAATTGTGATGCTTAAAATCGTGTGTTGCCTCCCCGTTGTCTTAGAACTTCTTCGCATCGTGCTCTCATATTGATACAGTTCCGTATCAAATTTTGGGGGAATTTACGAGCACTGGCGACTGTTCTTCAGAGACTTTGGCGCAGCAACCCCCAAAATTTGACACGGAACTGTATCAATATGAGAGAACGATGCGAAGAAGATTTAAGACAATGGGGAGGCAACACACGATTTTAAGCATCACAATTAAGATCCGTACATCATCCATCAAAACACACACTACACTTAAAATACACATTTGTATTCACGTACACCAAACATACAACCCAAATACACATGGGGTACAAATCCGACCGTGCAACCTTCTCGTGACGTACCTTGGGTTATTCTAATGCCGGCGGCTCACTTTTCAGTCAAAGTGTCGTAACTTTGCACAAAACAATGGTAGCGGTTTATTTAAAAAAAAAAAAAATAAAGAGGAAGCTTCAAGCTACACAACCCTGTAATTGGCGTCCTTCAAAAAAAATCACCCGACCCCGTGGCCCTTGTTGAACTTTGCAATTTTTTGCAAGAAAAACATGCCCTCATATTTTATGTGCTACCACAGCCCCAATGCACGCATATCAATTTCTAATGGTGCGTTGTAAAGTAGAGGCTTGAAGCTTTCATTTAAAAAAGTCATATTTTTAGGACTTTTTTTGACAAAGTTACCAGCTGTGCGAACATTGACAAGTTTGCGACCGGAGAGAAGTGGTCCTTTAATTTTGGTGCGAAGTGTATATAGACTGCTCAAAAAATTAGGTGTCTTTTATGTCAGGTCAGAAACTAGTCAATGTTTGCATAGCTGTAACTTTATTAAAAATTATCGTAGGGGCAAGAATTTTTGTAAAAATTAAAGCTTGAGCCCTTTACCTTTTGATGCTATGCCTAGATTTTACGTCCAACAAGCCCAGGGTTGTAGGGGGGTAAAATTTGGAGTAGAAAAGTCCTACTGCACTTTCTTCTCCGACGCACCCTTAGTGAGATCTTAAATGGTACAGTTGAGCCAATCAGGACGCCCGTACAGGAGGAGCGTAACCGTGAGCGCGTGCAAGCTTGTGTGAACGCGTCCCCACCAAGCGGCTGCTTCTGTGCGAGGCATGCGTGAGCTTCTCGCGCTGGCTAGTAACCGCGGCCTTCGGCGAGCGAATCCGCGAACCTCTTCTTTCCCCGCAGACGCTTCGTGAGGTTCTTTTTTTTTTAATTATAACTTGAATTGATTCCTACCAAAATTATTCCAATATTACTTCCAGTAATATTATTCTGAATCCGTACGCTATAAGAAAAAGGAAAAGGAAAAAGCACTTTTAATCAAATTTACACACTTTATTTACAAATTGACAACACTTCAGACAGAAAAGGAAAGAGAAAACGAGAGAGTATTTTTTTTAAATTATTTTAATTTTCTTTCGCTTCCGTTTTTTTATTCCTACCGTATCCAAGCCTGACTGAAATTCTTACGTGTGCTATTAAGTCTAAGGAAGAGAGGAAAGGGAGAAACGATCATTGTTCTTTATTTTGAAATTAGTAGGCATATGAGAAATTGAATTCGACCTTTACATTTTACGACAGATCTGTCGACACAAATTTCTTCGCTGGGTGTAAAATAATCCAAAAGTCTTGAATTTATATAACCAAGATGACCAGTGATGAGCTGTAAACGTGTTGTAGTGTTGCGACCTTGTGTAGATGCTATTTGTATATGCGACATCCAAAGAATTTGGGTAAATCGATCTCTTGTAAAGGTGTTAGTGAAAAATGGAATGCGGCTTATTGCGTGTGTTGACCAATATTCTTTCATATTGCTGAGTGGCATTATCCCCATATTTACAATCACTGTAATAAAAACCCAAAATTCTTCCTTCGCGACATTGTTCCAAGTTTGCCAGAGCGACCTTGGTGAGCGTCTTTTCCTATAACTTTTTTGCAGCATAGATGTTTGTATCTATTATTATTTGATTGACTAGCTTATCGGCAAAGAACAACTTGAAAAAATGCAAAGTCTCTCACATTAGAGCAGGAATGGGCAACTGGGCCGTTTGGGAGCGGAGCGCTCTGAGAGCGAGCTCGGAGCAGCAAACCACGCCCCCTCCTTACGGTCCCCTTACCCACGAACGCGCTCCCCTCCACTTGCGAGCAATCCTCCTTCCTTTTGCTTTCTCGTTCTGTCCTTGTCTACGTCGCTCCCGGCTCCGAGAGTCGCTCCGAGCTGCTCCCGGGCGACTGAGTTGCCCATCCCTTCATTAGACGGTACCTGTGATCCTGCACATCTTTCGCCTGGTGTGAATTTTATTCTGGGTGGTACTTCCATGGATTCGTCAGAAGCTGTCCATTCTGATTTATCGAAAGGGTAAATCTATAGAATTACTGCCTCCTCACCGATTTGGCTGAGCTTCTAATATATACTACAGTTTGATGTGTAGATTGAAGATATGCAAGTAAAAATTGTCGCTCTCTTTTCGTTTTCGAGTTATTAACAATTATATGCAAAATATTAATTTTTAAAATCCTCTGTAAAATAGTGTCCTCTAGACCGATTTGGCTGAAAATTTAGTATGTAGCACTATTCGATGCATAGATTGTAGATATGCAAGTAAAAATTGTCGCTTTGTTTTCGTTTTCGAGATATTAACAATTATATGCAAAACATTCATTATTACTGTAAAATGGTGTTCTCTTAACCGATTTCGCTGAAATTCAAATATGTTTTACATTTCGATGGATCAATTACAGGTTCGCAAGTAAAATTGCCACTCTCTTCCTCTTTTTAGAATATTAAGGGGCGCTTCACGTTTTACAGTTGTGCCCCCTTTTCCTCATCTGGCACTGACCTGACCTGTGAGTGTAAAATGTGATAAGTCTCATCATGCTTTACAGTCACAGGTCAGGTCATTGCCAGGGGGGGGGGGGGGGGGCTTAATATCTTAAGAAGGGGAAGAAAATGACAATTTTATTTGCAGACCTGTAATTTATCCATCGAAATGTATGTACAACATATTAAAATTTCAGCGAAATCGGTCAAGAGAACACCATTTTACAGTAATAATGAATGTTTTGCATATAATTGTTAATAACTCGAAAACGAAAGGAGAGCGATAATTGTTACTTGCATATCTTTAATCTACGCATCGAAGAGTGCAACATATTAAAAGCTCAGCCAAATCGGTGAAGAGGCAGTAATTCTATAGATTTACCCCTCTTACAATATCATTATCTTCATCTCTTTTGTCAATTTCCATCCCACTAATTTCTTTATGAATACGTCGGCTTCCGTCACCAACCGTACCAAACCGAAATTCGTCTTCGCTAGAGCTGAGTTAATTTGTGAAATTCATTTCTGTAGGGATTCGCATAAAGTCACGTTAAACAAATTCTTCTGATGCTTTTGCCACGCTCGCCAAGTGTCAACTGATGTCGGAATGATTTTCAGATCTACGCTTTTACAATGAGCCGCAGACTCACCAAGTGAACAAGCGATGATCTGCGAGTGTCGACACATCAAAGGCAAGGCACATTCGTGCTCGCCTGGTCTGTACTGTCATTTGTTGCATTTGACTGCTTGCCGAGCAGTTCAATTCCTGCTTTCGCTGACGAGCGATGATTTGCTCGGAGCTAGCTTTCTGGATCAATGGCGAATAGTCCTCTCGTCCGCAAAGGGCTAAAAGTATTCGGCGACAGAGGTGGAAATGATAGATAAGGGCATATGTGAGATGTTGAAGGTAGACAGGGAAAGAAGTAGGCGAGAGAAGTCCGAGCGATCAACAAGAAGAGAATTTGGAAGGTAGACAAGGAGACAAGTATTCGGGCAGTGGACAAGGAAGCAAATAGTGAATATAGGTACAGACATTGGACAGGGACAGGCGTCAAAACTTGAGAGGTAGACAAGGAGGCGAGTAGAATAGGCGATTAGGGCGCAAGTGTCAGAAAAGAGAGGGGGTACTGCCGAGAGTAGAGACATCTCTTGATGCCACGGGGAAATGTAGAAGAAGCCAATCTTTTCGTCAAAAAATTAATTTCAGAAACCGATGTATTGCGAACCAGCGCACGGATCCGTACCTTTCTGGTCTTAATCGACTTAAAAAAATTCAATCTTTCAATTAGTGTCATTAGTTTCTTGCGTAGATCGTTTTAAGGAGAGATATTAACGAGGCAAATTTGGGTACAGGGAAAAATACATGGGGCTTCGTTCTCCCTCGGGTAAATAGTCTTGGCTACTCGCTTGTGTTAGATGTGCCGTGCTTCCTCTGCTTGTACTTGACGCGAGGTGCGGCCGCGTCTCTTAATTGCAAACGCGTAAACCTACATTTTCGCTGATTTTGTATAGTTTACGTGACCCCTGGAAGGATGCTTCCTCTAGTGTGCCCGACAGAGTCTACCGCCCTAACGCGGCAGTACTGTACTTTGTAATATGCAATTAATTTATTATAAACAGTCTGCTAATCAATTCAATCCCAAATTTTATTTTCGATTCGCCGATAAGTTCGGTTCGGCCGCCGACGGGTCTCTAGATATGTCCTGCTACGTCAGATTCATCGATACGCAAAATCTGTCCTAGGCTAACCAACATACCGCAACAAGACGGAATTTTCGCGCGCCTGTGGTCGAATTTATGAAACTCACGGAACGATATCTTTCTAATATGTACCAAGCACATGAGATGCTATGAGATTACTCTCGCTTCATGTATTTTTGACTCTAGTAGTTGCCTATTCTTTAAATCAAGTCATTAAATTTAGAAATGCACGATATTTGGGCAGAAAGTGTCTACCGATCACGATGGTTTTAAAATTTTCTTACAGGGGGCCAAATTTTAAAAATCTGTTTCGTATACGCAGCGGTTAAAGGTTATGCGGTTTTTTGTCACTCGCCAATCGAGTAATTGTTGTTTTGCATTTCGGTAATAGCTGCTAAGGTCATACGATGGAAAATCTACAGTTTTAAATCAACTCAATCGCCTCCGTGCGTGCAGTTCAGGCATCATTGCAATTACCAAAGTCATTTCTGTGATTTGGGATCGATTTTACGATTTATAGATTGCAACATTTACTGAGTTTGATTTTAAATATTATTCTAAGCCATCGAAATTTACCTCTTCAAGTAATTCTCCATAATACCCAAGGAAGTTGTACGGTAGCAAAAGGACTGTCGCAGTAGCATATAAAGCTACTGAAATTACGGTCTACTAAATGTGCACAGAAATGTGCGAACTTCGAGTAGCATCAAAATATGCACATTTTTAGGACAAATAATACAAATAGAAGTTACCTTAGTGAGGAAATAAGATTTTAAAAGTTCTGCTTTGTAAGCATTAATTTTGCTGCTATTTCATGTTATTATACTAAAATATCGATTTTTACACAAGTACTATACGTATGTTTCTATTTGAACGGCATTTATGTCCGTTATGTTGATGCTGTGATGTCCTTTTGAAATACAGTTCACTACCTAAATGCATGCCATGGACAGGTGTATTTCAGTTTTCAACTTATGCACACTCATCATTATGATTTTAATACTTGATTAGGTCCAGCAATATTTAGAAGAACATCTTATGCGCGCATTCCCTCATCGTACTGGTCTATTAAATCGACCTGCAATCAGAACTGGGAGGAACATAAAGCGACGAATGTCTGTGAAAGGTGCTATTAAAAAGACCAGGTCAATTGCAGTTGAACGTATGTTATATTTTTATCATATATTTTTATCAACCATTTATCAGAAAAATTTTTCGATTTCAAGACAGATTCATTACTATGAACCACAGACTTTTTATAAGAATACTCCTATCATTCTCTAGATTTATCAATGAATATAAGTGTTCTAAACGCGTCCCAATTTCTATGACAATCTGTTGCGGGCTTACCTCGGGAGCTCGTTTGAGGTTGAGTTTGATTTTAACGTGTCACACTAACAAAGATGATTTCGACCACGAGCTCGCTTTTAAACCTCTCAAGCGGAATGCGAATTCGACAAATAGTCGCCGAGGTCGAATGTGTCAGACTTCAATTGAGCACCACATCTAGTCCCAACAGAATGGATATAGGATACACAATATTCTTTCGACAATTCTTCTCGTACGGTCAAAATTCATCACATACAGGAACTGGGTTTTGAATAGAAGAGCGTAGGCCCGAAATCAATGCGTTCGCCCAAAACCACGGCTTTACCCAGGTCTTATAACATTCAGAAGGGTTTCCTTGAGGGCATTAATTGAACACGCGTCCTTTGAAATACCTATCTAATCTCTAATTTGCGGAGGGGGAGAGTCTGACGAATAGTCCTAGTCAAGTATATGAACCAGACTTCAATTCTGCAGCCACATACGAGTGCCAGTGTGAAGGGAAAATTGTCTGATCTAAAGTGATCAAGCAATAGGTATCAGCTAAAAGAGAGAGAGAGAGAGAGATTTGATTTGATTTGATTTGATTTATTTATTTCCGTGCTGGGGCTACAGCCCCCTAAGCACGATATAAACTGTATAAACTGTACAAGTTAACAAATAATATAGTTGAACAAGTAAAACAGAAATAACAATAAACTTAAATCTAGTTGCTCTCAATGAGTCACATAGCCCGCCACACTGTCACCCTCACCGTACACTCATGAAAATGGTAGCTTACAATGACAGAAACATATACAGAAATGTACAGTAAAGAATGGGACTTTCATTCCGATCAGGCACACACTTCCAATCACACCCATTCACTCGCACTATCGACAGCCACACCTCCGTTACGGAATACAAAAAATATACAAAAATATGTACAAGAATATATACATGGTACAAGATCGTAGAAGGGCCGAGTACCCCGCTAATCCCACCGAGACCTGGACGCTCCTCAGGTGTAAAGATGCGAACATTTCGGCCGCCGAGCCGGTCAGCCCGTGACTTCGCCAGACAAAAGAGCCCGACGAAGCCCGGTTCTGAACGACTCGACGGATTGCGCTTCGCGGAGGAGCAAGGGCAATGAGTGCCAGAAAGTAGCACCCTGCACCGCGAGAGAATTGGCTCTAATGGCAGTCCGATGCAGCGGGGTAATATACGATCTAGGAAACGGTCGCGAACGCGGCGAACTCCTTGCACCACTGTCCGAAATTCGCTCAAACAGTGCTGCTAGCGAGTCAGGAACCGTACCGCGATGCACGCCGAACATGAAGCAACCGAGGAAGTACAGACGGCGCTGGCGAACCCTGAGCCATCCCAATCGTTCATAGTACGGAGTGATGTGAACATCACGCCGCACCCCGAAGATGAAACGGACACAAGCATTCATAGCCCGCTGCAGTCTCACCTCGTCGACAACGTTCATGCCGACGTACAACAAACAGCAATAATCAAAATGCGGAAAGATCAGGCTCCTGACAAGGCTGGCCCTAAGCGAACGGGTGAGTGCATGTCGGTTCCTGTGCAGAGACGAGAGTACGCCGTAGACTTTACTACAAGTCACGACGACTTGCTCGTGCCACCCCAGATTGCTCTGGAGGTGGACCCCGAGAGACTTAACCACGTTCGAAAACGGAATTGATTCACCCGCCACGGATACGGCAGGAAGGGAGGTCAAATCAAGGCCATTTAGCGCGCGCGACGTACCTAGAATCATACATTGAGTCTTCACTGGGTTCAACGCGAGATCGTGGTCTCTCGACCATGCCACAATGCGCGAGATGTCCTCATTGACTCTGCAGATTCCCTCCTCAACCTCGTGGTGAGGAATGTGGAGGTAAATCTGCAGGTCATCCGCGTACTTGATGATGCGGCAGTGGTGGATCACCGCGTTGATACCCAGGAGATAAAGAATAAACAAGAAAGGGCCCAGTACTGAACCCTGCGGAACCCCGGAATTGACAGACTCCCACGAGGAGAGTACGTCACCGATCCTCACGGCTTGACTCCTGTCAGACAGATACGACCAAAACCATCGCAGCACAGGAAGAGAAAAGTTAAGATCAAGGAGGATATTCATAAGTGTGCGATGGTTGACCGTATCGAAAGCCTTCGAGAAGTCAAAACAAACGAGGATGGTGAAGCAGCGCTCATCCGCTGCCCGCCTGACGTCCTCGGTTAGGGTGAGAAGGGCCGTCTGGGTCGAGCGACCCTTGACGAACCCATGTTGGAAGGGGTCCAGACGCCCAGACCGTAGTAAAAAGTCTTGGACGTCGTGGAGAACCACCTTCTCAAGGAGTTTGGACATTTGAGGGAGCAGGGTTATTGGGCGGAAATGAGAGGGTTCCGTAGGGGTACGGATTTTTGGTATGGGAACCACGCAAGCGCGTTTCCACATACCGGGAAAAACAGAGGATGACAGAGAGGTGTTGAGGACATCGACAATGAGAGGAAGCAGGATGGGGGAACACAAGGACAAAAACAGGGGAGGCAGACCGTCCGATGGTAGAACCATGGACGGCCTGATGGGAAGGATGCGTTGAAGGAGATCGGGGGTGACGTGTGGAAAATGGTACTGGCCGTCGTCAAAACGGCCAGGGAAGAGAATAAAGAGAGGCGGGTTGGATGAAGAAGGCGGAAGGACCGAAAGAAAGAATGAGTTGAGAGAGTCAGGCGTGAGGTGAGGAGGTAAAGACGCAGGACGACGAGGAGAGGGAACGAGGTTATGGGAGCGAAGTGCTCGCCACAACTTGGCAGGATTGCGGAGGCCGGAAAGGAGTTGGCGCAGGTACGCCAGGCGAGCAGTAGCAAGCGCAGACTTCACCTGATTCCGCAGTGTCCTGTAATGGGTGAGAGAACTAAGACTCCTGGTCCTGCGATAATCGCGTCGGAGAGAATCACGCAGCCTCATCATTTGCCTGACTTCCACAGGGAACAGGGGGGCGCCTTGCGATGGAGTCCCGCCAAGGCGCTAGAGTGTCCAAGCAAGAAAGTAGCTCTCCGGAAAATACGGCCACCAACCCGTCCACTGTGACCCAGCAGCTGCGCAGCACCCGAAGGGTGAGCTCCTCGAGGGACGCGTGCAAGGTGGGCGGGTCGATGGCACGTATGTTCCGGGAGCGGGCACTACGCGGTTCACTCCCTGGATCCCTAGAATCGTAGACCAGCTGGATAAGATCGTGCCCGAGAGGAACGGTCCACCCAGCTGGCCCACAGAAATAATACGGTCCTTATCACCGACGAGACAGAGGTCGATCCTGGTTGACGAGGTTGAAGTGAAGTGCGTGTCCCCGTGAGGGGCCACCACTAAGTTGAATTCCCGGAACAGCGACCGAAGGAAGCTGGTGTCCGGAGAATCCACATTCAAGTTTGTGTTGAAGTCACCCAGGATCAGCCTCTGCTCGTACCCGCAGATGAATTGAGCAAAGATCGACTCAAGTGGAGTAAGGGGTGCATGAGGGGGGCGATAAATAACCCCGACGACGACGCGCGAAAACGAAGATAAGCTGAGTTCAACAAAGAGGAATTCCACCGCTGAATCGGACTGAGTGAGAGAAAACGAAGGAGGAGACAAAACACGCGCGGAGAGATGATTCCGGATATAGAGGGCGACGCCTCCACCCGGTCTCCCCACGCGGTCATCGCGGTACAGGGTGTATCCCTCTATGGCGCAGATAGAATCGTCATCGCGCGGCCGTAACCACGTTTCGGAGACGGCAACAGTGTCATATGGCGGGGATGCCGCCGCAAGCAAATCGCGAAACTCCGCGAAGTGAGGAGGAAGTGAGCCAGCATTGGTGTGACACACACGAAGACACTGTTGCCGTCTCAGGGCAACGGAGCGAGCGGGAGAGTTGTGCCGGACACTCGGCGCGGCCACCTACGGCAGCTTAGCCGGGATGTCGGAAGCCTGAGTAATAGCAATAACGGGGCTATTCCCATCCTTTTTAACAAAAATCGTCCCACTCCGCTGCCAAACGTGGTGGTAACCGCGCGACCTAACTTCCGTGCGAACCACTCTGAGCAGGGTCCAAGTCTCGCGAGGAAGGAATTCGTTCGCTCGCACCTGCCGACTCTCCAACGTCGCATCGATGGCCGAGGCGAGAACAAACTTCTTCATCCTCCACCGGATAAAACCGGCTGAGCTACAGTGCAGCGTAATGTTTGATAATTTTTCACGCCGAAATTTAATACCGATATGTAACTTCTAACGATTGCATGTTTAATAGGGTACATCAGAGAATGTCTGTGATTTTTTCAGGTATGATCTCATATGAAACTTCACGTTGAAACTGCATAAAAACGCAGAAAAAGGAATAATAATGTGTGTTAATAATAATTTTCATATCGTTTCTATTTTTCTCGGATTGCTCCAGTCCTTCCGCAACTTCTGAAAAAACCCCGTGTCTCTAGCATTATCCTATCGCGAGCTATGAATTTTAAACGTTACATTTTTAGAGGCTGATATCCGCGAAAGGGTTGAGATTTCGACATTTTTATAAAGGACTTCACTACTTACTTTGGCAGGTAGAATACGTGGTTAAAATTTGTCCACGAATCACTGATTCACCCTGTATATGCGCTCTGGTGATAGTGACCAGGCAAAATGCGCGCGTATATGCGCTTATGATATAAATGGGTTAACATAAATTCAATGATAATCACTTGTTGCGACAGGATTTTTAAGACATCTATCAATTTCTTCATTGAACCATTTTTGTCTCCTCCGTCCTCACATCTATGTTTTGCCACCGGTAGATTCCTTATCAGTATCTTTGGTATAAAGTGTTACAGACGTATTAAGCGCCTCAAAATTAAACACAGTAAGAATTCAGCATCCCTCATTTTCAGCGGAAATTCTTGGAATGGCAGGTGAAGATCGCAGACCGTCAACGGTTATTAACACAAATCCATTTATTGAAGTAACGGACACAACGTTGGCAACTACCACTATTCCTTCCGATCGTACACCGTCACCTACGGATGATGTATTACCTTGGACCAACACTCCAAAGTTACACAGGCATCGAGGTATGTCGGAAGGGCAGTATGCAGATACAGAAGTTGAGGAATTGTTATCTATGTTGCGAGAAACCGAAAGTCTGGAGGAACAAGGAGATATTTTGCAATATTTGGTAACTTTCAAACATAAATTCGTACAATATTACTGATTCTATTAAGGAAATGAAAATATCCACAAATGTTCAATTTTAGGTCGATTCACAGGGATTGTACTTTAACACGGGTATGGTAGAAGACAACCATGCAGTATTAGTAAAAGACTTATTGAAAGATCTGTACGAAAAGGCATGCCAGCAAAAAATGTGGGGTATAGTACGTCATACAGCTGGTATGCTTGGAAAGCGGGTGGAAGACTTAGCAAAAGCAGTAACTGATCTGTTAGTACGCCAAAAGCAAGTCACCGTTGGAATGCCGCCAACAAATGAACACACTATTGTAGCGCCACTTCCTGAAAATGAATTGCGTTCCCTTATTCACCAAGCTTATGGAGATGATGAGTCAACAGCAATGCTCACTCAAGAGTTACTTGTTTATTTGGCAATGTTCATTCGGACGGAGCCACAACTGTTTCATGAAATGCTTAGACTCAGGGTTGGATTAATTATTCAGGTTATGGCTACCGAATTATCCAGAACTTTAATGTGCAGTGGTGAAGAAGCGTCGGAACATCTACTAAATTTATCACCATTTGAAATGAAAAATCTACTGCACCATATCATGAGCGGAAAAGAATTCGCAATTAGTAGCGGTAAGTTTTTGTTCTTGCGTAAGCTGTTGTTTCGGGTAGTTTTTCTCTAGTCTATAATACATTTCAAAAACTAATAATACTAGAAGAAAATGATAGAACATTGCCAATTTTTACTTTGGCGAGTAATAATAGCTTCTTCAGGACATGTTTCCACAGGCCTTAGATAGTCCGAAATGCATTATGATTTTTCTGATGGCATTATACTTTATGTGCGCGAAGTTGAGAATTTTGCAATCGGTGAAATTCACGCAGTAGTTCTCCTGTCTGTAGCGCGCAACGGGGACCACTCGGGAACGACAGTGGGTCCCGTTGCACGCGAGAACCACTGCGCACAGCGCTGATTCGCACTAACATTTCATGTTGTCGTGTAAATCCAGGTGACATTCGTCACATTATGAAACTTGTTTTCGTAGAAAAATGTCCGCTCTATCGCGTAGGATGGTTGGATTTTGCCCTAGACCTTCAAATTCGAGGTGAAATCGAAAAGAAAGCCGGAAAATTGGCCTAAAAACCGGGTCCCGGCGGCTTCAATCGTTATTTAAACAAATTTGCAATTAGATATTGCATAACTTATGTACATCATTTAAATTGTAAAGGTCCACAGAATCTGCTGCCAAAAACAAAAATTGTTTAAAGTTAATAGTTTTGTTGCAAATACAGCTCGAAGTTAAAAAAGGCAAAATTTTCAAAATCGAATTTCTCAAAAACCGAGGGTGATGGGCAAAAACGGACTTCGGATTCGTTTTTAGGAGGGCAAAATCTATGAGAATCACCCAGTGAGTGTCGAGGAATCGGAAAAAAGTTAAAATTTTTTGGACAATGTTAGACCGGCCGTGTAATATCGCCATATAGTATACCATAGAGGTTGTTTTCTTTTTTCTTGTTTTTTCTTTTTGTCTTTTCTTGGGTTTTCTTGTCCTTCAAAGGACATAATATTTTTTCAAGAGTTATCTGTCCATAAATTTTGATCAAGATTGGATTGCATTACTTAAAAATTCTTTTAAAAGTAATGATCAGTAAGACGACTGTAAGTGCCGAATATCTAAATACTAACTGTAATTATTTTCTTACAGTTGGCCGTGGAAACTTCTCCGTTATTAGCTGTAAATCTAGCAGAGTCAGTAAGGTAAATGTGGTATCTTTTTTTCACAGTAAATCTTACTCTAATATTTTTACACGTACGCAGGCACGCACACGTTCACACACGTCCTCGCACCCATACTTCCGCATGGGAACTGAATAAAGCAGCGTCAAATAGATGATGTTTTTTTTTGGTTGCATTATTCATTCCAACTTTTGATTATACTTATGAGTAATGATAAAATGAACCCGGAAGTATCGGGTCAGGCCGGGAATACGACATTTTTTTCTATTTCGCAATAGTGTGTGAATGTTACAACTTCTCCGAAGATCCGGGAGTTCTCCGGAAATTTCTGGTACTATTCGGTTCATCTCGGAAATTTCGAGAATGTTAAATTCCTCTGATTTGCACTCTAATTGATATCTGTTCAAATCGAATATTATTTCGAAAATCGAGTTGACTTTCTATTCTCTAAAGCCGTATGAATCCAAAAGAAGAGTGACGGTTTGGACCAGGGAGTATAAACTTGACGGTTGCACAATTTCCCTTAGTTCACCGTAGTTCCACTGATTGGGAGACTGATAATGTCACGGATTGAGTTAAGCAGAGCGTAGGCTTGAAAGGTTGCACAGTTACCTTGAGCTAACCGTGGTTCCTTCAAACCCAGCAATACAAGTTAAGGAATGCCTCGAGCGGCTAAGATTACCTATCATTTTTGTGGGTTCTATGTCCTTATGTCGATTACAGTGTGATCAAAAAGAGACAGGTGGGGAATGAAATGCAAAAAGGGTAGTGATTGATACGAAGAATAAGATAGTTATATTGAAAGATTAAAGAATACAAATCGCGTTCAGCGTGAGTATGTTTGTTACAATTTATCTTGTGTTTCCCCGTCTGTTTGCAATTCACAATTATATTTCGATTAACAACGGATTTGAAGTACACTTTATGCTCGAAGGTGACTAATGCACGATCTTGCTCAGAGTAACCCCGTACTCCGTACGTCTTGGTTTTGCTCCGAAAGAGCAGAGCTCGATCGATTGCTATTTAGGCAAAGCTTCGCCCTCTGAACTGGGTGGACAAACTAAGTCTTCGAGATAGGTTTCGAGTGGGCTTGTACAGGGTGATTCAGTGATTCGTGGAACAAATTTAACCCATTGCCGCACACTTTTAAATTGTTGTACGGACAGCTGAGTGACTCGGAACTTACCCGATTGTAGCCGCATACTTTTAAGGATTTGGGATCGTCGGTCACGAAAGAATAAGGACTCACTCCGAATACGGTTGCTGTGGTAGTTTATTGGTTTGCATGCAGGCTTCTTACAGTAGATTTCACTCGTTAGCACTCGCGTACTTATAATTCGGATTCACGCCCCGGCTGGGTATTATCGCCCAGCGATACGGCACGACGCTACTTTTGGCGAAGACCCTCGATCATCTCTTCGCACGCATACTTATACTCAAAATTGGGGTCCTTCCTACGAGAAGGTATATTAGTATTAGATTAGTTTCCGCGATTATCTGGGACACATTGAAGCAATCGGTTGCTCAACGGGCTGCGGCTCGACTAATTCCTTATTTGGTAGTAGCCCTTTTTCCTGACTGCTACAAAATGTTCCGAAGCGGTAAAGCATGAGAGAACACATAAAAAACAATTAATATGCTGTCTGGCATGCTATACCTTTTTCTCAATGTATTCCTCAACAATTAACAAGTGTATGCGTTAGTACACTTCTTACTACTCTGGTTTTTTATCATTGATTAAAATGTGCATGACGGCTATAGCCGCCATATGCGGAAATGGTTTAGGCTAGATTACGTATCTTTGACTGGCGTCTAGGATACGTATTCTAGAGGCCTCTACGCCCAAAAGTCCTGTATCAAAATGCCGAAATCTCACCTCTTTCGCGGAAATCAGCGTTTAAAAATTTAACATTTAAAAATTCATATCTCACGATCGGTAACCTTCGGGGCACTAAGAAAAAAAAATCGGCGAGCTCTGTAACTTTGAGGGGTTTTTTGGGGATACTTTGAGGTTGAAAAATTACCGACGATATCCTTCGTTTATGCGTTATATCCAAAGTTATACCAAATTTTCTAAATATCCTTAAATTCGCTAATTTTCAACTCTCTTGCAATCAACATTAGCATTTCGAAAAAATTTTTTATTAACAGCCACTAATTGCATATCATAGAGAATGTTTTGCAGTTTTCAAAATCCAGCTTTAATTTTCTGTACGATCATTAGTTCCCAAGTAATTCATAGTCAAAGTCGAAATGGACCCTTTTGCTTTGATCGACGATAATTCAACAACGCATTACCGAAACATAGCGATATTTATAGTCAAATTAGGCCATTCTCTTAGGCCATTACATTGAAGTGGCGAAAACAATTTGTTGCATTCCGTGCACCGGTTCAAAGTCGAGCAAAAATTTTCAAAATGTTTTTGTCGTTGGTTTCTCAATGGTTCATCAAGAACCGCTAATGCTAAAAGAAATTCCAACCCCAGCTCCAAAAAGTAGAAACTTCAAGCTTTATTTTGCCGTATTTGAAATCTCTCTGCGGCCATTTTTCTCAAAGTTACAGCTCTTTGAATATCACCTAAAAATCTGGGGTTCAGTTCAATATCCTTTAATTTTTGTACGTAGTGTAGTTATAAATCATTGAAATCTGTGAGGCTGGAAAACTTTGAAATAATACCTGACTACAAAATTTGTTGTATTTTCTTTTAATTAGAAATCACAAATTGGCGGTTTCCTAAGTGCTGAGCAATCTGATGCAGACACAGAACCAGATAGACAAGGCCAGTGGTTACGTCGCAGGCGGCTGGATGGCGCGCTAAACAGAGTACCGAGAGACTTTTATCCCAGAGTTTGGCAAGTACTGGAAAGAGTACGTCAAATATGTTATAATACCGTATACATGACTTCTGTTTAAAACCGGCTCCAGAGCCAATTTCACTGCCCCCACGCGGCCCGTGTGCTTCGAGGTTGTCATGGCTACAAGCAATACTCTCAGGATGACACCAATACCATTACGCATGCGTTACAGCCGGCTACAACGAAGTGTAGTAGTGGAGCGGTTGTACTACGTCACATCGCATCGCATAGAAGGGGAACAAAATGCGTGACCGGCCCCAGTGCTAGACAGCACTGATTTATTAGGGCAGCACTGGGCACCGGTGGGGCACCGCACGCACCACGGTCCCTCTACACACGCTGTGACGTGCTCTCCTAGCCTGTGTTGTGCTGAGCGTCGTGGCGCGTCACAGCCGTCGCCATGGCAACCTCGGAGCGCTCCGGCCGCGTGTGGGAATAGAATTTGGCTCCGGCGCCGAGTTAGCCGAGGCCTGTATTAGGGCGAGCTGAAAATAATGCCGTTTCTGTGCATGTCAATATTCATTTGCCACTTATTAGCTCTTTGTGTACTTCAAAATCCTTTCAAAGACATTTGAAGGTTTGAATGTCTTTTTTTACTTGTAAATAATAAAATCTGATTTTTTTGCAATTTATTGTGAGTATCCGGCCCAAATCAGCAGCGCACAACGAGTTTTCGTTCGCTTTCTTGCTTTCCGTTTGCCCAAACTATCGCGCTGCTCCTAGCTCGCGACTGTTCGTAACCCGCTAAAGAACACTTCACTATGAATTTGTAAATTTCTAATTAGAGTGTTTCATTTTACCATGTATACATGTTCTTATTGCAATTAAATTATTTATTTGCATGAACTTGGAATTAATTTCGTAACGTTTCAATTTTATCAGGAAGTAGTAGCATGTCAGTAGTATTGAGTTCTCACTGAAGACCTCAGTAGTATATCAGTGTAGTTTCAAGAGACATAAAATTGCAATTGAAAAACTTTGAAAATCGAATTGGTAGTAGTCACACGGATTTTGATCCTCGATACTCGCCGAAAACTTTTTAGATTATAGTGGGCCCAACACGACGCAATCAAACGCATGAGTACTGATGGGGTGAAGCTGTTCTGAATCCTGAATTTGAACTAGTGCTTGAATTTGCCCTATGTAAAACCCCATTAGACTAGTAGCACATGAAAAGTGAAGGCATGATTTTCTTGCAAAAATTTTCGGAGTTCAACGACCACTACGGTTTTTTATGAAACTGACAAATTTCTGCAAGAAAAACATGTTCTCACTTTTCATGTGCTACAAGAGCCGTAATACGCGCAATTCAAATTCCAAATAGAGCATTATAAAGATGCGGCTTTAATCTTCAATTTGCAAAAAATCGCATAATTTTACGATTTTTCGTAAAGAAGTTACAGCTGTGCTAACATCGACAAGTTTTCGCCTGGGAGAAAGTGATGCTTTAATTGTGATTCATAGTGTATTTTGCTCAAAAACCAATTGATTTTTATCGATCTGGCATTGAAAACTTGCAGACTAACTGGCAAAAGGTTGTTAATAACGAGGGTGACTGTGTAATTGAGTGATAATAAAAACTTATTAAAATTTATCTGTTTGAATTAAATGTAAAAAATACGACATTAGTTTCCGGTCGCCCTAATATATTCAACATTTTTTATCATTAGATTGTGGCATTAATTCTGCTCCGTTTTTAGTGTCAAGGTTTAGCAATCGAAGGTAGAGTTTTGCCACAAAATCTCACACAAGAAATGACATCTGGAGAACTGAAATTTGCCCTCGCTGTGGAAACAGTGCTGAATACCATACCACAACCAGAATATCGCCAGCTAGTAGTTGAAGCATTAATGGTATTAACATTAGTGACTGAATACAATGTGGTACCCTCTCTAGGTGGATTGATCGCTGTTGAACATTTGGTACATAAAGCTAATGCTATTTTCTTGGATGACCAGGTACGCTATGCCATTCGAAGTTACTTAAATTGCCTGTATTTTTGCGTGGAATAATACGTACAATATTCGATTATTTTAAGAGTGCATTGATAGTACAATTCTCATGACTTTGGTTGAAATTTTAGTATGTTGTACATTTCTATGTGTAGGTTACAGATCTGCAAGTAAAAATTGTCGCTATCTTTTCATTTTCGAGATATTAACAATTATGTCAATTAATTATACAGGGCGTGCCAAAAGTATGGACACACCCAAATATCTCGGAAACATGGAGTTGTACAATAGAATTATTCAGACAAAAGTCGTTCAGGATAATGGGGATCAACTTTCTGTTATATCAGTTTTGACCCTGAGATTGACTGTCAAGGTCATTCGAAGGTCAAAGTGATTTTTTTAAATGGAAACCCCTATTTTTGACAACAGATTCGGAAGGAGCGGGAAAGTTTACGTCCAATATGGTATTCTTAAACTTTTTTAGGATGGCCCTTAGCAGATCAAATCAAGATTGAATATTGAAAATTCGGTCAGAAAACTATTTCTTCCAGCTTTTAGGGATTGCGTGCAATTAAATGTTTTGAAAATGTTAATTTTCAAGGTCGTCTGAAGGTTAGAGTCATTTTTTAAATAACCTCACGTTCATTCGAAACCTTTTTCCTCCACCTTAAAAGCTGGAGGAAATTATTTTAGAAATACCATATTGGACGTAAAATTTCCCGCTCTTTCCGAATCCGTTGTCAAAAATATGGGTTTCTATTTAAAAAAATCAATCTGACCTTCAAATGACCTTGAAAATCAATCTCAGGGTCAAGATTGATATAACAGGAAGTCGATCCCCATTATCCTGAACAACTTTTGTTTCAACAATTTTTTTGTACAACGGCAAGTTTCCGAGATATCTGTATATCTCACCAACACATACAGGGTGTCCCAGCAAGAATGTCGAATGGAAATATCTCCGTCAAAAAAATAGATGTTCGTTGTCAAAAAACATTATTGTTTATAAAAAATGTTTAAACAATTACAATTCCAAAAATTAGGTAACACCAACTGATAGTCCCATTAATACCATGTAACTTTCGTTAAACAAATGTTTCTCTAAATCTAATTGTTTAGGAGATATTTAAAGGAGAAAATTTACAACCCCCGGGGGCTGAACTACCCCCAAAGGCCTTTTGTCATAGGTCGTTCAATTCGTCTTGATCCCAGCATTCAGAATATCGAAAAAAGTAGGTCGACCCGGTGAAAAAAATTAAGTTCACATTAATAACTAAAAACCACCCCATTGTAGAAACACCCCCATACCGCCATTCAACGAGCCCCTTCGAACCATGCAACTTTACCCTGTGCGCATTCCGGGTATCTTCAAAATTGACGGAGATATTTCCACTCGACATTCTTGCTGGGACACCCTGTATAATTGTATGATGATTTCTGTGATAAACTGTTAATATTAAACTATGACCGTCGTTATATTTATAGATGAAAATAGATGGCGATGCTACTCTGTGTTGCGCTAAACCAAAAGAGCAGCGTGAAACAACTGTGACGGGTAATCTTCTGTGTGGAGGAGCAGCGTACGTTTGTCAACATTTTTATGACAGTGCTCCGAGTGGCAGCTTTGGTACAATGACGTATATTACAAGAGCCATTGCTTCTCTTCTGCCTTGGTTACCAAAAGATGGAGACTTGGAATGTTCAATATCATAAATCATACGGCGGAGTGTATGAACCTTTGTCGCCGAGGTAGATGCGTTTTGTGGATACGCAAAAAGTAGTATTTATGTGGTGTAGAACACATGGATTATAAACGTGATAAAAATTGTATTGCTTAAGAAAGAAGATATAGTCAGCGCACTCATAAATAAACTATCAGATGGATATTTGTATTAAATCTTTATGAATCTCCCGCCTCACGCCAGTCTCACGCCAAGTATAAATCCTCCCAAATTCTCTTCTTGTCTATCGCCCGGACTTCTCTCGCCTATTCCTTTCCTTGTCTACCTTCAAAATTCCACTTATGTCCTTGTCCATCACTTGGACCTCTGTCGCCGAATAGTTTTAGCCGTATATTCCCTGTCTATCATTGTCTACGTACCTAGTATCAAGAAATGCGGCGGCTGCTCGCGTCAAGTATATTCGTCCAATCCAGTCCAACCATCCAATCCATCAAATCCAAAAATCGGTAATTATTTACAATTGGGCACTCCTCACCGATTTGGCTGAAATTTGAATATGTAGTAGAGTTCAATGCGTAGATGACAGATCTGCGAGTAAAAATTGTCGCTCTCTTTTCGTTTTCGAGTTATTAACAATTATATGAAAAATATTAATTTTTAAAATATTAATTTTTAAAATCCTCTGTAAAATAGTGGCCACTTGACCGATTTGGCTGAAATTTGAATATATTGTACTCTTCGATACGTAGATTGCAGATATGCAAATAAAAATTACCGATCTCTTTCTATTCTCAAAATATTAATGATTATATGCGCGAAAATGCACTATTCTTTACAGGCACTCTATGAAATACTGTTCTCCTTATCGGATTTCATGCATTATCATTATACTATACGTTAGCGCCCCCTTCCTCTCATCTGGCACTGACCTGACTTGTGACTATAAAACGTATTAAGTGTCATTAGGGTTTACAGTCACAGGTCAGGTCAGTGCCAGATGAGGGGAAGGGGGCGCAACTGTAAAACTTGATAAGTCTAATCATGCTTTACAGTCACAGGTCAGGTCAGTGCCAGATGAGGTGAAGGGGGCGCTAACGTATAATATAATGATAATGCATGAAATTCGATAAGGAGAACAGTATTTCATAAAGTGCCTGTAAAGAATAGTGCATTTTCGCGCATATAATCATTAATATTTTAAGAATAGAAAGAGATCGGTAATTTTTATTCGCAAATATGTAATCTACGCATCGAGCTCTATAACATATTTAATTTACAGCCAAATCGGCAAAGCGCTACCTATTGTTATATAATTAGTTAACATAATTATTGAGATCTCAAGAACGGAAAGAGAGCGACAATTTTTATTTGCATATCTGCAATCTACGTATCGAAGAGTACAACATATTCAAATTTCAGCCAAATCGGTGAGGAGTGCCCAATTGTAAATAATTACCCAAAAATCTATATTAATCTATAAAATTCTATAAAAATCTATATTAGTTAATAGTCTATATGACTAGCCGTATGATTTTAGTTTGTCGTATTGAAATCGAATTTTATTATCGTATCGCAATGAAAAACATTTATCCGAAAAAGATTCATTCAGAACGTATCGGTGTACTAGATAAATGTAGTAATCTGCACTATTATTATTCGACAGAATGAAAAGAACAATTTATTTAAGTAAAAATGCCCCACATTTTGTTTCATATATTCTTTTGGTTATCCGAGTGTCCGCTCCGAGAGGATTGTTGGCTAGCCCGAGCAGCCTTAATTGTTGAAAAGTGTGGGTTCAAATTTCATTCGGGAATCTGAACGAGAAGTAGTCCACACAGTAAATTGTTTACCTAACTCTTGATTCGAATTTAAATAGATTTATCTAATTTGTATCAATTGTACTTCTTATTTCCTCTGATTAACTTTTATGTAGATTTCTTGAAACGTATTGAAAAGAAAGTGATTGAAATCCCACAAAAAACTTTACATTGAAAATGTAACGTAAAAAAATGTGCGTTAAGTATAAGCAGAGTTATATATTAATTCCCGACAAATAGGGAGGAAAAATGTCTCAACATCAGCACGTATAGGAAATACGGGCATATGTGGAAAAGTTGAATTAATTTTCCTATCGGACTTTTCGATAAGATGGCAGAGAATACAACAAAAATATCAATTTCGCAAATATCAATTTTGTTCATGTGCGAATCCGTATTTATCGTGCGTCTGCTTACATTTCTTTGCAGCAGCAGCCCCCCCCCCCCCCCCGCACAAACATCTACCGCCAAGAAAGAGGGACAATAGCAATGACAATGGTATTTATTCGATGTAGGAGCGTAGGTTCCGTATGCATCAGTAACAATGTATAAATTATTATCCATGTTGTCACGTGAAATTCACCTGAATAACTCACTTGTCCTGGCTACCGGAAATTCACGCGAGCAAACGGGGATATTATTATCGGCTTGGGGTCACCTTTTTCAATCGCTTCACGCGGTATCATCAACATGGCCGCCAGGAACTTTTGTGCCATGCGATTACTCCCACTTTGAATTTATGTTCTCCGAAGTTGCGATAAACTGCAACTCTCCCGTGACCAGATACCCATCCTCATATTTCTCCCAAGCCAAGAGAAGGGCTGAAAGAATCTCGCGGCCCCGCGACCTCCAGGAGAATTGACGTCAGTTATTTGAAAGGATTGGTCCAGGATTGAAATACGGGAAAATAAGAAACGGAATCAATTCTCTTTCAATCGAGAGTCGGTACAAATTTATTTTGGCATCGCCCCGGGGCGAAATTACAAATGCGAAATATCGACTCCGGAAATAGACGCAATCGGCGACTCACAATTTATCCGAAATCTTCTTACAAAGATTGTTGCCCGACGAGAGAGATCCGGAGTTCGTTTTTGTTCTAGACCCTCAGTTTTTGAGAAGATCAAATTAGAAAATTTACACCTTTTTCCAACTTTGAACCGTATTTGCAACGCATCTGTTGACGTTTCACAATTTTTAATTATGGTATCAGATTCTGTGGGCCTTTACGAATAAACTGGTATATTTACTGGGATATCTGGTTGCAAAGGATGAGTCTCCTTCGCGCACATTCCACTTTGGACACGGGCCGTTTTTGGAACTTGCTCACGTGGAAACTGCGCACAGTCGAAATAATGTAGAGGGGAAGTTGCACAGATCAAATGTGGAAACTGCGCATAGTATGTAGAGTTCACAGTGGACCTTTACCACACGAAAAGTGGAAGTTGGCTGAAGAGTACTGCGTACACACCTTAACTCTAATTATGCATAATTCGTACTGAAGTTTTTTTTCAGGTATATCCGTCGTATTAACTATTGTCAATTGGCCATTACTTGTAAATTATACGTTTGCGTCCCCTTCCCCTCATCTGGCAGTGACCTGACCTGTGACTGTAAAGCAGAATGAGACTTATTACGTTTTACAGTCACAAGTCAGTCATGCTAATACATACAGGGTGAGTCAGTGACCTTGCACCAAACTGAAACCACGTATTTTAGGGGTCAATAGAAGCCTAAAAGTCCGGGAACACAAAGTTGAAATCTCAACCTTTTCGGAGTTACAAGGGGTTGAAATTTCAAGTTTTAAAAAATCATATCTTCCGACGGGATAATGCTAGCGTCACGGGTCTTTTTCTAGAATATGTGGGAGGGCCGGACCTATGTACAAAAAGAAAAACCATTTAAAAATTATTATTAAGTCGCATTATTATTGATTTTCTTGCAGTTTCTCGATGAAGCGGCAACATTTTCAGGTACGAAAAAAATCACAGTCATTCTGTGATGCACCCAAAAAAATATCGTCTTATAAAAAGTTTAAAATTTTAATAAATGTGGCCAGGATAAATTACTGAAAGTTTTCCGCTAGAGATTCTCAATCCCAGGTTTATGGCAGCATTGTAGAGTTCATCAACCTGACCCTTTTTTCTCTCTCACTCTCACTCACTCTCTCTCTCGCACTGCGGTGTTCGGTAGCAGGCCCTCTAGATAAGCTGGGCCTAACTGACTGAGGCAAACAGACACCCGAGCCGACTTCGAGCCTTCTACCGCCGTAGTGACACATGCAGCCATAAACTCGGGATTGAGAATCTCTAGCGGAAAACTTTCAATAATTTATCCTGGCCGCATTTATTAAAATTTTAAACTTTTTATAACGCGATATTTTCTTGGGTGCATCACAGAATGACTGACATGTATATGATGTGTGTAGTTTCGACTGCCATGTGTCCTGATTCCACTGTGGGCAAGTTCAACCGTCTCCTATTTCCACTTCCAACGTGGGCAAATTCCACTGTGTGCGAAAATCCACATGTGCGCAAGGTGCATACTCCCAGTTGCAAACTTGTTTAAACAACTTTCAATTTTGCTTCGAATTTTGGGGTCTAGGACAAAATCAAACTAGCCTACGCATTAGAGCAGACATTTTTCTACGGAAAACGATTTTCATCGAGATACGGCCGGATATGAATTTTTTAGTCAAAGAAACGAACTGTTAGCTGGAGCTAAGTATATCACTTTACCATCAGTAAGTGAATTTGCATTATCAAGAATTCATTTTTTTGTATTCTGGATAAATCCAGCATATCTTGTAAACTGCATATCTTGTACTTGGCCCACATCTTTGCGCTTTGAATGCTTTTATAGGATAGTACATTGTTACGGGCTAGCCGTGCGAGACCGTTTTTATCCGTTTGGTTACGGAAAACGTGCTCAATCCTAAATCCTTAAGGGTATGCGAGCCCAATCAACAGTCGCCAATTCGAATAAGCCTGAGATTAATTAAGTTCCAAACACATCTCACTGCGCTATAGTCAATGAGACCTATTGGCACAACAATATTAATCCGATTATAACCGAGTCGGTTCGAAGGTCCCCAGAAAGGAATACGGTTTAGGATGGCTAAAAGGTAAATGCTTGAGGTACTAGACGGCGTTCCAGGACGGCGCCGAATCTCTCTCGAGTCTTATATTATCCCGGATAGGAATACTTGAGCGGCTAAATATTCCTACACTAAATGTGGGATATGCGCGATGTCGCTTTCAGTGTTGTTCGCTATGGCAGGTAGTAATTGAACGTAGAAAAAGGAGTAATTGACACGAAAAATAAGATAACTATATTGAAATAATTGAAAGAATAAAGTAGACAATCGTGTTAAGTGTATGTTTGTTTGTTACAGAATACCTTTGTGTGATCCTCGTCTGTTCGTACAGATATGACTCGCGGCGTATTCGAATGCTTATAAAAGTAATCGCAAGTAATGCAATGATTTGGTCGAAAGTAACGCGTACGATCTTCCTCGGAGTAACCCCGTACTCCAACGTCTGATTCTTATAAAGAGATTTGAATAGTTTGGTCGAAAGTAACGAATACGATCTTCCTCGGAATAACCCCGTATTCCAGCGTTTGAGATTTATAATGGTTTGGAATGCTCCGAAACTGCCTAGCACGATCTACTACAAGAAGGACAGAGCTTCGCCCTTCGATGGAGGATCAAAGACTGAACTCCCAGAGTAGAATTTTCGGTGGTTTATATAGTCGAGCGCGCACCAATTTCTCGGAAAAAGTGGGGCTCACCCTTAGGATTTTCCTAGACAAGCCCTAGGATGTAGCTGTATGACTCAAGCGCGCATTGCGTGCAGCTGCATATGAATCATTGCAGCAGGGGCTGCATGGGAATTTTTACAGGACTGGGGTATCTGAGGCACTGGTGGCTCGAAACTAAGATTTCTTCATAACACAAAACATAATTAACTCGAAACACAATCCAGTCTCTGTAAAGGTATTTACGCATAACTCTAGGTTAATTTTGTTTTACGATGGTAAAGCTACCAAATGGCACTATGCACTGTTATGTAATCAGATATCGGGTATTCAAATTTAAGCAGCCATCAGCTCCCATTTGGTTAATTACAGCCAGTATGTACGGAGTACCGTGATTCCGCGGGTCAAAGAAACACCGCGTACACCTCTGTTACCTGCATTCTTTTACAATACCAGAGCAAGGAAGGCATTCTCTCATTATTTGGAGTAACTCATTTGCGTGTAATAACCGCGAGCTATGGAAATGTACATATTGCAACTCGGCGAGCTACATCGATCGATATAAGGCACCAGATATTTATTGAACAACAATAAACAACAAGTAATAATTAATATTAATAAACAATTATAACATGGTTATAATTAATTAATTTCCATTTTTTTTTTCCTCACAATGAATTTAATTATAATAATTACACAGCCACACAAAAAACAATTTTTGGTAGCGTTGGGGATTTAGACCATGCCTACTATATGTTTTTGGGGTCTTTGAATCCGAATCTGTGGTAAAAAAAACCCTGCACGTCTGAGTTTTTACATAACCTCAAAAAATGTATTTTACAGAAACAAGTTTGTTTTGGCCCATCAGACCATGCAATCTATATGTTTTTGGGTTCACTGAATTTAAATTTGAGGTAAAAAAAAATCCTGCACGTCTGCTGTTACGGGCTAGCCGTGCGAGACCGTTTTTATATCCGTTTGGTTACGGAAAAACGTGTGCTCGCTCCTAAACCTTTAAGGATACGCGAGCCCAATCAACAGTCGCCAATTCGAATAAGCCTGAGATTAATTAAGTTCCAAACACATCTCACTGCGCTATAGTCAATGAGCACTATTGGCAAAATAATACCTTTCAGGCGGATTCTCCTTGACGGTCGAAGCTGATTGGTACAGGATGTGGTTTAAGGGTAGGAAAGACCCAGCTTGAGGTAACACACGGCGTTCCACGAAGGCGCCTAGTCTCTCTCAAGTCTAACGATGTCTTTAGGCAGGTAGCCCTACTTATATAATCGTTCTTTAAACTACCCTACTGTTTCCCTGATTCGCGAGGGTGTCAGTCCAGAGACCCGTCCTACCAGGTGTATAGTCAGATCTTTTAATTGAGGTCCAAACACATCTCACTGCGCTATAGTCAATGAGACCTATTGGCACAACAATATTAATCCGATTATACCCGAGTCGGTCCGAAGGTCCCTAGAAAGGAAAAAAGGTTTAGGATGGCTAAAAGGTAAATGCTTGAGGTACCAGACGGCGTTCCACGAAGGCGCCGAATCTCTCTCGAGTCTTATATTACCCCGGATAGGAATATCTGAGCGGCTAAATATTCCTACACTAAAATGTAGGTTCTATGTACGATGTCGCTTTCAGTGTTGTTCGCTATTGACATGTGGTGATTGAATGTAGAACAAGGAGTAATTGAGACGAAAAATAAGATAACTATATTGAAAGGATTTAAAAGAATAGAGAATACAGTCGTGTTTAGTGTGTGTTCGCTTGTTACAAAACACCTTGTGTATTCCTCGTCTGTCTGTACAGATATAACTCGCGGCGTATGTTGAATGCTTAAGAATATAATTGCAACTAATGCAATGATTTGGTTGAAAGTGCCGTGCACGATCTCCCTCGGAATATCCCCGTATTCCAACGTCTAAGGTTTACAAAGTAATTCGAATAATTTGTTCGAAAGTAACTAATACGATCTTCCTCGGAATAACCCCGTAGTCCAGCGTCTAAGATTTGTAATGGTTTGAGAATGCTTCGAAAGTGCCTAGCACGATCTACTACAAGGAGGACAGAGCTTCGCCCTTCGGGAAAGAATCAAAGACTGAACTCCGGAGAGAACTAATTCTAATAAACGCACTAATGCGTAAAGATTGGTCGGAAGTAACGTGTACGATCTTCCTCGGAGTAACCCCGTACTCCAACGTCTACGGTTTATAAACGTTTGATATGCTTCAAAAGTGACTGATGCACGATCTACTACAAGAAGAACAGAGCTTCGCCCTTCGCGGAAGAATCAAAGACTGAACTTCGGAGAGAACTAGCGCGGTCGATCCTCGGAAGGGCAGAGCTTCGCCCTTCGGAAGATCAAGCTACTAAAGACTCTGGTGGGTAAGGTTACTGGTGGTTTATATACTTGAGACCAACGCTAGTTTGGGGTAAAAAGTGGGGTACAACCTTCGGATTCTCCTAGACAAGCCCTAGGATGTGGCCGTATGACTCAAGCGCGTCTAGAGTGCAGCTGTGTATGAATCACTGCAGTAGGGGCTGTATGAGAATGTTTACAGGACTGAGAGATTATGTTGGGTGCGGTTTGAGCTTGAAACTAAGATTTTAGCTGAATGCTAGAATATTCTCGATTTTTAAAGTGGAAAAATTGCTTGCGTAAAATACGGACGTAACACTGCCCTCTGACATAACCGCGAGGAAGTGCCCTGGATGCAGACATACGTAGGAGGGTCTTATGGGACAAATGGACTTCGTAAATTGCTCTCAAAGTTGTATAAACATAGGCTATGTTTTCTTTTTTTAGTTTAAGTTTTTAGTTTACAGCTCAAGCAACAAATTTCCAAATTTTTATTGCTGAAGTTACATTTTTTCTAAAGTTATTGAGTTATAAGGGTTATGAAATTACGGGGTAACGGGGTTAGAGGATTACAAGTTTACAGATAACATTGTTCCACTGATTAGTTTTTTCCCCAACAACTGGAGTTAAGATTTTTCACATGATGTTCGATAAATAAGATTCCGAGCTTCTTTAAGATCATTCTATTTCAGTCTTTTAAAGTTATGTCAGAAGGCAGGTGTGCAGAGGTTATTTTGACGTCGAATTGGATTCAGCGACCCCGAAATGTATAGTTTGCACGGTCTGATGAGCACACTTAACAAAAAAATTTTGTTTGAGGTTATGTCAAAACTCAGCCGTGCAGGGGTTTTTTTGACCACAGATTCGAACTCAGTGAGCCCAAAAACATATAGTAGGCATGGTCTGAATCCCCAACGCTATCAAAAATTTTTTTGTGTGGCTGTGTTATTTATTATTTTATATAAAAAAGTGGGAAAAAAGATTCATATGTTTTTGTATGTCTGACAAACTATAAGGGGTTTAGAAGTATTGTCAAACAACTAAGATTGCTAATGGCTTTCCCTTAGTGCTAATAGACTTACACGGTGCACTGAAATGCAGTTTGTAGTTATTGGAGCAAATATGATAGTGTATGGCTAATGAATAGTTGTCTTGTTCGAAAAGGGTAAGTCTCCCCATTGGCGAAGTTTCAAATTGTTTGGCCATTGACAGTATACTACACTATTCTGAGAGTAGATATATTTCCAAATTTTAGTGAAAAACTATCAATGAAGTGTCACGAGACGTCTTAAACACAATCAATTGATAGTTATAGTTGACTTAAGCTATGCGAAATAATTATTCACAAAAACAACGTTACTGTAGTTACATTAGAAATTAGGAAATATTGAATTGATCTAAAAGATAAAATAGTTTATTTAATAACGAATTATTAATTATATTATTTTATTAGTACAAATGTACTATTAATAACCTTATAGCAGCTTTTCTAATATGCACACTGCAAGAATTATTAATACTATATTTTTCAATATGTAATCGATTTTAATAATAATTATCTTAAAAATGTTGCAAAAAATTGTATGTTAGGTTCACATGGTTACACGAAATTTAATGGTTATTATACCGGTTTTAGTTAACAATATCTACGTAGTATGTTCCATCGGACGATAATCACCTATTCCTATCCATCGAATTTTTGCCACCGTAATCTTGTTTATTCGTGCGAGTAATTATGATAGAAATTTCCCATCAAATTCTTTCGGCAGTGCGATAGAGTGAAACCGGTGTTATCCGCATTTAATAGGGATACAAGAGCATTAGGCAATTTTCGTGTTTCTGATAAAGCGAATTTTCGCATAATAATACAACACGCTTTGAGTATTCATTATTTAATACGAAGCTTAATTTAAAACTAATTTAAAGCAACCGCAATATCGATTATCGACGCAGCGGTTAAGTATAAAAGGTCGTGCGAGGACCGATTCCAGGAAGTTCAGCCGGACTCACCGGGTAGGATGAGGTTACCAAACCACGGCCGTCTGGAGGAGTCAGGGAGAGGACGAAGCATAAGCTTCGGCCGCCTGCCGGCAACCGGAGAGTACAGGAGTTTTGTACCTGAGGCACCTCTTGGTGAGGAGAGAACGGCTAGGAAAGCCGGTCCTCCTCAGAGTGGAGAGTTCGGCTACGAAAGCCGAACGCCCAAAGAGGATGGTACGGGACAAACTGCCTGCACGCCGGGGAAAGGAGAGATCGGCTATTACCGCCGGTCTCAAACCTTTATATAAACTCTGTTCGCTACAGTATTTTAATTAAACTTCTACGCTAAACACAAATTAAATTGTTTAATAGAGTTTATTTCCTTCTATTTTTCATGTTATTCGCAACTCAATTTTTTCTTCTATTAAGTTAAATCACTTTGTTGGTGAAACATGGTACGCATAATTAAACTTCATGAATTTTTAAACTGAATTAAAAATTTTTACTGAATCGACTGCATATTTGCATTAATACGATTATTTATAAACGAATTGTTTTCAACGGTAATTGTTCCTGTTTTGTGGTTAATGGAGGGAACTTTTAATTTTCATCCTTTACTTTGATATAATGTAGCTTTGATTTTTTCGAAATCCGATTGAAGTAGAAAAATACGATTTGATGTCAGTTGAATTTTATTGCAATTTTGTACGTATCCGCATAAAGCTAAAATGTTGTCTCAATCCATAGGCGGCGCTGAATTTCGCCAATTTCGACATGTCAAACATGCCCTCGGTTTTAAGGGTTTGTAGCAGCAGGTGTGCATCGAATTTAAATTTCAAATACAGCAATCAAAAGTAGACGCTTCAAGCTTTGATTTAAAAAAAATCGCAATTTTTCAATAAATCTCTTCTGAGTTATCGCCAATTGAAATCAGGCTATTTGTCAGTAAAACTTCTTGTTTCTTAATTCTATAATTCTTTTGAGCAGCGTATCTCGCTAAGGGCGCCTCAGGGAAAAAAGTGCAATAGGACTCTTCTCCTCGAAATCTTACGCCCAACAACCCTGTGCATTTTGGACGTCGAGTTTTGGGATACCCTGTATATATTATTATTAATTGGGTCATTAGTCGAAGAAACGGTCCAAGGAATAATTGATCTTTAGAATAGTACAATTTCGCCCGCAATTGGGTCAGCTGGTTCCGTTCCAAAGATTTGCACGCAGCTGCGACGTCAGAAGCAAAGCTCGCTTTATCGTTAGTTAATCTGGTGAATATAGCACCGCGGTTAGAACTAATCTGAAATATTATCTGGTAGCTGTGGGGCTAGTTCCTCTTGTGGGTATACTGTATGAAGTATCTCAAGGTGGCTCCGTATGCGAACAGAAACTTAAGTTTATTGTGAAATTTACTTAAGGCGGTAGACACATGCCGACAGCAGCGCCATTTGTAGGTCCAAATAGTGCTTTCGTACAGCAAGTTTTTCTATTGTAAAATATGAAGTAACCGAGCTCGGAAATAGCTTATTCGAAAGGTAAAGGTTCAAACTTTTGTTCTCTGGAAGCAGATTTTTGAAATTTTGTCCCAGATTAACGTAAATCTGCTTGAAATACGGGAGTCAAAATCGCAGATTGTTCCAGCTTCCGACACTAATATTTTCGAATATAAATAAAATTTAAAAAATTTGCTTCCAGAGAACAAGTTTGAAGCTTTACCTTTCAAATGAGCTATTTCCGAGCTCGAATACTCCATTTTCTATAATAGAGAAACTTGCTCTACGAAAGTACTATTTCGATCGGCAGCATAGCGCGATCTTTTTCTTTCGCATACAAAACGCATTAAAACAAGAAAACGTGTTTACCGCCTTAATATTAGAACTACTGTTAGTTAAGACATTCTTATTTCTATCAAAAACAGTAAAAATCACTGGTCTTTAAAAAATACCGAATAATAGAATATTTTCATATTGTAGCGAACAGAGTTTGTAAAAAGGGTTTGAGACCGGCCGTAGTAGCCGATCTCCCCTATCTCCGGCGTCCAGGCAGTTTGTCCCGTACCATTCTCTTTGGGCGTCCGGCTTTACTAGCCGAAATCTCCAGTCTGAGGAGGACCGGCTTGCCTAGCCGTTCTCTCCTCTCCGAAGAGGACCGGCACCATTGCCGTTCTCTCCTCACCAAGAGGAGCCTCAAGTATAAAACTCCTGTATACTTCCGGTTGCCGGCAGGCGGCCGAAGCTTATGCTTCGTCCTCTCCTTGACTCCTCCAGGCGGCCGTAGTTTCTTAACCTCGTCCTACCCGGTGAGTCCGGCTGAACTCCCTAGAATCGGTCCTCGCACGACCTTTTATACTTAACCGTTGCTATGTTTTTCCCACCGCTGCTTCGATAATCGATATTGCGGTTGCTATGCCGCGCGTCTCGGGCTTCGCGATGCTACTGTTGCGGGATTGCAACTCGATCTTCAATTTAGAATTAGATTGCTTCATCAGCTGAAATATTTAGATGTTGGTTTGCTCGCCTCGAGCATGAAGTTTCAGCACTACGAGCTAGTGGCGGGAAATTCTTATTTTAATCTTTAATTAGGTTTTGAATTTAGGAGTAAATGTTGAATTATTCTTGGATTTGGTTTTAAGTTTCTTGTTTTAATTTATTCATGTTAAGCATTAGCTTGGAAATTTCTAGCAGCTTTCGGAAGTCTGAGTTGCTAATCAATAGTTTGTAACGCAGTTGTTTGAACATTTGAGGGAATCTTAATTAGTGTGTATCCGTGTGTTAGAGAGATATTGTATTGTACTATTGAGATAGTGTGTATTTGTGCGTAGGAAATGTTTAATCGATGACTATAGGTTGTGACGAAGCGTTCCGGAGTTCGCTCCGTCACCGCCAACCTCCGCGTTCCAGGATGTACCTCGCACGTCGGGCCGGGGAAGGAACTCGCGTCCCGAAGGGCCAAGCACACACCACCGCGAAATGTACGCGATTAACCCTCTCGTTTTACTCCTCATGAGCCATAGGAAAGTCCGGCGAGGTCGGCCGGACTGATCACCCGGTCGACATCCCGGCAGACAGCAGCCGACTATCAGCTGAGAGAACGGGGGGAAGCAGAGCAACTACTGGAGGGAGCAGGACGAGGACACCAAGGATCCGGACAGCAGGATCGATGCCGATTGGGACGTGGCCCACCACCTGTCGGCCGCCGGGGGACTCTATTAGCACAACCCTCCCAATTCTAGGCGGCGTAATTAGCAGCACGAGCCCGCGTCGCCGACCGCGTGTTAACCTGCGACACTCGGCTTCCGGCGTGCGAGGTGACGAGAACCATGGATCGTTTCGGCAGTATTCTTATACGTTTGCGTTTTTGAGTGGAGTGGATGAAGAGCCAAGGGCCGAAAGAGAGCAGGTTAACAGGCGGGCGGTGACGGTAAGTGGCACCTCTTTCCTCTTTGCGCGTCTTCGGTGTGTGTGCAGTCGTCTGTGGGGTATCGGGACGTTTCGGGATAGGGGCTAGATTGGGTTGCGTCGTGGTGGAAACGTGGTAGAGTCCTGGGGGGTAACGTACCGGGGAAACAAAGTCGCGAGCTTAGAGCGACGACTTCGAGGGGGGGCCCCGGCCCTCGGAGGCCTCATCGGGTACAGGCCAGAGCTGGGAAATGACCACGACGGGACCTTAGGCTGGACAAGCGAGTAACCTCCCCGGTTTCGAGTCAAGTCATTGTTAGGAGCGTGCGGCCGCGATGGAAGCGCGTCGTGGTGAGCTGGCCGCGCGAGAGGCCGGCGACGGTTGAGATATTTGAACGCGGTGGCGAGCGATTGTGTGGCCGCGTGTGTAGAAGACCGATAGCAGTAGCTAACGCGGCAGGACGATTTGGCCGTGTCCGATGTATTTCACTTGCGATAATAATAATGATACTTTCTTTGAACTCAGAATTAACCGATATTTGTTTTGTTGGCTCGGCCGATCCGGCCGTGATCGGACGGTCGAGCTTTCTGGTTTTCCTTGTTCGGGCTTTGCACGGATCCTTGACCCACAACGAGCTAGTCGGAAAGGGCTGCGTACGAGAGAATTCTCCGCGCGATTCGAGACATCTACCGGCCTCTTCTACTATAAATTTTGGTCCTTTCGGGGGCCTGGCGCCCACTTCAGGAGCCGGCGAATCGCGTATAGGTGCGAACTTAAAAACCCCGTTCTCCAAGAACGGACTTTGCGAGCGAATTCGGCCTCGCGGACGAACACGGTCGGCCGCGAGAAAGAATCGTCGTCGCAAGGTATAGCGGTTGTAAATAAAAGAATAATGTGGGGAATAAGTAGAGGGGAATCGTCTAGGATTGGTCAAGAGGACTCCCCGCTGCAACGAGCTTCGGGAACCTTCTTCGAGGAGCTGGACTTTGACCGTTGTCAGGGTTACAAACAGGACCAAGCGTTTATAAAAGAGCCTTGTCTAAGGAAATGTTGCAGAGAATTATGTTTAAACTTGAAGAACAAATTGCATTTTATTCAATTAAAAGTCATTCAAAAGTTCAAAGTTCTTTTTATTTCTTGAATCTCCCGCGAGTCGTGGAACGGAGCGCAACTTGCTCTGAAGGCTAAAACCCCTAGTCTCGGTTTTCCACTGAGGAATTCCGCAACACTACAATATCTATTTATTTGTTGCGTCCCGAGCGGTTGTGGCGCGCACTTTAAGGAAAACTGTAGGATGTGGATTCTCGCCGGTGTGTCACTGAAAACTCCGGGTAAATCAAGAATTTTACTGTGTAAAAGGTGTTTTATTCGCGGTTTTATAGTTTCCACAATCGAAACCGCACTATTTTCCTCTCAACAACAAATGTATGTTAATAACTAGTTATAGGAAAACCACTGTATTAGTCGCAATTAAGATACGTGTACTGAGTCTCGCAGTCGAAATAAAAATGAGTGTCTTCCTTTGTTCGCAACGCCTTTTTATTAACTACCGTATTCCCGCTCCGCCGCCGGCACCAAGGGTGGGAACCACCAAGTGGGGTTGGCGCTACGGTGAGAGAGAGTGAGAGGTCCGATCGTTGGGCCTGCTCTAGCGCCGACGTCACATGGCAACGGAGAGAGCGAGATACATGATAACAATTCGGTAGTCAAGAAGTTACTGGCACCACTACTAACATGCAGATTTCCAGAATCGGTCCTGCAGCCCATGATTTTAGCGCGAATCGGTCCTTTAACCCATCACTCCCGTGCCCCTAACATACATTGTACAGTAGTTTCTCGATTTCTGCATGGATTTTATCCTCGCTATGGTTGCACGGGAGTTACCCCCTCCACTAATAAATCATCGCGATATGTCACTCGCGCCCAGCGAACCGTGAACACCGAAGGCTCGGCGGCTTCCTTTGAAGTCGAGCGCGGAGACACTTGAGTCACGTATCTGCTCGAGTCATTTAAATACGAATATTAAAGTTTTTTGTTTCTTATTTGTTATCAATAAAAATTATACCATTACATTCCTGAGCTTTTCCTGATTAACGTCATATAAAATTCGACCCGATTTGTTTACCTACCGAGCAACGAAACGTGCAGCGATGTGACGTGCAACGAGCTACACGGAAAGCAGGCCCACAGGCCCTCCTTGTCTTTCTCCTATAGGTTCTCCTATAGGCCCCTCTCTGTCGTGCGACCGTGAGTCGGCTTGAAGTGGAACGCTCGGCTCTCGGCCGACGAATATAACACCATCCTTTTCTTCCGCATGTATTCTCCTTGTCTGTCGCACGCAAGCCTCCATGCAACCATACGCACCAGCACGAATTTTGGGACTCGACGACTGCCTATGCTCCTCCTTGTCTATCTACGGTAGGCATCCTTCTCTGCCGTACAACGGTGAAGCGCCCGGCTCCGTGCAGCTCGTCGCACGTCACATCGTTGCACGTTTCGTTGCTCGGTAGTTAATCAAATCGGGTCGAATTTTATATGACGTTAATCAGGAAAAGCTCAGGAATGCAATGGTATAATTTTTATTGATAACAAATAAGAAACAAAAAACTTTTATAATCGCACTTGTAAGATGATACGGGTACATGACTCAGCGCTTCGCGGGCTACCCGGGCCCGTACTCTTCAAAAGCCGCCGCCGGCACAAAAAATTCTCTACCCTCGGCTATGTCGTTGCACGGCGCCAGTCCCGATTTTCGTGCAGAAATCGAGAAACTACTTGGATTTTTCCTGTATTTGGAATCCAAAAATCGTTGCGTCGCTCCTCATACAGTGCTCCCAGACTTGACCCCGAGTTGGCGCGTGCACACTGTTTGGGCCGCCAGTAACGTAGTTAGTCCACGCGTAAACCGGTGCTTTGGGTGCCCTAAAAAATAATTAATTAATAGATGTGAAAAATGTGGAATTTGTTGTTAAATGCAGCAATATTAATTCTATTAATAAAATATTGGAAGTGGAAGGGTAATAAAATGAAGATACAAATTAAACAGTCGATATATATGAAAAAAATGAAACAAATAAAAAATCATTTATTTTGCAGGCACATAGTAATATGAACACCAAGATTCCTTGCAAGGGTAAGGAAAACCTGCCAAAACCTTACCAGTATTCATTTTACAATATAAATTATAAATATAATATAGCAAATAAATGCAAAATATAAAATAAAAATAAACAATATTATATAAAATTTATAATAATATTATATGGCTTAATTAATAGTACATTAATACAATCAGGGTTCGTGCGCAACCCATCCTTTAGCTATCCACACCCAGGCGTGCTTGACTTCAGCACTGCTGAACATGAAATTTTACTTCGGGGCGCAAACTACGCATTATTCCGTATAGGTACGGTACTGCGCGTGCAAGCGGTCAACTAGTGCGCATGCGGCAATCACCGAGGACAGGGTCAAATCTGGGAGCACTGTCCTCATACTTTCTGTTTCGCTTAGCAAATCCATCGCGGCATTTAGCATTAACTTATTTAACATATCTCGTAGGTATTCCACTATTCCAGTTATTATTTATGTGTTACGTCCGTAATCAGACCACAGCGCTCAAACCCCGTTTATCCCTATCGGAGTCTCAGGTAGTCTAAGCATAGATATCAACGTTACCGGCCAGAATCCCCGAAACCATATCTGTTCCAAGAACAAATATGCCGCGAACGATTAGCGAGAATTGTACCACCCAAAGACTGTGAGAACGAACCAACCCCCACCGCAGAACAATTAGCAAAAAGCTTCGCACTCCACTTAGCAAAGCGGCAGTCTTTCGACAACCTCGGAAGAACCAGTCTCAGTCTCAGTCTCAGTCTCAGTCTCAGTCTCAGTCTCAGTCTCAGTTTTGTTCTAAGTTTTAGTTCTAAGTTTCTAAGTTTTAACTTATCTGTTTTTATTAACTACTCTCAGTAGTGTTTGCTTTAACGAGTAAATTCAGTGCTAAGCCCTCATCTTTTGCGCTCACCGATTTTGTAAGTACTCTCTTATACATTTTTATAATAAACACTTAATGATTTTAACCCATTCTTGGAAATAACTGAATTCCCCCTTTGAAACTCGCGCCGTGATACTTTGCCTCGTTGGCTTGACCGCGGACAAATCTTTATCCGGCGCGGAACCCACGAATACGTTCCGGTAAATGCCCAGCCTTGAACCGGGACGTAACAGAATTTGGTGTCAGAAGTGGGATTTAAACAGTTTCGAAGGTTCAATATTGCGTAAAGTAAAATCATAATCCGTCGAACATGCCGAAAGAAACGTCCAGCGGACCGCAAACGCGCTCGAAGGATCTGAATGAAGGCGAGCTTCACGTTCTCCAACAAAATTTGATAGAAAAGGAAAAGCAACTTAGAGCTCAGGCCGAATCGATACGCGAAGCAGAAGAAGCCCTCCGGTTCGAACAGGAGCAATACGCCAAGGCTGGCCAGTCAATTCCACACGATATCGCGGAAATTTTAGCAGGCATGCAGCTCGAAATACGTGCGTTGCGCGAGCAAAATTCGACGTTTCATCAAACTCGTAATCAGCCCAGCAACTTGCCTCCGCCGGCCGCGAATAGACATCAAGATTCGCAAACGTCGTTAAGGCTCAAAGACGTCGTAGATATTATACCCACATTTGACGGCTATAAAATCCCAGTGCTTCAGTTTTGCCGAACATGCGAGCGTGTGCGAAATATGTTGTCACCTAATTTAGAAAGTGCGCTAGTTCAAACCATAATTAACAAACTCCGCGGACACGCGTTTCTGGCAGTAGAGCATTCGAGTTTTAATACGGTGGAGGCACTATGTACCAGATTAAAAGCAACCCTAGCTCCTGCGAAAACATTAAATCAGTATCGGGGAGAATTGGGCAATATCTTTCAACGGTCGCAGGAACACGTGCTTGATTATGTAGCTCGTATCCAGGACCTCAGAGTCGCTATCCGACAAGAAGAACGGAATGCTAGGGGGGTGCTAAGCCGGGAAATCGAACGGGAGTTGGAACAGGAAATTTTTGACGGGTTAGTCAAGGGATTAAAACCTGAAATTGCATTGCGCTTGAGAATAGAGAACCCGAGAACGTTCGATGAAGCCGTCGCAAAGGCCGTAACGATATATAAAACGATCGAAATCGAGAATCAGAGGTACAAGGCGTACTCCGGCAATTACGGTCGACAACCCTCTCAGAGATCGCATTACAGTAACGAGCGAACTGCCGAGAATCGCCGCGACAACGAGTCCCGTCTCCCCGCTAATCCACAAACCGCGCAGGAAAATAATAGCCGGCGCGACCGCCCACCTCCTAATGACAATCCTAATCAAAGAACGACTCAAACGTGTAATTACTGTAAAAATCCCGGACACAGCATAAACGAATGCCGCAAGTTGAAATTTAAACGGGAGCAGGAACAACAGAATCGGTCGGGAAACGAGCGACGGGCCCCGCAAACGAACGGTGGCATGCGGGAAAACCCAGGTCCGAGCCACCGAGTAAATGCGATTTTCAACCCGGAAGAAGTAGAGCAAGGGACGCCGGACGAAATTCCCATCGAAACAGTAATGGAGAATCCGCACGCGTCCTCTTAAGTAACGCAAGTAATATACCCTCAGTAATTTTGTCGTCTCCGTCCTTTGCATCCCGCGCAAATCTCATGATAGATTCCGGGTCCGAATTGAATCTAATAAAAAGAAAAACGCTAGGCCACGGCAGAATCGAGCCTGGACGAGTAGCCCTAAGGGGAATCTCTGACTCAGTTCTTCATACGACGGGTAAATTCACGGCACAGATTTGCGGCCGGGACGTCGTTTTCTATATCGTGGAAGATACCTTCCCGATCTCGCAAGACGGGATCTTAGGATCCCCGTTTCTAATTTCTAATTCTGTCCAGCTGGACTATCTAAATCGCTGCCTCATTTGGGATAAAATATGTATCCCGTTCAATACTAAATCCTCTGTGTCGGTCAAAGCAAGGAGCAATGCACCTTTCACGATTCACGTGTTGAATCCTGAGGTATCTGAAGGATATCTCCCTCGTTACAACCCTCGTCAAGGCCTTTTCTTCGGACAGTGTCTATGCACGAATATTCGCGGCACTGCCCACCTCCGTATCTACAACACCTCTGACGAGGACATTAAGGTCTATATTCCTACTCTCGAATTGCAACCATTCGAGGGTCTCAAAAATCTCTCTGAACCGGCCAAAGAGGCCTCGTGTTATCTGACTCAAACGACGAAACAGGACGAACATATACGAAATCTTCTTAGACTCGATCATTTGAACAAGGAGGAGGAAGAACACGTACACGAGCTCATTTCTAAGTATGCCGATAGGTTTCATGTGCCAGGCGCCCCGCTGACTCACACTACCGAGACAACTCACTCCATACCCACCGTCGACGATCGGCCAGTCCACGTACGCCAGTATCGTTTTCCTCCTTATCACAAAGACGAAATTAACCGACAAGTCCAAGAACTCCTTGACAACGATATAGTAGAAGCTTCCAAGTCACCCTATAACTCCCCGATCTGGATAGTTCCAAAGAAACCCGACTCGCAGGGCAATAAGCGTTGGAGACTCGTAGTAGACTTTAGAATGTTAAATGAAAAAACTATAAGCGATGCATACCCATTGCCCAACATCCTAGATATCCTTGACCAGCTGGGTGACGCAAAATATTTCTCGGTGTTCGACCTAGCTTCGGGCTTTCATCAAATTCCGCTCAGTACAGAGGACGCGCCTAAAACAGCTTTTTCTACTCCCTATGGGCATTTCCAATTCAAACGAATGCCGTTTGGATTGAAGAATGCTCCCGGTACTTTTCAGCGCCTCAAGGACTCGGTACTAGCGGGTTTGCAAGGGAACGATGTCTTCGTCTATTTAGACGATATTGTCATATACGCACGTACACTAAAGGAGCACGGTATCAAGTTCGAGAGGCTCATGAAACGGCTGGAGGCAGCCAATCTAAAGTTACAGCCTGATAAGTGCGAATTTTTGAGAAGAGAAGTCACTTATCTCGGACACCTGATCGGGGAAGACGGAGTCAGACCCGATCCGAAGAAAATTGCAGCCGTAAAAGACTTCCCGACCCCTAAGAATTCTAAAAACGTCAAACAATTTTTAGGCCTCGCCGGGTACTACCGACGATTTATAAACAATTTCTCACGAATCACGAAACCCCTTACAGAATTACTAAAGAAGAACAAAGCCTTTTGCTGGAAGGAAACCCAACAGGAAGCGTTCGAAACCCTTAAAGATGCACTAACTAGAGAACCTATTCTCCAATTTCCAAATTTCGAGAAACCTTTCATTTTAACAACCGATGCATCGGGATATGCTATCGGCGGTGTCCTGAGCCAGGGATGTCCTAATCAAGATCTTCCTGTTGCCTATACATCACGACTCCTTAACCAAGCCGAACAAAAGTACTCAACAATAGAGAAGGAATGTTTAGCTGTCGTCTATTGCATTAACCATTTTAGACCGTACCTCTACGGAAAGAAATTCACCATCGTGACAGATCACAAACCTTTAGTTTGGCTAAATTCCATAAAAGACCCCACTTCCCGGCTATGGAAGTGGAGACTCAAGCTCTCCGAATATGAGTACGAAATCATACATAAACCCGGACATGTGAACGATAACGCTGACGCCCTATCCCGAAATCCTTGCACAGTCCAAACCCTACCACTGGCCACTCCGAGTAATACGCCCGACGAAACCACCGAGCCTGCAGCGCAGACTCCTCCTGCAGACGATGTTTCCGAACCGGACCTTTCCGACTCCAATTCCGACCTTACCGAAGGTGACGACGACGAAACTGAGGAAGAGGGCTCGGAGGATAACCCGCCACGACTCCTGATAAAATCTATGACCGAACCACTGCATGTACAAAGAGATAGTTTAGTCATTTTCCTAACACACGACGGAAAACCTGCTGATAAAGGCTCACAGGAGTTAGCCGACCAGAATTTACTCCCAATTTACGAAACCTTGACACCCAACCAGGTGTCCGTAAAAACCCTGGATCGACGCAAACTCCTCGCCATCCCCATCCAATCCCGAGAATCAGCCTTGATCAGCTACGACGACGTACACCAAGCAGCTCAAGTCCTATATGACTGCGTTCAGGAACTGCAACTAAAATCCTTCAGTATGAGGAAAACGGACCCTCTTGGTGAGGTATCTTGGCAATATTTTACCCAGCTGCTCGGAGGACTTTTCGAATTTTCCCCAATCACCATAACGCATTGTACTAACGAGGTAACAATTCCTCCGCTCACCGAGAGAATCAAAATAATAGCCGAAACACACTGCTCACCTTTGAACGGACATAAAGGCGTAACGAAAACCACGTATAGAATTAAGCAAAGATATACCTGGCCGAATTTAAAATCAGACGTACAAAAGTTTATACAAAAATGTCGTACCTGCTAACTGCGTAAACTAACTCGAGCAAAGACGAAACAGCCCATGACGCTCACGGATACCCCCGGATTCGCATTCGACAAAGTCTCCATGGATATCGTGGGACCGCTACCACAAACTCCATCAGGATTTTCTCATATACTTACGATACAGGATCTCCTTACAAAATATTCTTTGGCAATACCACTAAAAAGTACAACAGCAGTAAATGTCGCGGACGCTTTTCTGAAAAACTTTATTTGCGTCTTCGGGTCTCCTAGAGCGATTCTAACCGATCAGGGCCGGAACTTTGTTTCCTCTTTGTTTATACATCTTGCGAAAAGATTCAAATTTAAACATTATAAGTCCACCGCCTATCATCCGCAAACAAATGGATCAATCGAAAGATCTCACCATGTTTTAGCCGAATATCTCAAAGCCTCCATAACTCGATCAGTAGATTGGGATCGATGGGTCCATTTAGCGGCTTTCTCGTATAACACTAGTGTGCACGAGGGCACGAGATTCACGCCTCACGAATTGGTATTCGGCAGGACTGCGAGAACCCCCTCATCCGACCCTCCTCCAGAGGATAACCTCGACCCCACGTATACCGATTACCTAACGACCTTGTATAACAAGTTGAGAGACCTGCAGGAAGCAGCGCAACAAAATCTAATCAAAGCAAAGGTCCGTTCCAAGGAATATTATGATAGGAATGTCAGAGCAGAGGAATTTGTTATCGGCGATCCAATATTTTTATTGAAAGAACCTGTAACACACAAATTTTCCAGTCAATACAGCGGTCCATATGAGATCATAGACGTGCTAAGCCCTACCAATGTAAAAATTCGAATCGGGCACAACCGCACCAAAATAGTGCATGTAAATAAGCTGAAAAGATCCGCCCTTACCCCCTAGAGTTAACTATCCCGAAATAACTAAGCTAAGATATAATTAGAGAAAATAATTGTAAGTCTAACATGCTAATACGAATGTTATAAAATAGTTGTAGTATTGCGGCAATGAGGAGCGCGCTCATTCTATTCTCCGGCTTCAATTTGGTGTACGGGCTGATTGGCTTTGACTGCGGAGGATCCGCGGTAAATCACACTACAATATCCCTCCTCGACGTGGAAGAATGCGACGTGAACATCGGAACGGTCAACTCAACCCAGGTCTACGTGCAGCTCCTACAATTATCAGAATACGATCACACAGAAGTCATCCAATGCAAAGTCAAGGTTAAAAGAACAATCTCTTATTGTGGAATGCACTCTCATACCTCAGCCGTACAAAACGGACATGCAGAATACCTATTGGACATCTCATTTGCCAAGTGCCGACAGCTACATCAGGACGGCACACTCAGTCTTGGCAACGGCGTTTTCCTCGCGGGCATACAAGCCAACGCAACAAATTACAGAGCAGCAACGCTCGCAGGGTCTGTCTCCATGGACGGATCTTGCACCGGAACCCAGTACTCTGACCCGTATGGCAGCTGGAATAATGTTTTAGTACAGGGCATAATAGAAATTCAGCCGAAATCTGCCTTGGTACCAGTCAAATTAAATACAGGAAAAATCATGCTCCCCTCGGGCACGGTCTGCAATCTCCTTGACACCACCTGCATCGATCTGGAAGATGGATATACCTTCTGGAGACCAATGCCCCTGGATTCCTGCAAATTAACACAATATGACGTCTTGTACGAAGGACATGCAACTAGAACACAGGAAAATAGTAAGGAGGCACCCATAATTTACTCATTAACGACCAAAGATATAACATTTGCACTTACACGCACAGCTGACCAACCCATTTGTGGCTATACCATAATCAGGACAGAACACCCTAAGCTTTTCATAATGGAAACGCAACCAGGCAACACAATCTTCCATACGAAACCTGTCGCTGTAGACAACCTGGATATATTTACATATATAAACTCAAAATTCATTTACGTAGAGAAGCACATCAGGACACAGATGTCCACCCTCTACCAAGATATCATCCAACAAAAATGCCGCCTGGAACAGCAAGTATTACAGAACGTCTTGACTTTAGCCACACTGGTCCCGGACGAATTTGCCTATGCAGTCACAAAGCAGCCTGGTTGTACTGCTGTGGCGGCCGGAGAAGTAGTACACATCATCCGCTGCATACCAGTGGAAGTCAAGGTCAGGCAAACCAAGGAATGCTATAATGAACTACCTGTAATTCACCAAAATAGTTCTCTCTTTTTAACACCGAAATCGAGGATACTCACACAATTTGGAACCATGAAAGACTGCAACCCGATTTTACCTAATATATATCACCTCGAAGAATCTTGGTACAAATTTACTCCAATACCAACAGAAACGCTATCACCGCAAAAATTGAAGCCCATGACCCAGCTAACATGGAAATATCTTGTACCGAAAGGCCTAGCCACAGGAGGCATTTATTCAAACAGCGACCTAGAAAAACTTAGAAACCATATCATGTTCCCAGCAGAAAGACCGGCAATAGTAAATACCTTAGCAAGAGGAGCCATCGGTCAACACATAGACTCAAGAAACATCTCGATAACTGGTCTACTCGACGAAGCCTCACTCAAGAAAATCGCAGAAAGCACAGCATCCAGAGTTTGGGCAGGATTTATCACCTTCGGTTCCGCCAGTGCCGGAATATTGGGCATTTTCGTCATAATACGTATTATTAAACTTGTCTTAGACACTATAGTACACGGTTATACATTACACACCGTCTATGGTTGCAGCATTTATTTAATCGGAGCAATATGGGGCTCTATCACGCACCTCTTAATTCTTTTGGCAAAACCAACCATGCAAGCAACGCCGGATCCAGACCAACCTCAACATCAAACACAACCTGGGCAATCAACATCGGAAACAGCAGCCGTGCGACCACCACAAGAAACGAACGAACCATCAGCCCCGCCAGCAAGGCCAATCCAGACCCAGCCGACATTTGCGGAACTTTGTAAACGGATAAACGAGATTTGAGCAGCTTCAAATAATTTTCACAAAAATGAATCTCCATGGTCGATCCATTTTCTATTTGAGAGGGGAGGTGTTACGTCCGTAATCAGACCACAGCGCTCAAACCCCGTTTATCCCTATCGGAGTCTCAGGTAGTCTAAGCATAGATATCAACGTTACCGGCCAGAATCCCCGAAACCATATCTGTTCCAAGAACAAATATGCCGCGAACGATTAGCGAGAATTGTACCACCCAAAGACTGTGAGAACGAACCAACCCCCACCGCAGAACAATTAGCAAAAAGCTTCGCACTCCACTTAGCAAAGCGGCAGTCTTTCGACAACCTCGGAAGAACCAGTCTCAGTCTCAGTCTCAGTCTCAGTCTCAGTCTCAGTCTCAGTCTCAGTTTTGTTCTAAGTTTTAGTTCTAAGTTTCTAAGTTTTAACTTATCTGTTTTTATTAACTACTCTCAGTAGTGTTTGCTTTAACGAGTAAATTCAGTGCTAAGCCCTCATCTTTTGCGCTCACCGATTTTGTAAGTACTCTCTTATACATTTTTATAATAAACACTTAATGATTTTAACCCATTCTTGGAAATAACTGAATTCCCCCTTTGAAACTCGCGCCGTGATACTTTGCCTCGTTGGCTTGACCGCGGACAAATCTTTATCCGGCGCGGAACCCACGAATACGTTCCGGTAAATGCCCAGCCTTGAACCGGGACGTAACATTATGTAAATCTAGCGAGCATAATTAGGATTAGGCTTAGGAGAGGGTGTTAGGTACATGAGATCCTGTGGCGCGAGCATACGGACAAGCGCAGTCTAATTTGCAATTACCGGTGTATGAACGAGCTGTAAATCCGGGGAATTTCGGAAGGGTTGCGATCACCCACGCAACATATTAAATACTATTTCATTGGAATATTGTTTAACTTTTACAACAGTCCAGACGCTTTTAATCGTTTTCCATTTTTAGGGCTTGTAAAATATTGATAAAAGAAAGTAAATCCCATTCCAACGACTGTGATATACAGAATGAAAATCTTATTCGCCACTTATTACTGTTATTATTGCATCATCCAAAAACTGGCCTCTTCGATGAAATAGTTTTCCGCCGATCGCGCCCTCTGTGGCATTGACTACACGCTATGTCGATCACTCGCACTGCCCTCTGGTGGCGAAACCCAATACTAATCAATAACGACTAATTCAATAATTCCAATTATTTTACTCTTTACTTGATATCAAAGTGCAGCAGATATTGCATTGTCAATCTCATATCTCATAATCTTTTGAATGTTTATCTTGGATATACTATTTACGATAAATCGGCTTCTCTTTATCTGCAAACGCGTATATTCTCCATACGATAAAAAAATTGAATTTCTCAGTAAACCATTATCGATCTGAAATTGATCTTTTGTGTCGCGTCCGCTTGCATTGTGCAGTAGACGTGGTTGTATATCTTGTCGTTTCAAGAGAGTTTCAATTATCGCAAAATAGTACAGAACTTGCGTTATATGCTTGGTTGTACATTGTTTCTGCATTCGCTAGAAAGTGGGAAAACTGATAACTGCTATCTATCAAAGGTTAGCGTGATGCCTAGACTAATCGAGAAGCTCAGTGTCAACGTAGTTCTGTTTTAGGAGTGAAAGAAAAAGCATTAGAAAACATGTCACGTACCAAGACCTTCAGCATAAGACAAATGGAAGATGACCCAAACTTTTGGATTGAATTCATTAAGACATGTGAAAAATACCCAGTTCTCTGGGCCCAAAACTATCGAGCCGAATTGAAGGCTTACGATGAACTACTACCAATGTTAAAGCAGAAAGACAGGGATGCTGACGATACATCAGTGAAAAAGTACTGCACCAAATTTAAGAAAGAGTTGGTAGAGGATCTCAACCGAAACGCAGTTGGTAAGAGACCAAGGACATTTTATTTTAGACATTTGAAATTCTTGGAACCTTATGTAATCCATCATAAAGCAAGATCTACCAATGAAGATATACCCACGGTGAGTAACAAATTTATTTTCGAAAATGTTCGAATAGCAATCCTGTAAAGGAGAATTTATAAACTTTAAAGTTACATTTAACTATTTCATTTACAATACATTACATACTGACATTGGAGGCTGATTCATCTTTTAGAATAAGTGTAACGGAAATATCTAGGGTGAAAAAGATTAAGTGATTTTTAATTGTAAATGTAACGTTGTGCAACACTTGTAGCGTTAATTTAAACTATCAACTTTTACGAATCCATAGTAGGTGAATGGTGAAACTGATAGTTTACATGGTATGTAGGATGAAATGCGAAGTATGTCTGACTCAAAACAAAGGAACCAGTCACTTGAGCGCGGCCACATTCAAACCCAAAATGAATACTTGGAAATGGAGAACGCACATCTTCGTAATGTTATAGCCACCATAGCAAAGCTCATTATTGAATCTAAAATGCCTAGATGCCCTTAGAACAGTTATAAATATCGTTATAAACCTGGGTTATTTAATTGTAATCAAACTTCAGATAAAAATATTGTCAATTTAGTGTAAGGATTTTATTGTACGTTTTATCTCTTTAAACAAATATAATGTTCTTCAGCTTCACCTGGATACTTTTTTTCTTTCTTAATAGGAGAATTGTCGGTAAAACTGCAGAAAAGGGGACACACCTCCGATCGATCTGTCCTTCTGGCAGGTGACAGAGGTCATCGTACTGAGTCACCACGCACTTGAATTAATTGGCGGTCACTCATAGTTTTCGAGATATTCCTCTTTGAAGTTGCCGAAATGTACTGCCTGAGCCTGCTACCGCGTACGACTTTATCAAAAGATTATTGTGATAAATACCAGTGTTTAGTAGATGTGGTTGGGGGGGGGGGGGGGGTGAATGTGGGAGAGGGGAGTAAATGTACACATGACGGTCACTGGTCAGGTCAGTGCCAGATGAGGTGGGGGCGGGGGGCGGTGACGAGCCGCGCCCTTCTTATTTTGCGGTACGAGCTTTGAAAACTTGCAGTTTAAGCACATTTCCGAAACTAGTACCGCAAAATAAATAGAGGGCCGCTCATCGCCGCCCCCACCTCATCTGGCACTGACCTGACCAGTGACCGTCAAACACGGTCAAACCTATCTGGGAATGTTAGTGTCACAAATGCTTCGGAAATGTGCTTAAACTGCAAGATTCCAAAGCTAGTACCGCAAAATAAGATGGGGGTAGCTTATCGCCGCCCCTCGCCCCCACCTCATCTGGCACTGACCTCACCAGTGACCGTAAAACATGGCCAAACTTACCTGGGAATGTTAGCATCACAAATGTGACGAGATTTGCAGTTAAAGTCATACGTGGTAACAGGCGCAGGCAGTACATTTCGGCAACTTCAGAGTGAAATATCTCGAAAACTATGAGTGACCGCCAATTAATTCAAGTATGTGGTGACTCAGTACCACGACCTCTGTCACCTGCCAGAAGGACAGATCGATCGGAGGTGTGTCCCCTTTTCTGCAGTTTTACCATCCGAAATTCTAAATTATACAGTCCACAAATTGCATTGAATTAGAAGACAGCGATCGCGAGGACTTCGCGCTCGCTATCGTCAAGCTTGAACGCTCACAATATTGACACTAATCTATTGTGCTCTTTGTTCTAGCTTACAGGATTTCACGCTTCACTGAAGACAGCGGAGCAACAGCTGCCTCGGCGAGAACACGAGTTTAACAGCTTATATGAGAAAATGAAATCTGACATTTCATAATCGAAATTTAACTGTGTGTCGTCTCAAAATTTACTCTCCTTTCATTTCCGCTCCCATACGAACCCTCGAACCGAGTTGCACTTCGCGCGATCGCCGAAGTATCGCACCTATAAAACACTATGCCTAGATTCATTTTGTATATGCCCGCTTGGGGTTTCGCTGTGGCGACTACTTTGTTTTCATGGTTTTTTATTTTACAATCGTGTTGATAAAAAATTACAGTGTATCCCTTCTCTACTATCGTGCTAACTGAGAGCAGGTTCGCTGCTAGCTTAGGTACGAATAAAACCCCACTTACCTGTATACGCTCGCTTTCATTTATTTGTAAGTCGACGGTTCCTTTTGCCGTGGCCTGTAGAGTACCTCTATTGGAGGTGACGATGCGTGTGCTCGCTTCTTCTTGATCCTTCAGCCAATCCGCACTGGCCGTCATGTGTGTTGAGGCGCAGGAGTCAAAGTACTGCGCAGCGTCCCCTGGGCTCCTCTCTGCTCCAAGGAAGGCTGCCTTCGGCGTTGGTTCCCTCTCGCTCCTGCTTTCGTTGGCTCTTTTATTATTTCGATAACGACATTTGTTTGCAAAGTGGCCCGGCTTGTGGCAAACATGACAGAATGGTTTCTTGCCATGTTTAGGGTAGGGCGAGCTTGTGAGGAAAGCAGGTTGCTTGTTTACGTGTCCAGCCTCAATATCATTCCGTATCTCCTGGAGAAGTTTCACCTGCACCGCATCGGCGGTTAGTGCCACGCCGGAGCTCTCGAGAGCCATTATCATCGGCTTGTACTCTTCGGGCAATCCCGATAACATAAGCGATGCAACAATTTCGTCTTTGACCTCAAAATTTAATTCTTCCAAATTGTGAGCGGTGCTGATTATTTTCGATACGTAGTCTTCATGTGAGTCGCACTCTCCCAGACGGACGGAAGTTTAATTTTTGAGAAGTCCTACCTTCCTTGTTAGACCGGTATCGCTGAATGTCTTTTCAAGCGTGTCCCAGGCGTCCTTCGGAGTGGTTGCGTCTTGGACATACGTATAGTTTTGCTTCTCTGGAGCCAGTATGATTTTCGCACATGCACGGGTCATCTTCTTCGTATCAGCCACACAGTCTGTGGCTCCTTCCACGTATCCCCACAAGTCCTCCGCTTGCAAATACGCTTGCATGGCGAACTTCCAACTAGTGAAATTCTCTCTTCCTACTAGCTTTTCGATGTGAACGTGGCTCGAAGTATCCATCTTGATTTGCACGTGTTTACAAGCAAAGTTTGCGCTCGCGTCTTCTTACTCCGTATAGTAAGGAGAAACTCACAAATAATATTTCGGCACTCACTATCAAAGTCTGTCGCGTCACTTTTACATGATATTTTTAAGTGATCCTGGACCCATAACCTGATGGGAATAGATTTTGCTGAAGGCAAAGTAAGACACGTGTGTTTTGTTTAAGCACCATCACGGAAGTGAGCGCAGGTGGTGCGCAGGTTTATTTGCACAATCAGAGGGAGGCAAAGGTCTCATCACGAGCGCAGTTGCCCCGCTGGGCGCTAAACATAAGGAACCGATTGAGGCTAGCTTCGCAGATCTTACATATCTAACAAATACAAAGTATGTTGAGCGACTTGATGAATTTGCGAAGTCGGATACAATGTATGTTAGGGGCATCTGGGTGATGAGCTGAAGGACCGATTCTGGGAATATGTTATTTGGTAGTGCTGCCTGTAAACGCCTTGACTCCCGAGTGTTATTTGCTATTTCGCTCCCTCCAACGCTCCTCCGTTGCTATCTGGCGTCAACGCTAGAGCAGGCTCAGCGAACGGATCTCTCTCGCTCTCACCGTAGCGTCAACCCCACTTGGTGGTACCTATCCTTGCTACAAGTGGCGGAGCGGGAATATGATTTTAATAAATAGAGCTTGCAAAGAAGAGAATAACTCACTTTTTATCGACTGACGATCCAGAGCACGTTGCATTTTATTAGTCAGTTATTACATTTGTTCTTATATCTAATTATAATTTGAATTGTGAAGAGGAGGAAAGGAGTCCGCTTTTGTCAGCAGTCACAAATTGTGAATAAATATCTTACCTCAATCCATATCTTACCTTCAAGTTCGAATTCGAACTATAAGCAGTCGAAATTCAGTGCTCGAAACAATTATGGCATAGAAAAATTTTGCTCAAAAATAGGCCAAATTGGGTTGACGATAACTTGGTTAAAATTAATCGAAAAATTATGAATTTCTTTTAAATTGAAGCTTGAAGTCTCTACTTTTGACTCCCGTATTTAGAATTTAAATTTGATGCACGCCTGCTGCTACAAACTCCGAAAACCGAGAGCATGTTTGACATGTCGAAATTTGCAAAATTCAACAACGCCTGCGGACTCTGAAAAATTTTTCAAAACAATTCCGTAAACGGCGAAAGAAAGGTTGAATCTTCCTCTTTACAATAAAAAAATCAAGTTGCTACGATTTTTCGTTCCAAAGTTATCACTTTTTAAACCAATCGTTCCATTTTCGTGGCTATCGTACCGCTGGTATTGGCATTACTCAATGAGCACCAAGAGGAGGTTTTCACGAATCACGAAATCAAATTTCCCGAAATCATCAATCAAAAAATGTCCACTACCGGCATACTCGGGGCCCCAAATTGGGTAATTCTAACAAAAGGCGCCCCAAATATGCCGGTGGTGGACGTTCTTTGAATGATGATTTCAGGAAATTTTATTTCGCGATTTCAGACATTTTTCTTGCTAATAAAATCAATTAATTAAACCATTTTTCTTAGGATCGATACACTTCTGCTTATACTTGGCGCACGTTTTTTTACCTTACATTTTCAATGTAAGGCCTTTTGTGGGATTTCAATCATTTTTTTCGATACGTTTTTATCTAATTTGCGCTATAAGTTAAGCTGGAAAAATACGATTGATTCTCCTAGACTCCATACACGTTCTAAAACCAATAAAGTTCACGCTATTAGTATTGCCTACTTCGGAATTGCGAATTTATAAATTCAAACTCCAGACATTCATATTTTCGATAGAACTGAGAGTTCGCCATAGTATGTTTATTCGACTTTTCGGTTTACTTTGATGCATAGAATATGTGGGCGAACGTTCTCCGTCAGTTACCGAAACATCCTATTTTCAAATTAATATCAAATATATTTTATGTAATATTTAATATTTCATAATTACAGCTAAATTACAGCTAAATGATTGTTACAATTCAATAATTATGAAAGTGGTATAAGTCCATTTACAGCCCGTAAATATACATTATTTTATTATTATTATGTAGCGGGTGCAGTTTATAAAAAAGGTTTGGCGACCGGGCTTTAGGCCGTTCTCTCCAATTCCCGGCGTCCAGGTAACTTGTCCTATACCATCCTCTCTGGGCGTCCGGCTTTCCTAGCCGCTCTCTCCTCACCAAGAGGTGCATCAGTTACAAAACTCCTGTTCAATCCGGTTGCCGGTAGGCGGCCGAATCTAAGCTTCGTCGTTTCCCTGACTCCTTCAGGCGGACGGGGCTTGGTATCCCCGACCTCTCCCGGAGAGTCCGGCTAAACTCCTTGGACTCGGTCCTCGCACGACCTTTTATACCTAACCGTTGCTATGGTTTTCCCACCGCTGCGGCGATAATCGATATTGCGATTGCTATGCGGCGCGTTTCGTTACAATTATTATTTTATCCAACGACAGAGGTGCGAGTCTTAGACAAGAAGCGAAGCGAAATTTGGAAGGCAGACAAGGAAGCAAATACGCGACAGAAATTCAAGTGATAGACGAGGAGAAGATTCAGGAGGTAGACAAGGACACAAATAAATAAACGACAGAGGTATAGATGATAGACAAGGAAAGGCCGGGAGGTAGACGATAAACAAGGAGACAAATATTCGGGCGAAGACGAGGAAACAGATAGGAGCAAAGGTACAGACATTGAACAATGACAGTCTTCCAAACTCGAGAGCTAGACAAAGAAACCAATTCGAGTGAGCAGCCGAGGTCCAAGTGGTAGAAAAGAGACAAGAAGACCGCCGTCAGTAGAGAGACATCTGGTGGAGTCGCGGCGAAAAGTAAAAAAACTGATATGAGCGATTCCACGCAAAGTGGACACAGTCCATACACACCTAGTCTCAGATTTTTTTTAAACTTTGTATATTTGTAGCCCTTGTCGAACCCTGTAAAATGCCGTTTTCCGTTCCTCAATATCATTAATAGTTTTTAAGTTATTTAAGTGTAAAGTTTTGGATCAATTTTTCTTTAAAAATTTATAACTCGAGAACTAATAAAGATACCAGGATGTGCGAACCGCCGTTGTCTTCGGAAATCTTCAAATTTTAATAAAAAAAATACTCCATGTGTGTAAAATTGTATTAACTAGTTATAAAATATAAATATTTGTTAAAAATTTAAATAAGACAGTGAAAGACATTCTTGATTACTTTGAAATTAATTTGGCATATGCTCTGAAGTGTTCTGAAGAATCCCTGTAAATTAGAAGTTGGAGAAATGCGGAGATCCGGAGTAATAAAATATTATTGTTGTAAAGACCCAGCCGAGTGCGCGCTGCGCACGCGCTCTATAGTCGCGGCCCGTACGGCGCCCAGCGGCGACCATACCACTGATCACGCTAGACCAGGCTGGAGGAATACAAACACGAGGATTGCTCTCGGATTGTTCCGTGTGCTCAGCTCTGTGGTTGGCATGTAAGTGACGACTCGTCTTCGATGCTTTCCAAAGGAAAACAAAGACGAGTCGTACTTAGGTGGCGTTTGATAAGAATTCTATTAGCACTTACCTATCGCTCACCTGTTGGTTCTCTCGCGTACAATAAAGGAAATTAACCGGTGAAAACGTTCGAACACGCAACTCAGTCGGGCGAGTCGACTTTTCACTCTTCACTTTATTTCACGGAAATGACCGAACACGCAACTCAGTCGGGCGAGTCGGTTGTAAACATTTCTCTTCATATACTAGCGCGTATCAACGGATATTAAACACCAAGTGTAGATGTTGATTTATACTAACGCGACGGTATTTACTTGGCTAGTCAATAATGTGACACTGTTACATTTTTATTTATATTGTTACGAGTTGAAGTCACCCCCTTATCCTTCTACCTGAAGCCATCCGTATTCCTGTTATGGCGGTGTACTTTGAAGTTGCTGCTTAGCGTGTTTCTTAGCAGCAGTGCATTTTGTTACCAACAACTAATGGAGAGTCGCCTTCTGGACGTCAAACCAAGCGGACGTGCCTCCTTGATCCTTTGCAATAAAGCCTATTCCTTTGTGACGGAGACTCAGTTTCTTTAATATGACCCGAACTCGCAACAATATTATTTGTTTTTATTTTACAAAATTTATGTTCCTGTTTTATTAACAAAGCTTATGTTTTAGGTTCAACGATTACAATTTGGCTGGGCTGGAAATTACCATGGGCCCAGTAATTCATTCTTTATGTTTAATGCCAATTATATATGTCATATTGTTTATTGATGCTTATGTTTCAGTTCCTTTGATTTCTCTAGTCTTCATTTGTCCAGTAAGTTTTTATTTATATATTTATTTATTTATTACATTATATTCTTGTTTCTTATTTTGTCAAATGAATACTGGTAAGGTTTTGGCAGGTTTCCCTTACCTTTGCAAGGAATCTTGGTATTCGTGATATTTTCCTGCCAAATAAATTACTTCTTGTTTCCTTTTTCCATTTATAACGAGTATTTTCTTTGTACCATTATTTTATCATCCATTCCTACATTAAACATTATCAGTAGAATTAATATTGCCGCATTTAGAAGGAATTAGTGATTTTAATCGTATATATAATTTGATTCTTCTTTAGGACGACTGAAGGTACCAGTTTTTTGCGGCAATCTCATGTCTCAGTGCCCGTTCGTACAGTGCGCATGCGCGACTCAGGGCCAAGTCTGACAACACTGGCCCCACTGTGAGTCGTGGGCGCGCGCATTTGGTACGCCGTTCAGCTTATACTTGGCGCAGCCGCGCCTCTTGATCATTTTTCTCGCTGAAATTTGATAAAGCAACCAAATTTTTATAATTGGCTATTTATGAAGGTGAATCAGAAAATTTCCCTGATTTTTCTTAGATTTTTCATACTTGTATTTGTACTGAAACAGCATACTCAACCATAAAATCCGAATAATAATGTGGCTTAACAATAATTTTCATGTCGTTTATATTTTTTTCAGATTGCTCCGGCCCTCCCATACGTTCTAGAAAAAAACCCGCGCCTCTCGTATTATCCAGTTCGGATATAAGAATTTTTCAAATTTCACAACCTTACAAATTTTAGAAGCTCATATCTCCGAAAGGATTGAGATTTCAACGGTTTGGTAAACGACTTTTGGACTTCTATTGACGCATAGAATCACCCCCTAAAATTTTTCACACCTGTTGCTCTCCACCCTGTAGAGGACGGGGCCACACTGGCAATGAGCCAGATTGTGCATTTAGTCACTTTGGACTGTTTGATTATGAGTTATTTTCTCGAATTAAGTTAAGGGGGAACTCGCGATAATAGCAGGGCGGTAACTCTACCCACAAAAATAGGACCTCAGAACATTTGCAAATGCTTCGTAATTTCAGCACGGATTGAACTGCGGTTGGGCTCATTCGAGGGGGGGGGGGGCACAATGCGTGGCAGCAAATAATAATTGTGGCAGAATTCAATTCATTTCTTGTAATGTAAGGGTTAGAAAACAGATTACATGTACAGGTTAGAATATCATTCCGTATTTCTACAAAAGGGCGTTTAGACGGAAACTCCGTATTTGCTGCCACGCATTGTGGCCTCCCCTTTCGAATGAGCCCAACCGCAGTTCAATCCATGCTGAAATAACGAAAAATTGCGAATGTCTGTGTTTACGTTTATGAGCACGTTAAAGCCAAAATGTCGGCGGTTCCAGGCGCTCCGGAAGGTAAGAGCACATTTTAGTTCATCCAATTTTTATGAGGTCGCGCGCTATAACAATGATTTACCAACGAAAATGTACGTTACTTTTGTGGGCCTGTGTGCTATACTTAAAACGAGTGGGGGGCAGGTCCCCTACCGATGTAATTGATCATTGGGACTCTTATGTCGTTGCATAATTAATGTCTGCTGCATATACTTCACCAGGACTGTTTCGCGCATATAATCATTAATATTTTAAGAATAGAAAGAGATCGGCAATTTTTATTCGCAAATATGTAATCTACGCATCGAGCTCTATAACATATTTAATTTACAGCCAAATCGGCAAAGCGCTACCTATTGTTATATAATTAGTTAACATAATTATCGATATCTCAAGAACGGAAAGAGAGCGACAATTTTTATTTGCATATCTGCAATCTACGTATCGAAGAGTACAACATATTCAAATTTCAGCCAAATCGGTGAGGAGTGCCCAATTGTAAATAATTACCTAAATTATTATTAATAACTTTAATTTGCATAATTCCATTAATTGTAAATCCGTAATCGTAGACCTTGATCAGAGTAACCCTGTACTCTACATTTCTTAATTAGTAATGTTTCGAATGAGAAGAGCTCGATTTGCTACTATTTGGACAGGGCTTCGCCCTCTGACCTGTGTAAACAATTAAGACTTCGAGGTTGATTTCGTGCGGGTTCATATACCCAAAAATCTACCTTAGGAGTTAGGAAGACGCTATGGGTTTCCTATGTGCGCGGGGAAAAAGGGTTTCTAGACCAGCGTGGGAACTGATCTAGCCACGATTTTCCGTGTGTGCGCATGTTGTGGAATCTGGGGGTGATCGGCTCGAAGCAGAGCTAGAACTCTAAAAACCTGTGGATCGATTCCAAAATATCCTAAAATAACCAGAGGAAAAATTGTCTGATGAGAAGCGAGAATGTAACAACTTGGCGCGAGTCGCTACCACGTTTCTTGTGTTATGCGACTACCGGATTGGTTGACGCGGTGTGATATGCTTGCTCTAATAGGTAGGCTTTAGAGTAGCTGTGGCCAAAATTGGCTTCATACAGGGAGAATCTCCAACGTCCAGACATCAAACCGTGCCGCACATCAAACGCTGCGGCGACATGCCGACTCACCGCCTGCCGCCAGCTATGCGAAGTAGAGTAGTGGGGTGAGAGAGCTACGACACGGCGCGTGAGGGGCCCCACCGCTGGCGACAGCTGCTACAGAGGATCTGAGAACCAAAGGAGCGTGGTAGTCTGCTGGAAGACACGCTAAAGTATGGAACGCTGGACAGGAAAAGTCGCGATTGTCACGGGTGCGAGTGGCGGAATTGGCCAGGCAATAACCGTCTCGCTTGTTCAGCGGGGCTTGAAAGTGGTGGGTATTGGGAGAAGAATCGAAGTAATTCGGCAGCTAGCGGATCAACTGATAGGTACACATGGTCAATTATATCCTATGCAATGTGATCTACAAAAAGAAGAAGATATATTAAACGTGTTCCGTTACACTAAAGAAAAATTCGGTGGTGCTGACATACTTATAAACAATGCTGGTGTACTTGTTCCTGGAAAAATTATTGGTAAGTAATTAATTCCTAATGAATATGGCTTTATTTGCTGCTTTTTAATATAAGAAACCGCTCTCTTACTAATCATCATCGTCATAGATGTATTGCATAGGTCTATGTCATCATACATGTGTTCAGTCAAACATTCATCATAATTGCATATTATTTATTACGTATATTTTATTAATATATGAATACTAGAGTGTATAGGGTTAATCTGGCATTTAAAAATATTAGCAAGGTATGGTGAAATGGATCGTTAGATTCATAGATTCATTAGTGCAGTACAAATATCAAGTATGATAGCATTAAATGTCTCAAGCATATATAGAAACATTTTTAAGTTAAATTAAGACATAACCGTTAGGTGGAAAAATATTTGACATATTGAGGGAAATGTAAATTTGCAGTAATCTGTAATTGCTTGATTCAATGCATGCACATATTATGTTACTCCCTGCCTGAAGGGAACAGGCGTAAGTTGCAGAGTTCGATGACACGTGCAATGAACTGCGCAATCACCCTGTTCACCTTGACAGCTTCTGGATTTACTAAATACGCGTGCGATCCTTGATTTTTGTAATACTCATTGACCACATTGCTACTATGAAAATGCACATATAGCGTCACCCCACGAAATTCAATATAAAAATTGTTTTAGCAGATTTTACATGTAACTTTATTACAATTTTTTTCATGATGCAAGTCCAGAAATAAAGAAACTCTACATTTTTTATTGAGTTTAGTTCACGCACAGTAAATTGAACTTCAATATCGGCCGTTACAGAATCAAGTACCGAAGGTTACCGACAAATTTTGGACATAAATGTGATTGCCCCAGCTATTTGCATAAGAGAGGCAGTTCAATCGTTGCAGCAGAGACGAGTCCCGGGACATATTATTAATATTAACAGGTATAATATGGTCAGACACTTCGTTAATAGTTGCAATAAAAGAAATGCGAGATTGAATTTGCTTGAAAAACGTCGAATTAATATATCATTTATTGAAGACATTACAAATATGTTACGTGCGAAAATGTTCAGGAATTAACAATAGAGTGTATGCAACGCGCATCTTGTTTGGATATCTACTGGTATAATGACTGACAGCATCAAAGTAATGCTATCTTATCTTTCGCGTGACAAAGCAAGTCTTTATTTTTCACAACTATTTTTCCTCTCTGAATATTACTTACTGTTGATCTTCAATTACACCAGTTAGAGGCTTATTTAAGTACACAGTTGCTGGATACTCAAGACGTAATGGTAATAATTCTATTTTTAGCTTGGCGGGCCATTTCGCAGATTCTATAAACTTCCCTCTAAACTTGTATCCGGCCAGCAAATACGCTCTTAATGCCATGACGACGGGTGTTCAAAAGGAACTCACGCAAGCAAAATTGGACATTAAGATAACGGTATCATTGCAATCTATCATTCCCCTAAAGTGCCATTTACAGATGCTTATATCAGAGAAAAACGACACGTCATACAAAGCTTTATTTCATTATGGTGGTGCAAGTTGTTACGATATCGCCACAAAACGCTGACTTATATTTGACTCTCTTTTAACTTACCACCGTATATTTGAATTAGCATGTACTGAAAACAGAAATCAGTTAGGTCTCGACCCTGTGCACCAATATTTTCTTGGTGTCTTATAAAGAAAATGCAAAGAGAATATACTGAGATAAAATTGTCTTTCAAATCGTTCTTAGATCAGAGTAATTATTGAACCCACACATGAATAGCTTAATACCACTGGCGTACGAGACTGAAACGAACGGTAGAGAAACCACTGCAGACGTAGCATGAGTAGCATAACTACGTCACTTACAATTAGTAATTATATAAAATAGGTGCCTCTTACCGATTTCGCTGAAATTGCAATATGTCGTAACATTTGCTGTGCATTTCGATACGTAGATTACAGATTTGCAAGGAAAAATTGTCGCTCTTTTACCATTCTTGAGATATTAATAATTATATGTATATGGGGATATTTACTATTATGGGTATAGTGCCTTCCTGGCCCATTTTCTTGAAATGTCATTATAATGACAATGTAGATATGTACGAAACTCGTACGAGATGTGTTTTTTTTGGTTTTGTAAATATTACCATTTTTCAGTATTTAGGGGGTATAATCAATGGCTGAAAAGAAAGAATGAATTCATTTTTTGTATTTAAACCAACGCTTAATATGGAATTCCGCAATATAGGGTCACGCAGTTAAGTTGACATTTGATAAACATCTCGAAGACAGGTGATTTAAGAAAAACAAACTGACATTTGTGTTTTTGTATTTTGATCGGAGAGTCAAATAGTACTGCCAATTTTTTATGCATGGACGTTTTCAACGTTTTTTAAGGTCATCTCGTCTTTTTTCATACAAACCCATATTTTTTATTTTGGAATCATATTCGATTTAAGAAAATGCACATCGTTTATTGGAAACAGTTTGTTGTAACTTCAATATTTTCTATGATAAATTGATTTTTTATGCTCAGCTCAAAGATAGTTTTGCTTTTCTATTAAAATGATAACACTAAGTTTCTTCTGAAAAATTTTCTATTCCATTTAAGAACATGACAATAAGTGCTCCAAATTTATACCTTCAACTTCTAGACACTTATTAATTCGTTTAATATAAGACTGATTTCCGTACTCTGTTCATACTCGGTTACAGACACAGTCACCTCCATTGATTCAAAGACTAAACGTAAAATTGGCAAAATACTAGATATCCTGCATATGATTTTTTTTCATTGGATTTTGTGGTAAGGGCCATTCCACGTGAAAACGATCACATTTAACAGCAGGCCCTCCGATTTTGTTTAAATTGTAGTATGGTGTAGTGTTTGCAAAATAATGGTAAGTTTAATTCATCATTTCGCTGAAACAAAAAGCGTTAAATAAATACGGGATGTTGAAAGTCGCGAGAAAGTGCATTTTCGCCAAAACTTGACCCCATAAATAAATTAATATCTCCGAAACGATGGCACTTATCTCGAAGTTTTTTTTAAACTATACGACAAAGAACCGCCCTTTCTGAATATATTTTTGTTTTTGTTATAGCAACCATTTTCCAACCTGAAAATTGTTAATTAATTTTTATTTTACAAAAACGACGACGTGCTCACGCTTTTAAAAATCTGAAAAAAAATATGTTGTTAGTTGGACTTTTCTCGATATCTATAGTAAATTTCGTTCTGTTCTTTTCATAATTGTGGTCAGGGTGGAGCTCCAAAGGGAGTCAGGTACGGTTCCAAGCGCCGCGCACTAGAGAATAGACCCTCGGATCGGGTCCATACCACACCTATATTGTTGATTCTAATGAATAAGTGGATTCTGGGTGCGTTTTTACGATTGGTGTTTATCGTAGTATTATCTAGTGTTACCAAATTATTTATAGTACAATAATTTATGTTTTTTGCCGTCTTTTAAACAAACTGTGATCTGGTCGTTGATCAGATCACAGTTTGGTTACAAATTATTATTATGATGATTATTAAATTCGTTATAAATTATTATAAACACTCGAGAACAACACAACACATCAGTGAATTCTAGGATTGCTGTTTATCGTATTATTATCTAGCGTTAGCAAATAATTTATAGTTGAATAATTTGTAACCAATTTAATAATTATAATAACAATAATTTGTAACCAAACTGTGATCTGATCAACGACCAAATCACAGTTTGTTTAAAAGACGGAAAAAAAACATAAATTACTTGGTAACACTAGATATTACTACGATAAACACCAATTGTAAAAACGCACCCAGAATCCACTTATTCTGATCAACGACCAGATCACAGTATGTTTAAAAGACGGGAAAAAACATCAATTATTGTACTATAAATTATTTGGTAACACTAGATAATAATGCGATAAACACCAATCGTAAAAACGCACCCAGAATCCACTTATTCATTAGAATCAACAATATAGGTGTGGTATGGACCGGATCCGAGGGTCTATTCTCTAGTGCACAGCGCGCGGAACCGTACCTGACTCCCTTTGGAGCTCCACCCTGTCCACAATTATGAAAAGAACAGAACGAAATTTACTATAGAGATCGAGAAAAGTCCAACAACATATTTTTTTCAGATTTTTAAAAGCGTGAGTACGTCGTTTTTGTAAAATAAAAATTAATTTACAATTTTAAGGTTGAAAAATGGTTACTATAACAAAAACAAAAAAATATTCAGAAAGGGCGGTTCTTTCTCGTATAGTTTAGAAAAAAACTTAGTGATAAGTGCCATAGTTCTTGAGATATTAATTCATTTATGGGGTCAAGTTTTGGTAAAAATGCACTTTTTCGCGATTTTCAACATCCCGTATTTTTTTAATATTTTTTATTTTAGCGAAATGATGAATTAAACTTACCATTATTTTGGAAAAACTACACCATACTACAATTTAAACAAATCGGAGGACTTGCTGCCAAAAGTGATCGTTTTCACGTGGAATGGCCCGTAATACGTTAGACGTTTGAAGAAGACATTTTTTCAATTTATCCGAAATGTGATGAGCGGTTGAGTTACCCCAACACTTTGATCTTCTTTGAACGGAAATATTGTTCCGCATTTTTCGTAGCACGGGTAGCAGCATTATCTTGTTGGAAACTAACATAAGATTGTAATCTGCAATTTGAGCAGCGTATCTATTTAAATTTTCTACCATATTAAGATGCTCTAAAAATAATATTATCAATGAAGCGAAAGAAAACTTTATCATCATGTTCAGTAACATTAGTATCGTACTAAAAACACTTTGTTCCATAAAAACTGTGCAGAATTGTAATATGGCTGACTATAATTAGATACATACGGTATATTTCTATTTGTTTTCCAGAGTATTAGTCCCGGGGCAGTGGCGACCGACATGATTGCGACAGTAGGTATGTCGGAGAGTCAGCTGAAACAATTGTCACAACTGACACCGGCGGATATTGCCGATGCGGTTGTCTATGCACTTGGGACACCACCAGGGACACAGGTACTGTATCTTGTGTAATGTTTGTCGAGCAGGAAGTGATTTAGTGTTACAAAAGTGATTGTTTCACTTTAATGTAACGTATGGTCGAGCGGTGCAGATGATAATACGCACAGGCACTGAACGCTCAGCTCTATCCCAAAAAATGGCTTTACATCATCCATGTAACGTGCAAAAACGCGCCCAGTACATATAGCACAGAGAAATGCTTCAAAATCTAAAATAGTATTATAGCATAAAAAAGTAGTGACATTAATGTTTACCAGTATGTGCTCCAATCGGCAGCACCGGTATACTTGGGGCGCCACCGCATGTAACACGCTACACATCATCCTTCACGTGGGTGAATAGTACATGCATACATTAATGCATATAATACTTCATTTAGTCGTACCTGAATCTTTCTTCAATATTTTAAAAATGGCGCCCCAAGGATGCTGGTGGTGGAAACTTTTTCTCGTGCAAAATTCCAGTGGTACAAAGGATAGAAAAAAATATCGGCATCGGAAAAACCGTCTTCCCGGGCAGCTTGTTTGCATTGGGCTTGACCACTTGTCCCATCACAGCACCAGTTAGAGATTATTTTAAAATTACTGCACTCTTCAAATGAAGTAATCACTGTGTCTAGTATTTTCACAATTCGTGTTATAGTGTGATTAAGAAGTTGCTGTATTGGTGCCTTAGCTGCAATCTCACTTACAATAATACTATCGAGATAGTATGTCTTTATTTTCCAGTACTTTATTGTACTACGGATATAAATTAACATGATGCTTTTTAGCACAATTTCTTAGCAGTTGATATTGTCTTTTCGTTAAATCGGCTTCTAACAGAAGAGCAAGGGCGTCGTCAATACTATATGTTACAGCCGTTTTTTCCTAAGATTTTATCCAGCATGTTCAAATTTTTTTGGCTCTCACCTGTGATACTTCCATTTCGTCAAATAAACGGGTTTTCTCCAAGTTATCTTCCTCCCTGGCCTTTATTCCGGCCGCAAAAGATAAAGAAGCACCTGCAGTGGATGATCTGATTTCTTCCGCTCTTCAGAGCTTGGAGCGTTTGGATACTTGCGTAATTTCTGCTTTAGGTCTCCCTCTCTTTAAAGTTAAAGTCTGCGAGGTTTCGTCTTCTTGAGCATGATATACTACCACCACAAATTCAGATTTCAGCCATTCAGCCTTCAAGCCTATATTGTTGCCTTTTGGAAATTCAAGTTAAAAGGCGGGACTCGGTCCGACTTTTCTTAAAACTCTAAACCAAATTTCGCATGGAAAATACACGGTAGCATTTTCGGAGTCCCAACTTTCATTAATTGTGTAGGGGTGTGGCTACAAGGAATCGACCAAAGCAAAGTGATTCTAAGTGCATTGGATAATCTTCTTTCAAAATAAAATTATCCAAGAAATTTGATGGAACTTGAAATTTCGATTATTGGCGCAGTTTTTAGAGTATGTGGACCACTGTGTTGCTATTATGTCTCGTTACAGTTTCCCTTTTTGTTCCATTGAAAATCGTAAAAAAATTGAAATAGAACAACAATAATTTTTTTACAAATAAATTATTTTTTGTACATTTTTAAACAATATCAAATTCTGTATATAAAAAAAATCAGGGAAGTTTTACTAAACAAATTTCTTTCTATGTGCGATCGTTACCGCGATAGCATTTTCATCTTCTAACTTTGGAGGGTGGTTTCACCCCCTAAAATTGAATTACAGCAGTTAAAAAAACCGCATCCCTTATTTTTACGAGCTTCATCGGCGTACAAAGTTTCAGTCACATCGGAGGCGGACAACTTAGTATGTTCAGAGCTGCCAGACTTGGCCCCAAGTCGGACATGCGCACTGTGCGAATGGGCACTGAGACATCAAGACGGCGTATAAAACTGGTGTCTTTAGTCGCCCTAAAGAAAAATTTAATTATATACGCTCTCGATTATACGCTTCAAAACGGCTTTCCCCCCGGGAATTCGTCCTCGATAAAGAACCTCGGGGTGGGCCTGTCGCGTATTTTGACAGCCGCCCGCCTCTGGACACGGCGACTCCTTCCCGCGGGCGGAAACACGACCTTTCGCAAATACTCCTTCCCCTGGTAACAGTCCCGCGGCGTCTGGGCTCCGATCATCGGGATTTCCTTCTGAAAGTGACTCAAAACACGTAAAATGGGCATTAGAAGGTGTTCTTGTTTCTTTGGAGGCCTCGAAGTGTACTTGCTCTTGCATTCTCGCCGGGAAAAATGTAGCAATTTTGTGACGTTGCAAAATGTAACGTCACTATACATAAGATTGATAATAACCTCAGATATACGTATAAAGCCCGTTCTTCGATCCTAAGCTATCATTAGTGTTTCTACAGAATGTTCCTATCGCCACGGGACTTCAAAGACATACCGGAGACTAAACGTCGTGACTCCGAGCCCATTCACGCGTCGGTTAGGGCTTATGTGTTGGTGACGTCACACACAAGTCACACAAGCAGACCATGCAGCGGATGATAGCCGACAGGTTCACCAACACATAAGTTTTAGCTAGCGCGTGAATGAATTTTCGCCGCGACGTTTAATTTGCGCCGGGTCTTTGAAGTCTCGTGGCGAGCAGAACGCTGTATTTGTTTAGGATTATACTACTAAGCCAGTAGCAAATGTGAAAAAATTCTCTTGTGAAAATTTCTCGTGAAACAATTTTAACTTCTTAGGCACTATGAGCCACTATAGTGGTTCTCGAGGATGTCATCTTTCTGTACGACGCGCCGCTATAGTGGTTTTTGCGAATGCCATCTCTCTGAATGACTCATCACTATAGTGGCATTATCCCTCACACATTTCAGTGTTGTATCATTATCACATAATTTGTGTTGAACTCTGCCGTACAGAGAAACGGCTCCGTGCAAAATTCAGACGTGCCTAAGAGGTTAAATGTTAATAATCGTTTTCATTATAGGATTAATTCAATGATATACAATAATTCCTTTCAGGTCAGGGAAATCATGATCATGCCACGAGAGCTTACGGGCATTCCGTCACCTTTTACGGAGCAGAATTAAAATACACAAAATATGGTGTTAGTGGAACGGTGCTGTGTTAATTATGTTCTGCTTTAACTTTAAATATATTAGTGCATTCTAAACGATTTGTACTTCAAATTGAAAAGATGTTAAGAACTGGAATTAAGGAATCAAACTGCATGAATAAATTTAATTTCAAAATTTTGTAACCATTTTCTGAAAATCCATGCCCTGGGGACGAATTTTCATATTTGTAGTGAACAATTGTGTTTAATATTCCGAGACGAAAGTCGAATAAGTCGTGAATATTAATCGCGTTACAATCTCACGTAATTCGAATAAGAATCGGTATCGAAATTCGTATAACAAGCCAGACAAAATCGCAGGTGTAACGACCTAATTGGTCGTATTCGCGTTGACTACCCGTCGAAATGTGTGGGATAACGTGGGTTTGTGTGTGACAGAGAATAGAACTTCCAGGTTTGAGAGTACTTCTGTGTTTCAGTGTTTTTTTCCAGTGTAACAGAGTCCAGTGTAATACGAGTCGAGGTTCTAATGCTACGGTCTTAATTTTGCCCTGTTGCGGAGTGATTTGAGGTTAGGTAGGTCGCGATTTAATTTTGAGTAGGTTTTCCTTGTGAATGTAGGTATTCTCAAGACCAGTCGCTACCTGTACTGAAGAGCAGAGGAACGGTCTGAAGTCCCTTGGATACGTTGCTCCAGGATAGGTTCTTACGTGCGCGGTGCGCGAACCCAACTGATTGATGTGGGAGATTCGTCCGGCTTGTATACATTCCATTTTCCAATCAGGAAGCTGCTTCTATAACTACCCTATGTCTAACAATATATGATTTTTTTTTATTATGTGTTTTTATTGCCCCTATATCCTTACTAACGCTAATCTATGCTGGGGCTGCACTTTATGCGGGTATCGCTGTCCTTGTCGCACGCATCAGTCTTATGGTAAGTATTCTTATCTTTATTCCTCTTTCTATTCTACTGCGTATTTAGTTTTTATATTTTTCCTTATGTTACTTATGTTCGAAATGTGTACAATTTTAGCGCGAAAATTTGTTGGGGGCGTCACACAGGTATAAACTAAATACCGGATTAAGCCACCCAAGTTAATCCGGTAAATAAACAGGGCAGTCGCGGCAACACGAAGACCACCGTTTATGCGTGACGAGTCCGATGTTTTGAATTCAATAAAGGCGTTGGCTTTCGAGCTAGGCCCGGGCGCATGTTAGATTAGAGTCATCCCCTGCCTTTTGATGCGGTAGTGGGGACATGCGGTTTCCGCGACCCTAGACATGAACAATTAGCAAACTTGAGATTATTCTAAATCTCTCGACCGGTACGAACAATCGAAACTATCCTTGCTCTCAGGCTCTCTATTAGTCAGATACGCTGATTCAAGACGTGATCAGACAAGGCGAACCTTTCCGTTTAGTCGACTTAGCTATTCAAGCATAATACGCTCGCGAGAAAGATTTAATTACAGTGATTTTGAGTTCATTTCTTATACCTCCGGAGTCATCGCAGATTTTTCGCGATTAAGCAAAATCCGACACGTTTGAGTTTCGCTTGAGCGATCGGTGAGGATGATTGGTGCCAGGATGATTTATCCTGGCCCTATTTCTTAAAATTCTAAACTTTTTATGACGTGATATTTTTTTTGCTGCATCACAGAATGTCTCTGATTTTTTTCGTACCCGAAAATATTGCCGATCGTTCATAGAGAAACTGCATTCTAAAACAACAAAATCAGTAATAATGTGACCCAATAATAATTTTGGGCTTAGATTCGGGCCTGGAATACGTGTGTGGATTTTGGGTACGAGTCACTGACTCACTGGCCCGTATTCACAGTCGTGAATGAGCCGAAATTGAGCCGAGCCAGAGCCAGAAATGATGACTTGAGCGCCGCGCGTATTCACAGTCGTCAAATAAGTCGCCTGTGACGTCATCGGCTCAAGCTCTTGCTCACGGAATCCGACTTATTTGCGGCCGTATTCACAGTCGAGCGAGCCAGGATTGAGCCGGATTTTTTGCTGGAGAGGGGGTGGATTCCCGAAGTCAGCCCAAACGGTGGCTTGAGCAAATTTTTGAACGTCCCGCGCCGAATGTCTGACGTCCAGTCTGTAGTGGTTAGTGTCCAGTGTCCGGTTTTCAGCGTTTAACAATCAGCGTGTAGTGTCCAGTGTCCGGTGTCCAGTGTCCAGTTTTTAGCCATTTTTAGCCATTTCCAGTGTCCAACGGTCTATCTTCAAATTTCGGGATCAACCAGGAACACAGTAAGTAGTTGAAGGTTATGTTTTGTATACTGATTTGCACCCAATTCAACTTTTAATTTGTATTTCTTTTTTGGTCTTCAGAATTTCAAATTTTACAACTTTTACAATGAGAACATGAATTGGACGGGGTGCTGATGGGAAATGCTGAGTTTCCAGCACGTTCATTTTTGCTGACGCCAATCCTGCATCTGAGGATCATAAAGCGTATGTATTTTCCCTCCATTAATCTCTGTCCTAATTTTGTGAAGACTAATTCTATTTGTAATTCTAATTCTGTTTCAGATAAAATGCCATCCACATTAGAAGATGGACAGCCGTAGATGGACGTTTGAAATTTGGAGGAGATGTCCCTTCCTCAAGCGAGGAATGGAAATAAAACTGTAATATTGTAATAAAACTGTAATATGTTAATAAAACTGTTTATTTTCTAAATTGACAAAGGTTTTCTATTTCCTTCCTGTTCCAATTAAGCTAGTTCTAAATTTAGTTCTGCCGATCGCGCTTTGACAATGCTGAAGCTTAAAACACGTATTTGAATTCGAGTAGAAAGCGGGAACAATACAGAGCCTCGTCCGTTGTAACCTCTGATTTAATTGGTCGATACGTCAGACTCTATCCCGACAGCACCCGAAGTCTTCTACATCACACACACACGCTCGCAGTAAATGGCTCAGCTTCAGAACGCCGTTTGCTTCGTCGATCCAGGCTTGAGCCACGACTGTGAATACGGCGCGGCTCAGCTCAAAAATTCCGACTCCCAGATGTCAGGCTTGAGCTCCCGGCTTAGCCACGACTGTGAATACGGGCCACTCTGTATAAAGGCCAAAATTTAGAGACCGCATAATACCGTCCACGCAATAGCAATCAGGTAAGAGTATTATTTAAGAGCTCGAGAAGCATGATGGATTACCGAGCACCGAACCCGATCAGCTGTAGAATCGGGAGCGTCCACTTTGCACACACGTGGATTTTCGGACACAGTGGAATTTGCCCACGTTGAAAGTTGGACGCAGTGGAATCAGGACACATTGGATATAGGCCACAGTGGGATCAGGACACGGTCGAACTTGCCCACAGTGGAAACAGGACACATGGCAGTGAAAACTGCACACATCATACATGTATTAGCATGACTGAGTCGTGACTACTGTTACGTCCGTAATCAGACCACAGCGCTCAAACCCCGTTTATCCCTATCGGAGTCTCAGGTAGTCTAAGCATAGATATCAACGTTACCGGCCAGAATCCCCGAAACCATATCTGTTCCAAGAACGAATATGCCGCGAACGATTAGCGAGAATTGTACCACCCAAAGACTGTGAGAACGAACCAACCCCCACCGCAGAACAATTAGCAAAATCTTCGCACTCCACTTAGCAAAGCGGCAGTCTTTCGACAACCTCGGAAGAACCAAGTCTCAGTCTCAGTCTCAGTCTCAGTCTCAGTTTTGTTCTAAGTTTTAGTTCTAAGTTTCTAAGTTTTAACTCATCCGTTTTATTAACTACTCTCAGTAGTGTTAGCTTTAACAAGTAAATTCAGTGTTAAGCCCTCATCTTTTGCGCTCACCGATTTTGTAAGTACTCTTTTATACATTTTTATAATAAACACTTAATGATTTTAAGCCATTTTTGGAAATAACTGAACTCCCCCTTTGAAACTCGCGCCGTGATACTTTGCCTCGTTGGCTTGACCGCGGACAAATCTTTATCCGGCGCAGAACCCACGAATACGTTCCGGTAAATGCCCAGCTTTGAACCGGGACGTAACACTACAAAACGTGATAAGTCTCATTCTGCTTTACAGTCACAAGTCAGGTCAGTGCCAGATCAGGCGAAGGAGGCGCAAACGTATAATTTACAAATAATGGCCAAATGGAAATAGTTAATACCACGGATATACCTGAAAATATCTTCAGTACGAATTATGGAAGATTAGAATTAAGCTGTATACGCAGTACTCTGCTGCGGACCTCCATTTTTCGTGTGCTAAAGGTTCACTGTGAACTCGACATACTGTGCGCAGTTTCCACATTTGATGTGGGCAACTTCCACTCAACACTATTTCGACTGTGAGCAGTTTCCACGTGCGCAAGTTCCAAAAACGCCCCGTATCCAAAGTGGAATGTGCGCAAAGGAGACTCATCCGTACACACGTGACAACGAGTGAAATCTACTGTAAGAAACCTGCATGTCAATCAATAAACTACTACAGCAACCATATTCGGAGTGAGTCCTTATTCTTTGGTGACCGACGATCCCAAATCCTTAAGAGTACTCGGTACAATCGGGTAAGTCCCGACTCACCCAGTCGTCTGTACAACAAAAAGCTCTAAGCGAAAAAACTGAATTTGCCACCAAGAAAAATGTTACCGCAAACAGAAAAATTACTGCCCTATGTTTTTGTGGCAGACGATGCTTTTCCCTTACAGGAGCATAATTATAAGAGCATAATTATAGACTTAATTATAGACTATCGAGAGCGGATGAGTCTCCTTTGCACACATTCCACTTTGGACACTGCCGTTTTTGGAACTTGCGCACGTGGAAACAGCGCACAGTAGAAACTGCCCACAGTCGAAATGGTGTGTAGTGGAAGTTGCACACATCAAATTGTGGAAACTGCGCACAATACGCAGACTTCACAGTGGACCTTTACTACACGAAAAGTGGAAGTTGGCTGCAGAGTACAGCGCATACACCTTCATTCTGAACATCCATAATTCGTACTGAAGTTTTTTTCAGGTGTATCCGTGGTATTAACTATTGCCAATTGCCCATTATTTGTAAATTATACGATTGCGCGCCCTTCCCTCCATCTGGCACTGACCTGACCTGTGACTGTAAAGCATAACGAGACTTATCACGTTTTACATTTGCGCCCCCTGACCCTCAACTGGCACTGACCTGACCTGTGACTGTGAAGCAGAATGAGACTTATTACGTCTTATAGTCACAAGTCAGTCATGCTAATATATGTACGATGTGTGCAGTTTCCACTGCCATGTGTCCTGATTCCACTGTGGGCAAGTTCGACCGTGTCCTGATTCCACTGTGTCCAACTTCCAACGTGGGCAAATTCCAGTGTCCGAAAATCCGCATGTGCGCAAAGTGGAACGTGTGCAAAGTGGACACTCCCGTCGAGAGCAAGAAGAGTGGTGGAAAATGCTTCTGGCATATTATCTAGTATCTTCAGAGTTTTCAGAAAACCGATGGTTTTAGACCTGAGAAAAGTGGAGAAAGTTGTTTTGGCATGCATCTACTTGCACAATTTTTTAAGAGAAAGTAAAACATCTCATTGTCAGAACATTTGTACGCCACAAGGAAGTTTGGATTCTGAATTAGATGGCGAAGTAACCGAAGGCACTTGGAGGACAGAAATGCACGTCAAACGTCGTTTAAATCCATTCGGAAAACCCTCAAACGTCGTTTAAATCCATTCGGAAAATTGCACGAAAGTCTCCCGCTGCTGTTGAAGACAACAGGAAACATTCCGCAGAATATTTTGTGACTACAGACAAAGTACCGTGGCAAGATTTGTACGCCTAATAAAAAATCATCTGTATTTCCCATAATAAAGAAGTATGACTGTTTTTATGCGTATAAAATTAATATCATTTTGTTTACCTACTATGCCTTCAGTGTCCTGAGTATGCTTGGCTATATTTTTATCTATCAAAAAAGCAAACTTTTAAATGCGAACCATTTGATGTCGTAAACTTCACTAGTGCCCATACCTGATGCCGTTTGGCGGACTTTTTGCCGCTCTCGCCTAAAAGATGCGAGACGACTGCATTTTTTTCGCTTCTCCACCATCGGTGCCTAACGAAACAGCTGTTTCTGCCCATGCGTCTTCCTTCCGATTTTTGCTTTTTTAATATGGATGACTAGAATCCTATAAAACTGGGTGGGATCTATAAGCCTCTATAAGTTTAAGTACATTCATATTGCACCATTCCGTTTTTCTCTCCTGGGTATTACAGTCTACAGGTACGGGTGGATAGTCGTCAGCGAGAGCAGAAACTAAAACTGCTCGCCGAGCAGTTGAACGCAACAGGTGACAGTCTACACCAAACGAGCGCGAACGTGTCTTAACTTAGATGTATCAACATCGCGCGGATCATCCGCGAGCGCGAGCAAGAGAGCATTTTCGCGCTCGTTCGAGCTGGCTGAACCGTCCACGGCAAACGAGCAAGTAGCAAAAATGCTTGTTCGCTCGTGTTCGTTTGCGCTTGCTCGCTTGATGAGTGCGGGCCTTACGAGATGCAGAGAGGTTGAGGGAAAGCAGAGAGGTGGAGAGAATAAGGATGCAAGGAGCGAGGGGGCGGGGACGGAGTGCTGAAGGTGCGAGGGACAAAGGGGCGAAAGGGAGCGTGGGATATCATATTGTTACGAGTTGAAGTCACCTGTATATCCTTCTACCTGAAGCCATCTGGATTCCTGTTATGGCGGTGTACTTTGAAGTTGCTGCTTAGCGTGTTTCTAAGCAGCAGTGCATTTTCTTACTAACAACTAACGGAGAGTCGCCTCCTGGACGTCTAATCGAGCGGACGTGCCTCTTTGTTCCTCTTTAATAAAGCCCTTTTATAATAAAGGAGTCTTAGTTACTTTAACATGACGCGAACTCGCAACAATATGAACTGTTTTAAAGTTCTAAGGTCAGCGTAACACAGGACACGGTGGAGAATGAGGAGGTGGCGAAGACGTTTTTTAAAGATCGAACTCTGTTTACGGATTATTATCTCCATAACAGATTAACCAATTTGTTTTAATGGTGCGGCTCTAAGGACTCGAACCTCTGAGTCGAACGGTCGGTATAATAGGATTGGTGGGAATGGAGGATTAATAAATTCTTGCAAGGTGTTTTCTTCGCAAGGTGCAGGTTTGGTTACAAAGTTTACTGTATGAATTTAGGTTGCAGAAAAAGTAACAGGTACGTTCTATTAAAGTGAGGATGGACCTGAAAAGGTCCGATGGTTTGTACAAGAGTTACACGCTCTCAAGTCCGCAGAGCGTGTTCGCGAGTTCTGCGTCAAAATATCAAAGGTTCCGTTCGGAGGAGTAGTGTCGGTTCGAGTGTTCGACAAATTCTAATTTCCTGGGCCAGTTCTGGGCCTAAGTTCACCTCCGCATCAACCCCACGTGATCGCCCTACTACTCGTTGGAAAATACATTTAGCGCCACCGGAACTCTCGTTTTGTTATTAAGTACTAAGGTAAGGAAATGCCAAAGCCCGGTCAACGTGGGGGTGATGCGAAGGGTGATCGAGCTGACCGCCTCGCAGGTCAGCGTGGACGGAGCGGCCGCGGGTGGGCCTTAACAATGGGTCCTGTCTAAATTGGGCCCTTATGACGGTCTATGCTGTTGACTTTCAAAGTATTGCCAGGAAAAATAAGACGATAACCTACACGTGCATGCACAAAGTACGGGGCCGTCATAAAGGTCCAAGGTGCTGGGATTAAACCAGGCTGCAAGTCTGTCCACAAGGCAAGGAAATTCCCCGGAAACCACTATATTAATCACAACAAGCTACCCAAAACCAAAGAAACAGAAGAATGTACAGAAGAAGCTTACTCTACTTAAATGCTAATCAATGATGTTCTTGTTCTCGGCGCGGCCTGTATTTATCACCGGTCTCAGTTTCTGTAACAGAAGAAGCGGAGCGGGTTCTTATAAGTAAGTTTCACTGTACGTAGAATTAGCTCGTAGACGATGCAGTAAACACAACCGCTTCCCTTAATCTAACGATGTCCAGCTACGTCTGGGTTACGACTAGTGTAAAAGTTTGTCATACTGCATGACGACAAAAGTGAGTTCGCAGCAATGCCCGTCGAGAAGTCACGTGAGAGTGTTTATGGGAACTGTTGCGCGCCCCATTAGACTTCCGTGCGTTCAAGCCGCAACATGTGAGAGACAGCAGGTATTAATTAAAATGTTTATTGTCCGCAAACCTGATAACTATCCCTTTGGCAAACTTCCTAACTACCCGCCACAATTAGATTTTCGTATATTGTGAAATTACAGCGATGAGTTATCTCGTTAACTGATACAGGTGAAAACGCTCCGTATTTCCCAATATTCTGAGTTTAATTGATCTTCTTTGCGTAGCAATCGAAATGATTCGCAGCCTAATTTCCTCAGGCAATCTCAAATCTCGCGGGCCTTTCACGCTTACCGTAAACACGGCTCGTTTGGCGTCCTAAATCTAACCGTCGTGTAAGTGCGTATAAAGCGACTCTACGGATGAGTTTCCATTCGCACATTCCACTTTGGACACTGGCCGTTTTTGGAATTTGCGCACGTGGAAACTGCCCACATTGGAAACTGCGCATAGTCGAAATAATCGTAGAACTTGCACAGATCAAATGTGGAAACTGCGCACAGTATGTAGAGTTCACAGTGGAGCTTTACCACACGAAAAGTGGAAGTTGGATGCAGAGTACTGCGTACATACCTTAACTCTAATCATGCGCAATTCGCACTGAAGTTTTTTTCTGGTATATCCGTGGTATTAACTATTGTCAATTGGCCATTACTTGTAAATTATACGTTTGCGCCCCCTTCCCCTCATCTGGTACTCACCTGACCGGTGACTGTAAAGCATCATTATGCATCATTATAATTCTCATTAGACTTATCAGGTTTTACAGTTGCGGTCCTTTCCCCTCATCTGGCACTGCCCTGACCTGGGACTGTAAAGCAGAATGAAGCTTATCACGTTTTGTAGTCACGAATCAGTCATGCTAATACATGTATGATGTGTGCAGTTTTCACTGCCATGTGTCCTGTTTCCACTGTGGGCAAGTTCGACCGTGTCCTGATCCCACTGTGGCCTATATCCAATGTGTCCTGATTCCACTGCGTCCAACTTTCAACGTGGGCAAATTCCACTGTGTCCGAAAATTCACGTGTGTGCAAAGTGGACGCTCCCGACTCTACAGCTGATCGGGTTCGGTGCTCGGTAATCCATCATGCTTCTCGAGCTCTTAAATAATACTCTTACCTGATTGCTATTGCGTGGACTGTATTATGCGGTCTCTAAATTTTGGCCTTTATACAGAGTGAGTCAGTGACTCGTACCCAAAATCCACACACGTATTCCAGGCCCGAATCTAAGCCCAAAAGCCCTGGGTCAAATTTGCGAAATCTCAACCCTTTCCTAATTACACGCGTTTGGGTTTTCATTTTTAAAAAATCATATCTTTTAAACGGATAATACTAGAGTCACCGGTCTTTTTCCAGAATCTATGTGATGGCCCGAGGTATCTGGGAAAAAATAGAAACGATGTGAAAATTATTATTGGGCCACATTATTACTGATTTGGTTGTTTTAGAATGCAGTTTCTCTATGAATCGGCACCATTTTCGGGTACGAAAAAAATCAGAGACATTCTGTGATGCAGCAAAAAAAATATCACGTCATAAAAAGTTTAGAATTTTAAGAAATAGGGCCAGGATAAATCATCCTGGCACCAATCATCCTCACCGATCGCTCAAGCGAAACTCAAACGTGTCGGATTTTGCTTAATCGCGAAAAATCTGCGATGACTCCGGAGGTATAAGAAATGAACTCAAAATCACTGTAATTAAATCTTTCTCGCGAGCGTATTATGCTTGAATAGCTAAGTCGACTAAACGGAAAGGTTCGCCTTGTCTGATCACGTCTTGAATCAGCGTATCTGACTAATAGAGAGCCTGAGAGCAAGGATAGTTTCGATTGTTCGTACCGGTCGAGAGATTTAGAATAATCTCAAGTTTGCTAATTGTTCATGTCTAGGGTCGCGGAAACCGCATGTCCCCACTACCGCATCAAAAGGCAGGGGATGACTCTAATCTAACATGCGCCCGGGCCTAGCTCGAAAGCCAACGCCTTTATTGAATTCAAAACATCGGACTCGTCACGCATAAACGGTGGTCTTCGTGTTGCCGCGACTGCCCTGTTTATTTACCGGATTAACTTGGGTGGCTTAATCCGGTATTTAGTTTATACCTGTGTGACGCCCCCAACAAATTTTCGCGCTAAAATTGTACACATTTCGAACATAAGTAACATAAGGAAAAATATAAAAACTAAATACGCAGTAGAATAGAAAGAGGAATAAAGATAAGAATACTTACCATAAGACTGATGCGTGCGACAAGGACAGCGATACCCGCATAAAGTGCAGCCCCAGCATAGATTAGCGTTAGTAAGGATATAGGGGCAATAAAAACACATAATAAAAAAAAATCATATATTGTTAGACATAGGGTAGTTATAGAAGCAGCTTCCTGATTGGAAAATGGAATGTATACAAGCCGGACGAATCTCCCACATCAATCAGTTGGGTTCGCGCACCGCGCACGTAAGAACCTATCCTGGAGCAACGTATCCAAGGGACTTCAGACCGTTCCTCTGCTCTTCAGTACAGGTAGCGACTGGTCTTGAGAATACCTACATTCACAAGGAAAACCTACTCAAAATTAAATCGCGACCTACCTAACCTCAAATCACTCCGCAACAGGGCAAAATTAAGACCGTAGCATTAGAACCTCGACTCGTATTACACTGGACTCTGTTACACTGGAAAAAAACACTGAAACACAGAAGTACTCTCAAACCTGGAAGTTCTATTCTCTGTCACACACAAACCCACGTTATCCCACACATTTCGACGGGTAGTCAACGCGAATACGACCAATTAGGTCGTTACACCTGCGATTTTGTCTGGCTTGTTATACGAATTTCGATACCGATTCTTATTCGAATTACGTGAGATTGTAACGCGATTAATATTCACGACTTATTCGACTTTCGTCTCGGAATATTAAACACAATTGTTCACTACAAATATGAAAATTCGTCCCCAGGGCATGGATTTTCAGAAAATGGTTACAAAATTTTGAAATTAAATTTATTCATGCAGTTTGATTCCTTAATTCCAGTTCTTAACATCTTTTCAATTTGAAGTACAAATCGTTTAGAATGCACTAATATATTTAAAGTTAAAGCAGAACATAATTAACACAGCACCGTTTCACTAACGCCATATTTTGTGTATTTTAATTCTGCTCCGTAAAAGGTGACGGAATGCCCGTAAGCTCTCGTGGCATGATCATGATTTCCCTGACCTGAAAGGAATTATTGTATATCATTGAATTAATCCTATAATGAAAACGATTATTAACATTTAACCTCTTAGGCACGTCTGAATTTTGCACGGAGCCGTTTCTCTGTACGGCAGAGTTCAACACAAATTATGTGATAATGATACAACACTGAAATGTGTGAGGGATAATGCCACTATAGTGATGAGTCATTCAGAGAGATGGCATTCGCAAAAACCACTATAGCGGCGCGTCGTACAGAAAGATGACATCCTCGAGAACCACTATAGTGGCTCATAGTGCCTAAGAAGTTAAAATTGTTTCACGAGAAATTTTCACAAGAGAATTTTTTCACATTTGCTACTGGCTTAGTAGTATAATCCTAAACAAATACAGCGTTCTGCTCGCCACGAGACTTCAAAGACCCGGCGCAAATTAAACGTCGCGGCGAAAATTCATTCACGCGCTAGCTAAAACTTATGTGTTGGTGAACCTGTCGGCTATCATCCGCTGCATGGTCTGCTTGTGTGACTTGTGTGTGACGTCACCAACACATAAGCCCTAACCGACGCGTGAATGGGCTCGGAGTCACGACGTTTAGTCTCCGGTATGTCTTTGAAGTCCCGTGGCGATCGGAACATTCTGTAGAAACACTAATGATAGCTTAGGATCGAAGAACGGGCTTTATACGTATATCTGAGGTTATTATCAATCTTATGTATAGTGACGTTACATTTTGCAACGTCACAAAATTGCTACATTTTTCCCGGCGAGAATGCAAGAGCAAGTACACTTCGAGGCCTCCAAAGAAACAAGAATACCTTCTAATGCCCATTTTACGTGTTTTGAGTCACTTTCAGAAGGAAATCCCGATGATCGGAGCCCAGACGCCGCGGGACTGTTACCAGGGGAAGGAGTATTTGCGAAAGGTCGTGTTTCCGCCCGCGGGAAGGAGTCGCCGTGTCCAGAGGCGGGCGGCTGTCAAAATAGGCGACAGGCCCACCCCGAGGTTCTTTATCGAGGACGAATTCCCGGGGGGAAAGCCGTTTTGAAGCGTATAATCGAGAGCGTATATAATTAAATTTTTCTTTAGGGCGACTAAAGACACCAGTTTTATACGCCGTCTTGATGTCTCAGTGCCCATTCGCACAGTGCGCATGTCCGACTTGGGGCCAAGTCTGGCAGCTCTGAACATACTAACAATAAGTTGTCCGCCTCCGATGTGACTGAAACTTTGTACGCCGATGAAGCTCGTAAAAATAAGGGATGCGGTTTTTTTAACTGCTGTAATTCAATTTTAGGGGGTGAAACCACCCTCCAAAGTTAGAAGATGAAAATGCTATCGCGGTAACGATCGCACATAGAAAGAAATTTGTTTAGTAAAACTTCCCTGATTTTTTTTATATACAGAATTTGATATTGTTTAAAAATGTACAAAAAATAATTTATTTGTAAAAAAATTATTGTTGTTCTATTTCAATTTTTTTACGATTTTCAATGGAACAAAAAGGGAAACTGTAACGAGACATAATAGCAACACAGTGGTCCACATACTCTAAAAACTGCGCCAATAATCGAAATTTCAAGTTCCATCAAATTTCTTGGATAATTTTATTTTGAAAGAAGATTATCCAATGCACTTAGAATCACTTTGCTTTGGTCGATTCCTTGTAGCCACACCCCTACACAATTAATGAAAGTTGGGACTCCGAAAATGCTACCGTGTATTTTCCATGCGAAATTTGGTTTAGAGTTTTAAGAAAAGTCGGACCGAGTCCCGCCTTTTAACTTGAATTTCCAAAAGGCAACAATATAGGCTTGAAGGCTGAATGGCTGAAATCTGAATTTGTGGTGGTAGTATATCATGCTCAAGAAGACGAAACCTCGCAGACTTTAACTTTAAAGAGAGGGAGACCTAAAGCAGAAATTACGCAAGTATCCAAACGCTCCAAGCTCTGAAGAGCGGAAGAAATCAGATCATCCACTGCAGGTGCTTCTTTATCTTTTGCGGCCGGAATAAAGGCCAGGGAGGAAGATAACTTGGAGAAAACCCGTTTATTTGACGAAATGGAAGTATCACAGGTGAGAGCCAAAAAAATTTGAACATGCTGGATAAAATCTTAGGAAAAAACGGCTGTAACATATAGTATTGACGACGCCCTTGCTCTTCTGTTAGAAGCCGATTTAACGAAAAGACAATATCAACTGCTAAGAAATTGTGCTAAAAAGCATCATGTTAATTTATATCCGTAGTACAATAAAGTACTGGAAAATAAAGACATACTATCTCGATAGTATTATTGTAAGTGAGATTGCAGCTAAGGCACCAATACAGCAACTTCTTAATCACACTATAACACGAATTGTGAAAATACTAGACACAGTGATTACTTCATTTGAAGAGTGCAGTAATTTTAAAATAATCTCTAACTGGTGCTGTGATGGGACAAGTGGTCAAGCCCAATGCAAACAAGCTGCCCGGGAAGACGGTTTTTCCGATGCCGATATTTTTTTCTATCCTTTGTACCACTGGAATTTTGCACGAGAAAAAGTTTCCACCACCAGCATCCTTGGGGCGCCATTTTTAAAATATTGAAGAAAGATTCAGGTACGACTAAATGAAGTATTATATGCATTAATGTATGCATGTACTATTCACCCACGTGAAGGATGATGTGTAGCGTGTTACATGCGGTGGCGCCCCAAGTATACCGGTGCTGCCGATTGGAGCACATACTGGTAAACATTAATGTCACTACTTTTTTATGCTATAATACTATTTTAGATTTTGAAGCATTTCTCTGTGCTATATGTACTGGGCGCGTTTTTGCACGTTACATGGATGATGTAAAGCCATTTTTTGGGATAGAGCTGAGCGTTCAGTGCCTGTGCGTATTATCATCTGCACCGCTCGACCATACGTTACATTAAAGTGAAACAATCACTTTTGTAACACTAAATCACTTCCTGCTCGACAAACATTACACAAGATACAGTACCTGTGTCCCTGGTGGTGTCCCAAGTGCATAGACAACCGCATCGGCAATATCCGCCGGTGTCAGTTGTGACAATTGTTTCAGCTGACTCTCCGACATACCTACTGTCGCAATCATGTCGGTCGCCACTGCCCCGGGACTAATACTCTGGAAAACAAATAGAAATATACCGTATGTATCTAATTATAGTCAGCCATATTACAATTCTGCACAGTTTTTATGGAACAAAGTGTTTTTAGTACGATACTAATGTTACTGAACATGATGATAAAGTTTTCTTTCGCTTCATTGATAATATTATTTTTAGAGCATCTTAATATGGTAGAAAATTTAAATAGATACGCTGCTCAAATTGCAGATTACAATCTTATGTTAGTTTCCAACAAGATAATGCTGCTACCCGTGCTACGAAAAATGCGGAACAATATTTCCGTTCAAAGAAGATCAAAGTGTTGGGGTAACTCAACCGCTCATCACATTTCGGATAAATTGAAAAAATGTCTTCTTCAAACGTCTAACGTATTACGGGCCATTCCACGTGAAAACGATCACTTTTGGCAGCAAGTCCTCCGATTTGTTTAAATTGTAGTATGGTGTAGTTTTTCCAAAATAATGGTAAGTTTAATTCATCATTTCGCTAAAATAAAAAATATTAAAAAAATACGGGATGTTGAAAATCGCGAAAAAGTGCATTTTTACCAAAACTTGACCCCATAAATGAATTAATATCTCAAGAACTATGGCACTTATCACTAAGTTTTTTTCTAAACTATACGAGAAAGAACCGCCCTTTCTGAATATTTTTTTGTTTTTGTTATAGTAACCATTTTTCAACCTTAAAATTGTAAATTAATTTTTATTTTACAAAAACGACGTACTCACGCTTTTAAAAATCTGAAAAAAATATGTTGTTGGACTTTTCTCGATCTCTATAGTAAATTTCGTTCTGTTCTTTTCATAATTGTGGACAGGGTGGAGCTCCAAAGGGAGTCAGGTACGGTTCCGCGCGCTGTGCACTAGAGAATAGACCCTCGGATCCGGTCCATACCACACCTATATTGTTGATTCTAATGAATAAGTGGATTCTGGGTGCGTTTTTACGATTGGTGTTTATCGCATTATTATCTAGTGTTACCAAATAATTTATAGTACAATAATTGATGTTTTTTCCCGTCTTTTAAACATACTGTGATCTGGTCGTTGATCAGAATAAGTGGATTCTGGGTGCGTTTTTACAATTGGTGTTTATCGTAGTAATATCTAGTGTTACCAAGTAATTTATGTTTTTTTTCCGTCTTTTAAACAAACTGTGATTTGGTCGTTGATCAGATCACAGTTTGGTTACAAATTATTGTTATTATAATTATTAAATTGGTTACAAATTATTCAACTATAAATTATTTGCTAACGCTAGATAATAATACGATAAACAGCAATCCTAGAATTCACTGATGTGTTGTGTTGTTCTCGAGTGTTTATAATAATTTATAACGAATTTAATAATCATCATAATAATAATTTGTAACCAAACTGTGATCTGATCAACGACCAGATCACAGTTTGTTTAAAAGACGGCAAAAAACATAAATTATTGTACTATAAATAATTTGGTAACACTAGATAATACTACGATAAACACCAATCGTAAAAACGCACCCAGAATCCACTTATTCATTAGAATCAACAATATAGGTGTGGTATGGACCCGATCCGAGGGTCTATTCTCTAGTGCGCGGCGCTTGGAACCGTACCTGACTCCCTTTGGAGCTCCACCCTGACCACAATTATGAAAAGAACAGAACGAAATTTACTATAGATATCGAGAAAAGTCCAACTAACAACATATTTTTTTTCAGATTTTTAAAAGCGTGAGCACGTCGTCGTTTTTGTAAAATAAAAATTAATTAACAATTTTCAGGTTGGAAAATGGTTGCTATAACAAAAACAAAAATATATTCAGAAAGGGCGGTTCTTTGTCGTATAGTTTAAAAAAAACTTCGAGATAAGTGCCATCGTTTCGGAGATATTAATTTATTTATGGGGTCAAGTTTTGGCGAAAATGCACTTTCTCGCGACTTTCAACATCCCGTATTTATTTAACGCTTTTTGTTTCAGCGAAATGATGAATTAAACTTACCATTATTTTGCAAACACTACACCATACTACAATTTAAACAAAATCGGAGGGCCTGCTGTCAAATGTGATCGTTTTCACGTGGAATGGCCCTTACCACAAAATCCAATGAAAAAAAATCATATGCAGGATATCTAGTATTTTGCCAATTTTACGTTTAGTCTTTGAATCAATGGAGGTGACTGTGTCTGTAACCGAGTATGAACAGAGTACGGAAATCAGTCTTATATTAAACGAATTAATAAGTGTCTAGAAGTTGAAGGTATAAATTTGGAGCACTTATTGTCATGTTCTTAAATGGAATAGAAAATTTTTCAGAAGAAACTTAGTGTTATCATTTTAATAGAAAAGCAAAACTATCTTTGAGCTGAGCATAAAAAATCAATTTATCATAGAAAATATTGAAGTTACAACAAACTGTTTCCAATAAACGATGTGCATTTTCTTAAATCGAATATGATTCCAAAATAAAAAATATGGGTTTGTATGAAAAAAGACGAGATGACCTTAAAAAACGTTGAAAACGTCCATGCATAAAAAATTGGCAGTACTATTTGACTCTCCGATCAAAATACAAAAACACAAATGTCAGTTTGTTTTTCTTAAATCACCTGTCTTCGAGATGTTTATCAAATGTCAACTTAACTGCGTGACCCTATATTGCGGAATTCCATATTAAGCGTTGGTTTAAATACAAAAAATGAATTCATTCTTTCTTTTCAGCCATTGATTATACCCCCTAAATACTGAAAAATGGTAATATTTACAAAACCAAAAAAAACACATCTCGTACGAGTTTCGTACATATCTACATTGTCATTATAATGACATTTCAAGAAAATGGGCCAGGAAGGCACTATACCCATAATAGTAAATATCCCCATATACATATAATTATTAATATCTCAAGAATGGTAAAAGAGCGACAATTTTTCCTTGCAAATCTGTAATCTACGTATCGAAATGCACAGCAAATGTTACGACATATTGCAATTTCAGCGAAATCGGTAAGGAGGCACCTATTTTATATAATTACTAATTGTAAGTGACGTAGTTATGCTACTCATGCTACGTCTGCAGTGGTTTCTCTACCGTTCGTTTCAGTCTCGTACGCCAGTGGTATTAAGCTATTCATGTGTGGGTTCAATAATTACTCTGATCTAAGAACGATTTGAAAGACAATTTTATCTCAGTATATTCTCTTTGCATTTTCTTTATAAGACACCAAGAAAATATTGGTGCACAGGGTCGAGACCTAACTGATTTCTGTTTTCAGTACATGCTAATTCAAATATACGGTGATAAGTTAAAAGAGAGTCAAATATAAGTCAGCGTTTTGTGGCGATATCGTAACAACTTGCACCACCATAATGAAATAAAGCTTTGTATGACGTGTCGTTTTTCTCTGATATAAGCATCTGTAAATGGCACTTTAGGGGAATGATAGATTGCAATGATACCGTTATCTTAATGTCCAATTTTGCTTGCGTGAGTTCCTTTTGAACACCCGTCGTCATGGCATTAAGAGCGTATTTGCTGGCCGGATACAAGTTTAGAGGGAAGTTTATAGAATCTGCGAAATGGCCCGCCAAGCTAAAAATAGAATTATTACCATTACGTCTTGAGTATCCAGCAACTGTGTACTTAAATAAGCCTCTAACTGGTGTAATTGAAGATCAACAGTAAGTAATATTCAGAGAGGAAAAATAGTTGTGAAAAATAAAGACTTGCTTTGTCACGCGAAAGATAAGATAGCATTACTTTGATGCTGTCAGTCATTATACCAGTAGATATCCAAACAAGATGCGCGTTGCATACACTCTATTGTTAATTCCTGAACATTTTCGCACGTAACATATTTGTAATGTCTTCAATAAATGATATATTAATTCGACGTTTTTCAAGCAAATTCAATCTCGCATTTCTTTTATTGCAACTATTAACGAAGTGTCTGACCATATTATACCTGTTAATATTAATAATATGTCCCGGGACTCGTCTCTGCTGCAACGATTGAACTGCCTCTCTTATGCAAATAGCTGGGGCAATCACATTTATGTCCAAAATTTGTCGGTAACCTTCGGTACTTGATTCTGTAACGGCCGATATTGAAGTTCAATTTACTGTGCGTGAACTAAACTCAATAAAAAATGTAGAGTTTCTTTATTTCTGGACTTGCATCATGAAAAAAATTGTAATAAAGTTACATGTAAAATCTGCTAAAACAATTTTTATATTGAATTTCGTGGGGTGACGCTATATGTGCATTTTCATAGTAGCAATGTGGTCAATGAGTATTACAAAAATCAAGGATCGCACGCGTATTTAGTAAATCCAGAAGCTGTCAAGGTGAACAGGGTGATTGCGCAGTTCATTGCACGTGTCATCGAACTCTGCAACTTACGCCTGTTCCCTTCAGGCAGGGAGTAACATAATATGTGCATGCATTGAATCAAGCAATTACAGATTACTGCAAATTTACATTTCCCTCAATATGTCAAATATTTTTCCACCTAACGGTTATGTCTTAATTTAACTTAAAAATGTTTCTATATATGCTTGAGACATTTAATGCTATCATACTTGATATTTGTACTGCACTAATGAATCTATGAATCTAACGATCCATTTCACCATACCTTGCTAATATTTTTAAATGCCAGATTAACCCTATACACTCTAGTATTCATATATTAATAAAATATACGTAATAAATAATATGCAATTATGATGAATGTTTGACTGAACACATGTATGATGACATAGACCTATGCAATACATCTATGACGATGATGATTAGTAAGAGAGCGGTTTCTTATATTAAAAAGCAGCAAATAAAGCCATATTCATTAGGAATTAATTACTTACCAATAATTTTTCCAGGAACAAGTACACCAGCATTGTTTATAAGTATGTCAGCACCACCGAATTTTTCTTTAGTGTAACGGAACACGTTTAATATATCTTCTTCTTTTTGTAGATCACATTGCATAGGATATAATTGACCATGTGTACCTATCAGTTGATCCGCTAGCTGCCGAATTACTTCGATTCTTCTCCCAATACCCACCACTTTCAAGCCCCGCTGAACAAGCGAGACGGTTATTGCCTGGCCAATTCCGCCACTCGCACCCGTGACAATCGCGACTTTTCCTGTCCAGCGTTCCATACTTTAGCGTGTCTTCCAGCAGACTACCACGCTCCTTTGGTTCTCAGATCCTCTGTAGCAGCTGTCGCCAGCGGTGGGGCCCCTCACGCGCCGTGTCGTAGCTCTCTCACCCCACTACTCTACTTCGCATAGCTGGCGGCAGGCGGTGAGTCGGCATGTCGCCGCAGCGTTTGATGTGCGGCACGGTTTGATGTCTGGACGTTGGAGATTCTCCCTGTATGAAGCCAATTTTGGCCACAGCTACTCTAAAGCCTACCTATTAGAGCAAGCATATCACACCGCGTCAACCAATCCGGTAGTCGCATAACACAAGAAACGTGGTAGCGACTCGCGCCAAGTTGTTACATTCTCGCTTCTCATCAGACAATTTTTCCTCTGGTTATTTTAGGATATTTTGGAATCGATCCACAGGTTTTTAGAGTTCTAGCTCTGCTTCGAGCCGATCACCCCCAGATTCCACAACATGCGCACACACGGAAAATCGTGGCTAGATCAGTTCCCACGCTGGTCTAGAAACCCTTTTTCCCCGCGCACATAGGAAACCCATAGCGTCTTCCTAACTCCTAAGGTAGATTTTTGGGTATATGAACCCGCACGAAATCAACCTCGAAGTCTTAATTGTTTACACAGGTCAGAGGGCGAAGCCCTGTCCAAATAGTAGCAAATCGAGCTCTTCTCATTCGAAACATTACTAATTAAGAAATGTAGAGTACAGGGTTACTCTGATCAAGGTCTACGATTACGGATTTACAATTAATGGAATTATGCAAATTAAAGTTATTAATAATAATTTAGGTAATTATTTACAATTGGGCACTCCTCACCGATTTGGCTGAAATTTGAATATGTTGTACTCTTCGATACGTAGATTGCAGATATGCAAATAAAAATTGTCGCTCTCTTTCCGTTCTTGAGATATCGATAATTATGTTAACTAATTATATAACAATAGGTAGCGCTTTGCCGATTTGGCTGTAAATTAAATATGTTATAGAGCTCGATGCGTAGATTACATATTTGCGAATAAAAATTGCCGATCTCTTTCTATTCTTAAAATATTAATGATTATATGCGCGAAACAGTCCTGGTGAAGTATATGCAGCAGACATTAATTATGCAACGACATAAGAGTCCCAATGATCAATTACATCGGTAGGGGACCTGCCCCCCACTCGTTTTAAGTATAGCACACAGGCCCACAAAAGTAACGTACATTTTCGTTGGTAAATCATTGTTATAGCGCGCGACCTCATAAAAATTGGATGAACTAAAATGTGCTCTTACCTTCCGGAGCGCCTGGAACCGCCGACATTTTGGCTTTAACGTGCTCATAAACGTAAACACAGACATTCGCAATTTTTCGTTATTTCAGCATGGATTGAACTGCGGTTGGGCTCATTCGAAAGGGGAGGCCACAATGCGTGGCAGCAAATACGGAGTTTCCGTCTAAACGCCCTTTTGTAGAAATACGGAATGATATTCTAACCTGTACATGTAATCTGTTTTCTAACCCTTACATTACAAGAAATGAATTGAATTCTGCCACAATTATTATTTGCTGCCACGCATTGTGCCCCCCCCCCTCGAATGAGCCCAACCGCAGTTCAATCCGTGCTGAAATTACGAAGCATTTGCAAATGTTCTGAGGTCCTATTTTTGTGGGTAGAGTTACCGCCCTGCTATTATCGCGAGTTCCCCCTTAACTTAATTCGAGAAAATAACTCATAATCAAACAGTCCAAAGTGACTAAATGCACAATCTGGCTCATTGCCAGTGTGGCCCCGTCCTCTACAGGGTGGAGAGCAACAGGTGTGAAAAATTTTAGGGGGTGATTCTATGCGTCAATAGAAGTCCAAAAGTCGTTTACCAAACCGTTGAAATCTCAATCCTTTCGGAGATATGAGCTTCTAAAATTTGTAAGGTTGTGAAATTTGAAAAATTCTTATATCCGAACTGGATAATACGAGAGGCGCGGGTTTTTTTCTAGAACGTATGGGAGGGCCGGAGCAATCTGAAAAAAATATAAACGACATGAAAATTATTGTTAAGCCACATTATTATTCGGATTTTATGGTTGAGTATGCTGTTTCAGTACAAATACAAGTATGAAAAATCTAAGAAAAATCAGGGAAATTTTCTGATTCACCTTCATAAATAGCCAATTATAAAAATTTGGTTGCTTTATCAAATTTCAGCGAGAAAAATGATCAAGAGGCGCGGCTGCGCCAAGTATAAGCTGAACGGCGTACCAAATGCGCGCGCCCACGACTCACAGTGGGGCCAGTGTTGTCAGACTTGGCCCTGAGTCGCGCATGCGCACTGTACGAACGGGCACTGAGACATGAGATTGCCGCAAAAAACTGGTACCTTCAGTCGTCCTAAAGAAGAATCAAATTATATATACGATTAAAATCACTAATTCCTTCTAAATGCGGCAATATTAATTCTACTGATAATGTTTAATGTAGGAATGGATGATAAAATAATGGTACAAAGAAAATACTCGTTATAAATGGAAAAAGGAAACAAGAAGTAATTTATTTGGCAGGAAAATATCACGAATACCAAGATTCCTTGCAAAGGTAAGGGAAACCTGCCAAAACCTTACCAGTATTCATTTGACAAAATAAGAAACAAGAATATAATGTAATAAATAAATAAATATATAAATAAAAACTTACTGGACAAATGAAGACTAGAGAAATCAAAGGAACTGAAACATAAGCATCAATAAACAATATGACATATATAATTGGCATTAAACATAAAGAATGAATTACTGGGCCCATGGTAATTTCCAGCCCAGCCAAATTGTAATCGTTGAACCTAAAACATAAGCTTTGTTAATAAAACAGGAACATAAATTTTGTAAAATAAAAACAAATAATATTGTTGCGAGTTCGGGTCATATTAAAGAAACTGAGTCTCCGTCACAAAGGAATAGGCTTTATTGCAAAGGATCAAGGAGGCACGTCCGCTTGGTTTGACGTCCAGAAGGCGACTCTCCATTAGTTGTTGGTAACAAAATGCACTGCTGCTAAGAAACACGCTAAGCAGCAACTTCAAAGTACACCGCCATAACAGGAATACGGATGGCTTCAGGTAGAAGGATAAGGGGGTGACTTCAACTCGTAACAATATAAATAAAAATGTAACAGTGTCACATTATTGACTAGCCAAGTAAATACCGTCGCGTTAGTATAAATCAACATCTACACTTGGTGTTTAATATCCGTTGATACGCGCTAGTATATGAAGAGAAATGTTTACAACCGACTCGCCCGACTGAGTTGCGTGTTCGGTCATTTCCGTGAAATAAAGTGAAGAGTGAAAAGTCGACTCGCCCGACTGAGTTGCGTGTTCGAACGTTTTCACCGGTTAATTTCCTTTATTGTACGCGAGAGAACCAACAGGTGAGCGATAGGTAAGTGCTAATAGAATTCTTATCAAACGCCACCTAAGTACGACTCGTCTTTGTTTTCCTTTGGAAAGCATCGAAGACGAGTCGTCACTTACATGCCAACCACAGAGCTGAGCACACGGAACAATCCGAGAGCAATCCTCGTGTTTGTATTCCTCCAGCCTGGTTAATACTCGCTTCGCGAGATTTGCATGAATCTATTTCCTTCGCGGACTACCTTCGTGATCGCATTTAAAGAAGAAATTCTTGAACAAAAGAGATCAATCGCACTGCTGGTTATCGTGATTGAGCGATCATCAGCTTCGCTATTGTCTCGCGGTCACGAGCGGAACGGATTACCGTCCCGCGCGTCGCTGAACGCAGGCTCCCCGATTCACTGCCGAATTTCCAAGTTCTGCAGTAAAGAGAATTTCGCGATTCGGAGGAAATTAATTTCCCATCAAGAAATCGCACACACACAGGAGCTTTACGACCTCCTGTGTGTTGAAGAAATTCTGTCTCGGAGAAAGGAAAGAAATTGAAATATTGGTTTCGCCAATTTCACGATTTAATCAAATCATTACAGTCCACTTATCGAGTTATTAGAGAGTAATTGCGAGTGCTTCGTGCTCGCTATTGCCTCGCTTGAACTATCGAACTGTTTACCAACATTATTGTGATCTTTTGTTTCCAGGTTGCTGGATAACGGGACGCCGCTGCTCGCCGAGGATTTCCTCGCCAGGCAAATTAAGACATACAACTAATTCAGCGTGTATATCTTTAAAATAAAAATTATGTTGTGTGTAATTAAAATTGTGTCTCTCCAAAAAATTACTCTCCCTCACTTCCGCTTCCCTAGCGAACCCTCGAACCGAGTTGCATTGCGTGCGCGACCGCCGCAATCTAGCAACTATAAAACACTTGGTAATATATTTAAGAAAGAAATCTATCCTGCTAATTTGAATCTACAATAATTTATTTTCAACGACAAAATAATTTCAAATAAACTGTAACCGAGATTATTTACTTGCTTACTCAATTTTTACTAAACGAACCTCACAGAATACGGACTTTATATGTTACGTTGATCATTAGCATTATCGCAACACTTGGGATATAAAATTTCTGAATTATGAAGCTCTAGATGCCGCGAATCTATTTCAAAATTTATGCAGTTTATATTTGTGGATTGAAAAACTGATTTAATCAAACAAATGGCCGAAAGGGTATCTGTATTTAAGCTATTTCGTTTTTTATTTTTAAAATCATTAACAATTGAAAAGATTCTTTCTGCCTCCGCATTAGAATGCGGCAGGGACAGAACAATTTGAACCAAAGATTCCAAATTTGGAAACACTTTTTCTCCGTTATCATCCAATGACTCCAAAATTCTGGATCACATTAAATCTAATTCTGAAGATGATAACTCTGTTTTCTCATCAGCTGAAAAACGACGCGGCAAAATTCGCCATTCAAAAGCTAAAGCTGAGAGATCAAAATTAGTAATTTTTGAAAAGCGTGTAGCAATAGCACTAAGATCTTTAAAGGTGTCTCTAGCCTTATAAGATAAAGCTACGTCCGGATCTAAAAATCTTAAATCCTCGAAAAACGCGTCCTTGTAAGGTAAACGTTTAAGCATTTCTTGAGCGGCAGTTTTAATAAAATTCTAAACAATTTAAACGAATCTCTGCTGTGCGTTCCTGAAGTTCGTTTAGCAAAAATGCTTCGCATTCTGGCCCCAAATAAATGTCATGCAAAGCTTTTAATTGCGTGTCAAGATTTGGATTTAAATGGGACATGTTTTCTACCGCGTCTGTTACATCCGTATTTTACGCACGCAATTTTTCCTCTTTAAAATACGAGAATATTCTAGCGTTCATCTAAAATCATAGTTTCAAGCTCAAACCGCGTCCAGCGAGACGACCCTCCTGTAAACATTCACACGACCTTCCCCGACTCTCAAGACACTTGTGCAGCTGCATGCACGCTGCGCCCGGGCTCATGCCCATATTTGGTCATATCCTAGGCCTCGCCTAGGAATCCGAAGGTTTTATCCCACTTTTTACCCCGAACTAGCGTTGGTCTCAAGTATATAAACCACCAGTAGCCTTACGCATCAGAGTCTTTAGTAGCTTGATCTTCCGAAGGGCGAAGCTCTGCCCTTCCAAGGATCGACCGCGCTAGTTCTCTCCGAAGTTCAGTCTTTGATTCTTCCGCGAAGGGCGAAGCTCTGTTCTTCTTGTAGTAGATCGTGCATCAGTCACTTTCGAAGCATATCAAACGTTTATAAACCGTAGACGTTGGAGTACGGGGTTACTCCGAGGAAGATCGTACACGTTACTTTCGACCAATCTTTACGCATTAGTGCGTTTATTAGATTTAGTGTCTCACAATCCTTCAACGGGCGAAGCTCTGCCCAACCGAGTAGTAGATCGTGCCCTGCACTTTCGAAGCATTTCAAACTAGCAGTTTTGCTTAGTGGAGTACGGGGTTACTCCGAGGAAGATCGTACGCGTTACTTTCAACCAATTCTTTGTGTATAGTGACTAGCAGTTTTGCTTAGTGGAGTACGGGGTTACTCCGAGGGAGATCGTACACAATACCTTCGACCAATCTATATAAATATATATATATTATTACAACAGTTATTAGAGTCAATTTCGAATAGAGAAGCCTATTATAATCGAATACAACGGCAACGAGACAGACGAGGTACATAAATAATTATAACACCGAAAACACACACTGAACATAAATTGTATTATTCTTAAACTTTGCTCTACCTGATATTCTACATTTACTTTGAATATAGAGATCATATCTTCAATCACAAATCACTGTGTCAAATCACTTCACCACCTGTCGAATCCTAACATTGAGAAATCATTAGAGGAAAGAACCCACACAATTAGGAATATTCTTTACCGCTCGAGAATATCCTTACCCTCGACCCCACGAAGTCTTGGAAGGCGATCCGTTAACCTCCGGGAACGGACCAAACTTCTGAAACCGAGTGTTGTCCTACCTTTAATCCTAAACATTGCAGTGCTGAGGTGAAGGCTCGTTATCCTATGGGAACGTCTCGACTACTTTTTCACTGCAGTGTACCTCATTCAAAATTTGGAAATATCGAACCCGTTCCTTTTCTCCCTTGAACTCCGAAAAGTCGAGTGGGAAAGACCGGGCTCGCGAGGCTAGCCCGTAACACGTCAAGAGTCATAAAATTATCTGCAATTTGCACGATCAACTGTTTACTATTGCGACTTCATTTATGAATTAAAATTTTGTACGACTGCAATAAAGCATTGAACGAATTGACAAAATTTAGCACGTATTTTAAAAATAAAAAATATGCCCGAATGTGGAAATCTTCTAAATTTTGCACTGCTAAAATAAAAAAATGTTTCAAAGCATCCTAATTCTCCAAAGTCCTGACAATGCACTGATGCAAAACAAGCCATCTAGTTTTTGATAATTTTAAAATCTTACGTTTTTCAATGTCAAAAAATTCCTGGAATTCGCGTAAAATTGCACAACGCCTTGCACTGCCAGACACATATGCCGCAATCCCTCTGATCAAACTTTTCACTGGCTATGCTAGCTACCAGCGCACCCGAATAACAAATACACTTAATTTCTACTAGATGTGGAAGATCGATTTTTAAATGACTAATAAAAGAATTTTTGTGGCCAATCATTACTGCCGCGTTATCGGTTGCCACACCGATGAGATTATCTAACGGAATACAAAACTTTTCTAATAAATTTTTAAATGTGGCATACAAATTTACAGCTGTACAATTTGTTGGATCAAGAGGGAGTAAACTAAACGATTGCGCAATGACTTTTCTACTGTTACTTGACATATACTTTACGAGAATACACAAAAGTTTGATGTCACTTATATCGGTACTCCCGTCTACTAAAATTGAAAATTTAGAATGTTTTGATATTTCTACAAGTTTTTCTAATTCCCGTTGCGCGATAACATTTTTTACAATTCGCGTGCATTTAGTTCGTACCAGTGTAAGATCCTGTACAACTTCCGGTTCTATACACACATCTTTTAATAATGGATTAAATGATCTACCGCACAAAAAGCTACATTATGTTCCGCGAAAAAAGCTGCTAATTTAATTTCGGCCCGCTTTACCTTGTCAGAATGCGAAACAGTTTTTTCTAAATCAAAACTATCTATACTACCACAACTATTGACACTGTCGAAATGAGAACCCGATAATGAATGCCTATCTAAGTTATACGTGCTACATTTTAATGAAATGTTACAAAGCCGGCAATAAGCTTTTTCCCCATCTGCGGAAGCAACAAGCCAATTTGCAAAGCGTGCACCCTCAAGCCAAGATTGCCTACATTTTCTTCTGCATACCTGTTTTGACGGTCCTTGTCCTGTATCCATCTTCACTTTTCCGAAATCCGGTAATAGGTGTTATAGCACTACCACGATTGCCGAAGCACCACAGTTTAATTGAGCAGTTCCGTAAACGACCGGTAAACCGAGTTTTTTTGTTTTTCGATGCGTATTGCGCATCCTGGGTGGGCTTGATCATCGCGCGTGGACATCCCTTCCATCAGAATCGACTTTTAATTGGCAGAGATTTATTCAGCCAAGACGTTTATTGTTTTAACGGTTGCGCTGTTTACATGCCTGCGTTTTTTCTCGCCTACGCACTTTTCCAGCCCGCGTTTTTGTGACAAATGCCCGCTCATTTTCCCCTTATAGACTTAAATCTAAAGGTATATCAACATCTATTCTCATCTTTGGTTTTGATACTTTAAAATACTCTCGGGCTATTATTTGACAATTTTCTTAATAATTGGTGTAAATTGGGAGCGTGAGTAGCTGCGGTTAGGAAGGGGATCTTAATAATAACAAATAAAAATTATCCACACGATGAATTGTTACATCTGCAATTTATTATCTTCTGAGCCCAAACTCCGTTACAATTAATATTGTTAATAACTAAAGAGACGGAATGTATTCGGTGTTTATAAGAATGATTAGTAATATACATTTGTTTTGACGCATTATAATAATTACAAATCAGGGGAGATTGTGTTTCATTTACGCATAACACGTTACAGGTTTCAGTGTGTCACATTTAAATAATATATTAAATCAATTCTATATGTTAAATTTCTTCGTAGGGGGTTCCGAACCCCATCGTATTTGCTATAGCTACAGTGGTGTCTGTGACGTCATAACCCACTGCGCATGCGCGACTCAGGGCCAAGTCTGACAGCAGTGTTCTCTACCCGGCTTCTCACCCAGCTCAGGCTCTTCATCTCTTCCAGGTAACAGTGGTCACGTCCCGCCAGCGCCAAGTGTTCCCATCGCCATTCCCCCTCATAACCCATCATGGACCCGCCTCTCCTCTCCTCCCCCAGACGGCCAATCTTGGTCTGAAACCTCCTTTACCGCCTAAAAGAGGAAAATCTTGCACTTAAGCAATTCTCCTTTTCCTCCCCCGGGTAACAAGCCCAAGATCATACACGTCGACATGAGGCTAATCATAGTCAACTCTCCATTAGCTTCCAATCAAAGCGTTCATCCATCCACCTCTTCTGCCACCTCTATTCGCCGTAACTCTCTCGACTCTTCGTGCTCATACTCCACCGCTTCGCCTAACCGTTTCGAAATTCTCGCCAACCTTCAGGACACCGAATCCATGGATACCACCCCCAGTCAGGACAGCCGGCAACCCGTCAAGCAACCCACCGTCTCTCTGCCCAAACCTAATGCTTCCAGGAAAAAAGAGAAGGATAAAGGAGAAGGTAGCGCAGGAACTGATTCTGCCAACAAGCTTCCTCCTCCTGCGCCGCCCCCCTCATTTACCCCTGCAGCCAACAGCCACCCAACTCCCGAGCCTCACATCCTGATTCCACCCCCCACGACTAGACCACCCCCCATCCACCTTACTGACTTTGACGGTGACCTGCCAAAACTCCATGAGTTCCTCACTCCTCTGCCCGGCCCCGACGGCTTCCAACTGAAGTTCCTGGGCAATCAAATGAAGATATCCCTTTTAACTATTGACACCCATAAGAAAGTTATCCAGGCCCTCGAGGCTATTAACGCTAGTTCTTCACTTACACACTTCCCAGTGACAAGCCGGTCACCATGGTCCTCCGGGGGCTCGCCAAGAAACTGGCAGCCGACACCATAAAGCTACAACTCATTGCTCACAAACTGACTCCAACCGACGTTCCTGATTTCACTCCACTGACTCCCTCTTCTTATGCTGCATTCGAAGTTAAATTCCCTCCTGGCACCCTCATCTCTTCCATCATTAAAATTGGACGCATTCTAAACACCAGCGTACACTGACACAAGTACAATCCCAGACCTGCACACATTCAGTGTTTCAACTGCCAGGCCTACGGACACGGTGCGTCCAACTGCAGGTTGGATCCCAGGTGCGTCAAGTGCGGTCAGTCACACGCCTCCAGGATTTGCTTAAAACCTAGAGAGGACTTGCCACCCTGCGCCAACTGTGGTGGCCCACACACAGCCAACTACTCCAAGTGCCCCTTCCTGGCGAGTTACTTAGCTGCCAAGCCGAAACCTAAGCCTATCCCCCCCCCCCCCTGCCAACCATGTGCATCCCTCTCAACGACCCCTACCTGCTTCCTCTAACTTCCCTCCTCTTCCTGTCAACCCTCGCAGCTCACCCATCCCTCTTGCGACGCGCCCCACCCCTATTCCTTACACCAACGTCCCTTCATATGCTTCTGTCGCTGGCCCCAGGGGCTACCCCTGCTCCTCAGCCTCCTTGACCAACCCTCCTGCCGAATCCGACTTTGTTTCTCTGGTGCGAACTTGTCAAGAAATCAATACCCTGTGCTACCTTTCCCAACTCGCCAAAGCGGCTGAGTGTTTCCTTTTAAAGTTGAAGGACTGTAAAACTAAGGCTCAGCAGCTCCTGGCCTTCATTCAAATTACCAAGACTTACCTGTCATGATTCAACCTTGTGGCAATCTCTCTACTATCCTCTGCTAGAACACCAATTCCATTAGATCCAGGAAACAAGAACTTTTCTTCCTTACCGACCTTACCCTTCCTCACACAGCGCTCATCACGGAAACCCACCTTACCCCCCAAACCCCTCTCCTTTTCCCTGACTATTCCATCTTCAGACAAGACCGTTCCTACAGTGGCTCCCGGCATCCCTCTGGTGGAGTAGCTATCCTCATCCATAAGAACACTGCATACCGCCCCTTCCCGCCCCACCGGCTCTCTCTCAGACTGACTTTCTTGCCGTCCTCTTACCGAACCATAACCTCATTGTAGCTACTCTTTACCAACCCAGGCATTATCCGGAAGTCCAACACGTCTTCGACTACCTCGACCCCTTCCATAAGCCGTACGTCGTCGGCGGCGATTGGAATGCAAAACATACCTCGTGGGGACATCGTGCCACCGACCGTGCAGGGAAACTTCCCCAAAACTTCATTATTGACCGCGCACTTTCTGTAATTGCACCCAACGAACATGCTTCGCTAAACCTACCAGTCCCTCCACAATCGACTTCTTCATTACAAACAGCTTGAACTCTTCCTCCGTGACCGTCCCCACCAGAGACCTGTCATCTGACCACAATCCCATCCTGCTGACTGCCTCTTCTAATCCTGCTCCTCCCCCCTACTGGAAACCCGAAATGTTGAATATTAATTATTTAATCGACAGCCGATAAGATAGAACACTTAGTTCATAAGCGAGCCGCAAATGCGAACCTGCGACTGAGAGAAGAGGTAATAGTCCTCAGAACGTGGTTAGCAGGCAACGAAGCAACACGGTTATACAGTCAGTCATACAGTCAGTTATACAGTCAGTTATACAGTCAGTTATACAGTCAGTTATACAGTCAGTTACCTAGTCAGTTTAGTCAGAAAGTCAGTTGTGCGAAAGAGAGTCGTTAAACAGATAAGCAGAAGTCAGGACAACTGAGGTACGTATAAGCCGAAATGTAAGCCACGCGACACGTGGTAATCGAAATTTTTGTTCATGTTACAGGCGCCTCAAGTTTGTCGTATATTGTCATTTATACACATCTACTTATAGTTAAATAAAAGTGAATTTATATATTTCGTTAATACACGCAAAAGAAAGTGTTCAAATTCCTTCAAAGAGCAAACCCCATATTCCGCGCTGATAAATTAACCACGGCGCAACACGAAACGAACTGGAAAACCTTCAGGAAACTCTCCTCCGACTTGCAGCTTGCCACTCAATTTTCCTCTCCATCCGAGGTTGACGTCCAAATCCTGGCCATGAACAAGTGCCTCTTGAAAGCGCTCCGGGACTCCACTACGCCTGTCTGCCCTGAAAATCTCCACAGGCTCAACTACAGTGCTGACCCCCTCCACCTTGCGCTAATCAGGGCCAGGAGGCGGGCGCGCCAGCTCTGGCAACGCTCCAGATCCGATCATCACATCTTCTTGTTCAAAGGCCTGACCAGGGACATTGTCTCCAGGATCAGGCGACTTAACTTCGAGCTGTGGACCTCGAACATGAAGGCCTTCACCACACCCGACCCCACTTTCTGGTCCATATACAACAAAATCAACTCCCAGCAGGGATCCTTCCCACCTTTGCAAGCCAATAGTACCCTCACTGATAACCCTCAGGATATCGCTGGCAACATAGCCGAATCCTTCGAACAGGTTCACAAGTCTTCCTACTTGCGCACCTCGCCATTTGACAGCGACCCGCACATCACTTCCCCCCCTATCCGCCCTCCATCTCCGGAGCAATACAGGGACATACTCAACGACGGGACTCCCCGCTACATTTTCGAGATCATTATGAAACTTAAAAATAAGGCGCCCGGCGCCGATCGAATTACCGCCGACATGCTTAAGCACGTACACGTTAAGGTCCTTGCTCAGTTGTACTATATCTTCGCCTATGCACTTCTCCATTCCTACTTTCCCACTCCCTGGAAATCCGGAAAAGTCATCCCCATCAAGAAACCTGGCAAACCTGCTAACCTTTCCTCCTCCTGCCGGCCTATTACCTTGCTTTCCGTCACCTCCAAAATTCTAGAGCAGATAATCTTGGACAAATTTCAGTAGTACATCAAGCAACACTTCTTATTACCAGACCATCAATTTGGGTTCCGATCAGCTCATTCCACAACAAATCAGCTTGTCCGTATTGCCTTGTACGTCACCAACAACCTCAATCAACGCAGACCCACCGCTATGGTTTCCTTGGACCTCGCTAAGGCCTTTGATTCCGTCTGGCACCAAGGCTTAATATACAAGCTGCGTGTGCTAAAATTTCCTCCTTATCTGATCCTCTTTATACAGAGCTACCTCCGTGACAGACACAGCAGTGTGCACGTCAACAGAGCCGTCTCCTACAGTTATCAAATACTCACCGGCGTGCCTCAGGGCTCGATCCTTGGATCGACCTTCTTCAACCTGTTCACCAGCGACCTTCCTGTTTACCCCTTCTGCTACACCGCACTTTACGCTGATGACACGCTCATTTAGACCTCTTCCTTCCAGCCCAGGACTGCATTTATCCGCCTTCGAAAATACCTTGACACCCAAATTCGCTACTTCTCTTCCTGGAAACTACAACTTAACGCTGACAAACCGAAGCCATTTTCTTCCACGGCCATCTCGTCAAGAAAGGTCCGCCATCCATTAATTTCACCATTGGCGCTACTTCCATTCCCTGGTCCCCCCAGATCAAATACCTCGGGGTCATCCTCGACCACAAACTCTCATGGAAACCCACTGTCACCGATCGTCTATCCAAAACTGTCGCTGCCTTCTATGCAATCAGGAAGTTCCTCTCCCCTCGCTACCCTCTGGCTAAGTTACGCTACCGTGCTTCCCTATGGGGTGCACGTCTGGTGTGCTGCGCCAAAGCACATCTTAGCAAAACTCCAAGTCCTGCAGAACCGAATACTAAAACTCATTCTAAACCACCCGCCCGAGCACCGGACTCACCTCCTGCACCACTTACATTTCCAACGCTATCTCCGCTCTTCTACGCAACTGCCTGGTCATCGACCACTCCAATATCCTAATTCAAGAAACCTCCCCTACTCCTGCCGATAGCATTCCATATCGCATCAAATACAAGTTTCCACTGTGTTTCTGCCAATTGAAGCACCACAGCATTGAAGCCCCCGCGCCTCTTCACCATAGTATGTAATCATTTAACCCTCTTCTTTCTTTTCCCTAATTTTTCCGTCTCCCTGTTTTTTGAAATTTTTCACGGCATCCCTCCTATTGGCGCCAGACCACTGTTACTTCAGGGCATACTTTTCAACCCCGGACAACCCGATAAGCGACTCTTGAAGCGGCGGGAGCGGGTTCCACTCCTTCAACCACAACAAAAAAAAAAAAATGCGCTCAATTAGCCAGATTCTCCAGGAGAGAACGAGGTGAGTGAACCACGGCCGGATAGAATTTAGGAGAGGACGAAGCTGTGCGATCGGCCGCCTGTTGGCAACCGGAGAGAAGAGGTGACTCCGCACCTGATGCATCTCCAGGAGAGAAGAGAACGGCTAGTGAAGCCAGTCCTCCTCAGGATCGGAGAGAACGGTTAGTAAAGCCAGTCGCCCACTAGAGGATGGAACAGGGCGAGTACCCTGGTCGCCGGGTATCATCGGAGAGAACGGGGACTACCACCGGGACGCCCTGGTTAGGAGAGAACGGCTTGGAAGCCGGTCGCCTGCCTCCCGGGAGAGTTCTGGGGAGTCTACCGGTCACCTGTTAGGGTTTTGGAACAATGCACTGGGAACGTCTTGAGGTAAGGAGAGAACGGCCTCGAGGCCGGCGCCTGCCGAAGGAGACGCACCAGCTCGCGTGGAGTTTCCCTCTTTTGCGAAGAATTTACTCTTTTTTTTATAAAAAGTGTTGTAAAAAGAATGTATGACTGCTTACTGTATAATTAATCAAATAAAAAACACCTTCTTTTCCGAGATTTATCCTTATTCCTGACATCCCAGCGAAACACCTCCTACAACAATCTTTAAAATTACTGGTTTGAAAATTTTAAAAGTCTACATCAGGCTTGCGTATGAGTCTCCTGATGCTAAGAATCGCAATGTTAATGCGAGTCTTTCTCTTGCGGGAATTACTTTTCGATAATTTGCGTCGCTTTTCATTATTTTTAATTCCACAAGCTCTAACAATTTCTTAAAATCTGTACCGGAAATCCTGCAGAAGTTTCGAAACATTCCATATGCTTTTACCGCCTGCCAGTCCCGCAATAAATCACTTCCACCGTATAACGCTCTATTTTTGCACAGCGAATTTTGCCACCATCGCCTTCTTTTCTTTTCATCTTCTTGCTTAATTTTAGCACAATAAAAGCAGCACTTGCACAAGCTAATTTCTTCTTGTTCATATTTATCGGGTTGCTCGCAACTAGCGTCCCGGATCAAATGCGAACAAATGCGAATTCGTTCCGGCATGGGCGTAGGGCGTTAATTTGAACGCGAGTAGCATTTAAGAGCATTTAAAGGTGCGTATTCACCAAGGAAGCAAGTGCGAACGAGCAGGAACAGCTCGCTTGTATTCGTGCTCTCAAGTGCTCGTTCGTGTCGAACCGCGTACTCACCAAGCAAGCAAATCCGAATAAACAGAAACGAGCACGAGCAACGAAGATTCTTGCACCTTGCTCGTTTGATGTGGATCGTTCGCCGAATGCGATCGAGTGGGAAAATGCGCGCATGCTCGCCCTCGCCAATGATTCGCGCGATGTCGGTTGATCAAAGGAAAGACACGATCGTCTCCTTGTTTTACTCGACGACTGATTGTCGTCTGTTGACTGTTGGCTTCTCATTTTGCCGTCAAGTGCTTGGCAAGCAAGTTATTCTCCGGCTTTCGTGTATCAATTTTCGAAACGCAATGGAATGGTGCAATGCAAACACGTTACAACTGATAGAGACGTATAAAGCCCATCCGGTTTTGTGGGATTGTGGGGATCCGTATTATAAAAATTAAAACCGGAAAAAAGACGCATGGGCAGAACTAGTCGCATCGCCAGGCACTCAATGTGAGGAAGTTAAAAAAATGCAGTCACTCTTAGCATCATTCAGAAGAGAACGCCCAAAAGTGCAAAAACGGCGTCAGGAATGGGCACTGACGATATATGTATTATGACGATGCATTTTTGGTAACGCCACAAAATGCGAGAAATAGTGCGCGTCACCACTCTCGGGGCCTTCCGGGCGGTAATAACTGGCTCTAATCAGCGAAAATCGTTTGAGTCGAAGTCCAGCGCCTGAGGAGAGAAAGAGGAGAACCACGGAAGGAGATGTGAGGAAGGGGCGTCCAGGTTGCAAGGACGGAGTTATCCCGGGGGGGTACCCCCTAGAGTAAGCTTCCCGTCACTGACCGGGGGTCAGGGGGCGTGCGTGAGCCGGAGTGCGACACCGGTGTCCTGCGTGGTTTTGTCGTTGGGCCACCCCTATTGGGTGACCCACGCAGGACGCGGCGATCCCGAGGGGATCGAGGCGCGGACGCCTAAGGGCCGATCCCTTTCCGGTCACACCGATTTCCGCGGCGAGGCGTTTTCCCGGGCCGCAACCACCAGCGGGCGATTTCCCGAAAAGGACCTACCACCGACATCTGGGGACGATAGCGAGGACCTAGGATGACGTCATGGTCATGGATACCCAAAATCGCTAAAAGTCATGCGCGTGCCGGGAGTACGGCGCAATTACCGCACTCGCGGTCAATCGATCTCGGATCGCGAAAGAGAGTTGACGCAATTTGAGCAGGTGAACAAAGTATCAAAGTAAGAATGTCATAATAGTGGACACCAAAGAGTCATGCCGAGAGGACGAGTCGGCGGTAAGAGAATTTTGTTCGCCCTTTTCGACTTTTCTGATGTTTTTGGTATTCTATAATTTATTGTCGCGGTACAACCATGATTTATTCAGTGTATTTAACGAGTTTTACCGGCTTCTCCGGTTATTGCGTTATAGAATTTTCGACTCGATTCCTTTTGCTTGAAGATGAAATTGCGTATCGTAACTGTGTCGCGTGCGTACCGCATGTTATACCGAGAGTTAAGACGATGACGTTTAATAAAGTGTACCGATTCTTGGATTTATTGAAAAATTTGGAGTTTGATTCTTGATGTGATATTCCTAATTTGTGCCGTCTTTCCACCTTTGCTCGTTAGAACGGATGCATTTCCGCGTAGTCCGGCCCTGAGTAAAATTTCGGTCTCTCGATTTCGGTAGTAAAGAAGATTCTCGAATTAATTTTTCGGAAGAAATAACTAGAGTCAATTTTGGTAGTAGTTTCGAACGAGCTTCGGCTAGCGGCACTTCGGTGCCTGGTGCCCAAGGGATTTAGATTTTGAAGATTTTGGATTTCGGGAGAGGATCTCGGAGGTAATTTCTTTGTCGCGAGGAGGTATCCCGCTAGCCGGAGCAAATTATTAGAGAATAGGAAAATTCTCGTGGCGGTATATACCTCAAAATGGTTTGCTTTTAAAAGTTTATTATTTTTAATTGATAAAAACGTACAAAGTTTATTGATCAGGTATATAAATCTTGCCACGATACTGCTCCTGTAGTCGCAAATTATTCCGCAAATTGCCCTCTGTTGTTTTCATTAGCAACGCTAGATTTTCTAGGAACTTTTCTCGTAGATTGAAGCGACGTTATTCCTTCTGCTTCTGCTCTCCATGTGCCCCCGTTTACTACACCATCTGATTCTACGTCAGAACTTCCTTGTGGCGTATAAATATTACGAAACTTTTGACTTTTTCGCAAATAATTATGCAAGTAGATACATGCTAAGACAAGTTTCTCCGCTTTTGTTGGTTCTAAAAGTATTGGCTTCCGCAATACTCTGAATACAGCAGACAAAATACCAAAAGCATTTTCCACTACTTTTCTTGCTCGCAATAATTGTAATTGAAGATTCGTTGAATGCATCTTTTTTCTTGAAATCCGGGATAAGGTTTTAAAATATGTTCCTGTGAGTAAAGGGAAAGCTTCGTCGCCCTCGAGAACATATGGTAGCAATTTCTTTGTTGTTGGCAAATTACTGCTGGGTGGTAAATTCAATTATTTTCTTGCACCTGTTGGAAGAAACTTGTATGTTTAATAACACCCGCGTCTGATATTCTCCCTTGGCAGCCTACATTCGCGGCAATAAAGCCGTAATCTGCATCGACAACAGCCATTAAAACTATGCTAAATGTCGCCTTATAATTAAAATATTCGCTTCCACTGTTTATCGGTGCTTGTAGTACCATATGTTTTCCATCGATTGAGCCGACACAGTTTGGAAAATTCCATAGTTGTTCATAGCGGTCCGCAATTTCTAGCCATTCTGTTTCTGTTTCAGGCATCTAAAAATTAACAAAAAGTAGCGTTAATTCAAAAATATATAAATATTTTGATGGTATATTATCTTTTTCAGGCAACTGAATTGTATACCAGTAGTGAATCGCTCAACAAAGAACCGAGTTATTTGGAAGAAACTGGAGATCAGGAGGAAATAATAGATATTACAAACACGTTTAACAGTGATTATATAAGTGCCGGCCAAACCGACGTAGAAAACTTAACAACGAAAAGAAAAGAATTTATTTCTCCTAAGAAGAAAACAAAAAAAACCAAACGGAATGGAGACCCTCGACTGACTGAAGCTTATTCTGTTATAAAAAAAATCGGAACTGAAATGATGGCAGACGATTGTTTCGACTATGGGGAGCATGTTTAATAGTAGAACACCAATAATGTGCTCTTCAAGGCCGATATGGGTGTGTATGCTCATTTTAGTGGGTATACGAACACCCAAAATTCAGGCAATAATATGGCAGGACATTGTTTAACCCCACTCCCCCGCATCAACATCATCTGCGACTGGATATGGGTATTATAGCGCAAACACGGAGACAACGGAATCCGTGGAGGACCAGCATTCGTTCGCAAATTTCGGTTGCAATGTTGCGTCTTTCTTTACAGATTTAAACAAATAATTTATATGTATAGACATTTTAAGTTAGAGTTTTAAGTTCTGTTTGCAAATGTACCTGAGTAATAATATTTATGCATAAGGTACTGGTTTCATTTTACTTACCTTTATAAAATCCCGTAACACCTCAATGATAGCATCACAAACTTCCGGTATCATCTTTGATATTAATTGTTTGGAGATTTTAAACATATACATACGGCTTGTGCATGAGTCTCCTGTAGCTAAGAATCGTAATGTTAATGCGAGTCTCTGTCTTGCACGAATTACTTTTCTATAGTTTGTGTCACTTTTCATTATTTTAAGTTCCACAAGCTTTACCAACGCCTCGAAATCCCCAATTGACATCCTACAAAAGTTGTAAAACATTCCGTGTCCTTCTTCTTCGAGCAAGTCCCGCAACAAATGATTCCCATCGTATAATTGTGTGTTTTTAAACAACTGTGGTGGCAGATTTTCGGCCAAAAGATCATCCTGGAGTGCGAAAGAACATTAAAGAATGCGAAAGAACATTCTAGAACGCGAAATAACATCCTAGAGCACGAGAGACTGTTCATCCTAGAGAGAGAGAATGTATGAAAAACTTAAACAATTTATGTTAACAAATTAATGAACCATAATAACTTATGCAACCACCCATGTAACCACAACAACTTGAAAGATAAGGAGTGGCGCGCGCGCGCTGTCACTGACGGCGCAGCTACAGGGGCGCTCAGCAGAGAATAATAAGAATTTGAAAATCTGTGGAGGGAAATACAAATATATATACACCATCGATTTTGTAATAAAAAATGCTACATTTTTTCTTATATGGACCACCGCTGTATTTCGTGGAATGAATGTGACAAATACATTTTTTGTTATATTTTATTTTAATACGTTCAAAACTATGCAATTTTTATTTAAAAAATTGTCCTCTATCTTTAACCGTTTCCGAGTTAGCCAATTAGGGGTCGAACTTTGAGGGGTGGTTTCAGCCCTTAAACTCGAGTTACCGCAGCTAAAAAAAAATAGGGGTCTCCTATTATTTGGTCTTCTTGAAGCCTACAATGTTTCAAAAAAATCGAAGGCGGACCGTTCGAGTAGTTCCCTTGTAAGCCTAGGAAAGTCACGCCTACCTGCGTTAACTGCAAAGGTCCTCACACTGCCAATTACTCTGAGTGTCCTGCTCTGGTGAGTTATCTGGAAAGTAGGCCCAAACCCAAGCCTCCTACTTGATCTATCTCCCAACAATCCTCACAGCTACCCCCCCCCCCCCCCCCCCCTTATAACTCCTTATTCCGGAGCCTTCCCCCCTCACCCCTCCAACCCCCGTAGAATGCCTGCACCCTCTGCATCTCTGTTCCCCCTACACTACCCACCCCCCACACCTCCACTATTGACCCACCGGCATTCGCAGCAATTACGAGAGGATCTAAACATCAATCCACCCCCACACCCGAACAATACGGCGCTACCGACAAACTCATCTCCTTATTCCAACCGGCTGAAAAAATCAACTCCATTTGCAACTTCGACAAACTACTTCTGGCGGCAAAAGACCTCTATCAGGAACTACTAAAGTGTAAGACAGAACAGCAAAAACTCAACGCCCTAATCAATATTCACAAAGCCCACTTCCTATGAACCCAACTCGCAACGGCTCACCCACTGTCCTCTGCTGGAATGTGAATTTCATCCGCATCAGAAAGCAGGAACTGTTCTACCTCACAGACCTCACCCTTCCACATGTCGTTATCACCACAGAAACCCATCTCACCCCTCAGATCCCTCTCCTTTTCCCCGACTACAGAGTTAGCAGACAGAACCATATAGACAACTCCTCTCGCCGCCCCTTCGGGGGTGTCGCGGTCTTAATACACAAAAACACCGCTCATCGCTGCCTCCCCCCTCATTCCTCCCTCGCACATACCGATTTTTTGGCGGGCCTCCTGCCCGATTACAACCTGATAATAGCCGCCTTCTACCAGCCAAAGCACTCTCCCGAGGCTAACAAGGTCTTCGATTACCTTGATTCTTTCCACAAGCTCTATCTTGTCAGTGGGGACTGGAATGCCAGGCACACCTCCTGGGGTAACTGGGCAACTAATTATTCTGGGAAACTACTCCATGAATTTTTCATTGACAGAGCCCTTAAAGTCATCGCCCCAAATGAGTACACCTGTTTTGACAAGCTTTCCAGCCCCTCCACTATTGACTTCTTTATGACAAAGAGGATTAACTCCTTTTCCATCAGCGTTCCCGCCAGAGATCTGTCCTCCGACCATCGACCCATTCTGCTGGTCCCTGTTCTGAACCCGGCTCCTCCCCCCTTTTGGAAACCCGAGACGAATTGGAAAAATTACTGAAAGCTTACGGCCAATTTCAAACTTATCTCTCACTTCCCCACACCAACTGAAGTTGACGAACAAATAAAATTTGTAAACAAGTGCCTCCTGGAAGACGTTTCGAGATTCCACTCAGTCAATAAACCGTGAATACCCTCATCGTTTTAAATATTGTGCTGACCCTCTCCTCCTTGCGCTGATCAGAGCAAGGAGGAGAGCCCGTCGGCATTGGCAACACTGTAAATCAGACTACCACCTCTACCTCTTTAAGTCCTTTTCCAAGGACATAGACTGCAGAATTAGAAAACTTAATTTTGAGGATTAGGCGAGCAATATGAGGGCTTTCAAGAAGCTCGACCCCACCTTCTGGTTGACATACAAAAAACACGATAGTAAGCGGGAACCCATTCCTCCCGTACTATCAAATGGTAGCCTCACCAAGGACTCCCAGGAATTGGCAAACACACTCGCAGAAACCTTCAAACAGGCCCATAATTCAGCCTTCTCGCGCAGCTCCCCATATGACACTAATCCGCACATTATCTCCCCTCAGATCCCCCCCATTCCCCAAGCAGCACAGAGACATCATAAATGGCGGAACTCCTCTCACTGCTCGCTACATCTTTGATACGGTCAAGAAATTAAATAACAATAAGGCACCAGGTTTTGATCGCATAATTGCTATCATGTTAAAGCACGCCCACTTCAAGGTTTTCGCCCAACTATACTATACAGTGTGATCCTCCCGCCACCGGACTATGTTATGCATCCACTGTCTAGCCCAGACTTTCTGGCGCGTCAAATTTCGGCTCACGCACAAGCTAGGGTCTATGTGTGGGTCAGACGGGTCTATCCTATCTGCGAGCAGGCCGTTTGTGTTGGTGAGGCAGATTTCAGTGCCGGCAAGACGGCCGCAAGGCCCAGTGCTTTTTTTTTTTTTGTTACGCGGAGGAAATGCATTACGCATCCCCATGGCCTGATTCCGCGGCTAAACCCCGGGGCCAGAGGGGTATGTGGGACTCTCCACGCCGGTGGAGCCGGCGTGGCATACACACTAAAACCCCCGCGGGTGTCCCCACCCGGCAAACGTAGACTACCTGTTACCCCGCGAACAGGGAAATCCCGGAATCGTAAAGTCAACTACCGAAGCAAACGAAAAATAATTTGAAGGACTGTTCTTGATGATATGATGAATTTCTACTGAATTAAATGCTTACCACGTTTTCACAGAAGATGCTGAAAATGTTCTCCGCCTGCATCCAGGCACTTCTGCAAGCGTCGCTCCAAATTCTCGAACACTGCCACTAATGTCTCTTCTGATATGGCTTCGATTTCTGTTTTAATGCGGGCCTTCAGCTCTTCCACGGTACCTGGGTTGGTACGATACACGCTGTTTTTAAGATAACCCCAGAAGAAGAAGTCCGCTGGGCTGAGATCAGCTGATCGGGATGGCCATAAATCTTTCGAGATCACTCTGTCGTCAAGATAGCTTTGAATTTCTTGCAAGCTCGTTCGCGATGTATGGCACGGTGCGTCGTCGTGTTGGTAATAACCCTCTGTTAATTCGTCATCCATTAGGACTTCGACGAATTTGCGGAATATTTCTTCGATATAAACTGCTGCGGTTAGAGTATTGCGAAGGAATATCGGTCCGATTATTCGTCGTTGCGATATCGCGCACCATGCGCCAACCTTTTCGGGGTGCAAAGGCGCTTGAATGACCGCGTGGGGGTTTTCTGCCGCCCAGATCCGCGTGTTTTGCGAATTCAAATATCCATTTAAGTGAAACCACGCTTCGTCGGTGAAAAACACTTTATCCCTGACTTACGGTTCCTGGCGCAGTAATTGTTGGTACCAATGGCAGAAATGGATCCGCTTTCCAAAATCTGTCGGCAACCGTTCTTGCACCAGCGAAATCCTGTAAGGATGTAATTGCGCCTTCTTCGCCGCACATTGGCAGGATGTGTACGGCACATCCATCCGTTGCGATAATTTTCGTAATGAAGTTGACGGCATCCGTAAAAGTTCATCGCGCACTTGTTCAACTGTCTCTTCAGACATTTTCCCTCCTCCGCGGTGCACATTTTGCACGCTGCCTGTTCTCTCAAATTTCGCTATCAAATCGAAAATTGTGGACCGCGCTGGTGCCACAACACCGATCTTTTCAACAAACAGTCTTTGGCACTCCGCGATTGGCACTTCACCATAATACAATTTTATCAGAAACACTTTTTGCTCGGAAGTTAACATGATTCTAATGCGTCTAAAAGGCTCAGTACAACTCGTAGAAAGTTCTGAACACAACTGACTAGAAATTTCTTTCCAAATCCACCGCTGGTTTATTATTCATTTCGAAGAGAATCGCAGGTAAAAAGTAAAGTCAACTAGGAGGAGGTTTATTAAGGTTTGCCTATTTATTGACTGCATGCATACATGCTACAATGCGGCACCAGCGCGGCTTACCATTTTCGATTAATTTTCGATTTAATAGCAAAATTTGAGAGAACAGACAGCGTGCAAAAATTTGCCGAGGTTCGGATGGATTGACAGAGGGCTATTATCAGCAATACGGCATATTAAAACAAAAATTGAAGCGATATCAGAAGAGGCACTGGTAGCAATGTTCGATAATTTGGGGCGACACTTGCAGACGTGTTTGAATGCAGGAGAACATTTTCAGCATTTCCTGTAAAAATTTCCTGTAAGAAGGCATTTCCTTGAAAAGCATTTAAGTCAGTAGGAATTAGAATAACATCAATAACAATCCTTCAAATTATTCATTTCGATTGCTTAGGTAGTTAACTTTATGGTTCCGGGATTTTCCTGTTCGCGAGGTACCAGGTTATACGGTCGTCTTTCCTGCGCTGCGACTTGCCTCACCAACACAAGCGGCTCGCTCACAGATAGGACAGACCTTTCTGACCCACACATAGACCCTAGCTTGTGCGTGAGGTGAAATTTGACGCGCCAGAAAGTCTGGGCTAGACAGTGGATGCATAGCATAGTCCGGTGGTGGGAGGATCACACTGTATCTTTTCATACGCTCTCCTTTGCTCCTACTTTCCCTCCCCCTGGAAACTCGGTAAAGTTGTTCCCATTAAAAAACCAGGCAAGCCTGCGAACCTCCCCTCATCCTACCGGCTCATCACACTACTCTCTGTCACGGCCAAGGTATTTGAGAAAATAATTCTAGACAAACTGATGCACCACATTCAACACAACTCGCTCATCCCAGATCATTAATTCGGGTTGAGAACTGGCCATTCCACAACCCACCAGTTGGTCCGAGTGTCCCAGTACGTGACTAACAATCTAAATCAGCGAAGGCCTACCGGCCTAGTATCCCTAGACCTGGCAAAAGCCTTCGATACCGTATGGCACCAGGGACTAATATACAAGTTTCACAAATTCGGTTTTCCACCTTACCTCATTCTACTTATCCAGAACTACTTAAAGCACAGGCTCAGTAAAGTTCACATTAACGGTGCTATCTTCTTTGCCTACCGGATCCTTGCCGGGGTCCTCCAGGGATCGGTATTGGGGCCAACACTCTTTAACATTTTTATTAGCGACCTCCCTGTTTATCCATATTGTCTTACTGCCCTTTATGCCGATGACACCCTTATTTATACCTCATCTTTCCAATCCAGAACCGCTGTATCACGCCTGCAAAGATACCTAGATGTCCCAGTCAATTTCTTCGCCTCCTGGAAGCTCCAACTCAATGCTGATAAGACCGAAGCCATGTTTATTCATGGCAGATTAACCACAAAGGTCCTCCCCTAATTACCGTTTCCATCGACTCGACAGTTATTCCCTGGTCTCCACAAATTAAATATCTTGCGATCATTATTGACCACAAACTTTAGACCGGCTTACTAAAACAGTAGCAGCCTTCACGCCATCAACAAGTACCTCTCGCCTCATTATCTACCGTCGTCCTTTACGGAGTTCATGTGTGGTGCACTGCACCGACTCATACGCTTGAAAAACTCCGGGTCCTGCAAAATAGAATCCTTAAACGAATTCTCAAACATCCACCAAATTACCGCACGCATCTACTCCACCAGGAAGCAAACGTTCCATATGCCTCTGATACCATCTCTAACCTCCTCCGCAATTATCAAGTTCATGATCACCCTAACTCCTTAATCCGACATACCACCCCAGCCCCCCCTGAAAACATCGCCTACCCAATTAAACACAAGTTCCCCCTCTCATTTAAACAACTAAAACATCATGACAGACAAATTTCCACTTCACAATGAAACAACATGACTCCCTAGTTTTTCTTTTCCCCCGCACTCCGTTCCCGTGTTTTTTGAAAATTTGTTCACGGTACCCCTTCCTCTTGACACTAATGACCATTGTTACACCAGGACATACTCCATTTCTGGATATCCCGATAAGCGGGAGCAAGTAGCGAAAATGCTAGTTCGCTTGGTGAGTACCGGGCTTTAGGTCAATATTTACGTGATATGACTCTACATATGTCGAAGAAAGCTACTATTTATACGAATGAATTGGAATCCCGCAACAACACTCAAAATCCAAACATCTGGGCTAAGTACAATGTAGTACAAAATAATATTGTACAAAGAACATGAAATCCTAGAATGTGGCCACGTGCACATGTTTCGATGAAGGGTTTAAAAATGATATTGTTGTAGAAATTCAATCCAGCGAACAATCTGTCCCTCAGGCATCTTGAATGAAAAATGTCAACTTAAGGGGGTAAACACGGGGCCACAGCAGCGCCACTTTGAGTTCGAAAAAGGGCTTTCAATTCCTCCGTCCTGTTTTTTTATACGACAAGATATTGAGCTCGGGGCTCATTGGGAAGCTAATGGTTGAAGGAACAGACGTCTTGAAGTGGACTTTTGGAATTTTGTTGATATCTTATACAAGCGGCTAAAGTGTCTGTCGCCGAGGTCTGTTTGTCGCCAATAGCGCGTTGCGAAACGCGATATGGGGATTTGCTTGCTACGTGAGTCCTCGCCCGTGGAGTACTAAAGTTCTCTGCTCGTGTACTAGAACTAGTAGTTCTAAACTAGTTCTCGCGTAAGCTACTCGATTAATTCTGACTAAAACTAAAACGCAAGGTCCGCTCTGGTGGTCCGTGCCCCTTCCTTGAGGGCGTCCGTGGGTGGGCTCATGCTCCTCTGTGGCTCCAAGTCCCAGGGGAGGCCCAATTGGGTCTGGAGTGGAGGCCCAATCCGTGGCTCCGGGCGTTGTGGTTGGTGGGTGGCTCCTTGGATCCGAGAGACGCTAGTTGAAACGGAACGCTAGCGCGCGTCTCTGCACGCTCACTCGCTTGGCCTGGGGGAACCCCGCGGGAAAACCCGAAGGGGGAGGCCGTGTGGTTGGCAGGGTCCTGGGCTAAGGGACTCGAAAGCGGCTATTGTTGAGTTTATGCTGTTTTGCATATAGTGCCCAGTTGTTTTATTACTTGGAGCCCAAGTGACTGCAAGTCCTTCAACATTGTTCTATTGAGTCCGAGGTCCTGTAGCCTATGACTCTAAACTACGCGTTTCCTATTCTTTATCCTGAAATTCTATTTTATTATCCGCGCTATTTCTCGGTTTTTAATTAAAGAATATGCTCTCGCATTTGGTTTCCTATCTATTGATTTCATGGTTCGCGGCGAATTTGTGATCATATGAAAGCGGCTAAATTCATGTTAAGCGAGAGGTATCGATACGCAACAAGCTTATTAGTTGCTTGTGTTGCGGAATCGCAACGTTCGCTCACCGGTTATACAATTTCTAGAGGCACAACTCGTTTTTTATTTCATCTTAATAGACGCTGATAACTTCACGCGTCGCGTTCGCGAACCGCGGAATACGACCAGCTTAAAGACGCGCGGAAATCAAATACAATAGATGCAATTCGGGAAATACGCGTAGGTATCGCGAAATAAGACTCTCGAAAACAAGGTTTTGTTACTAACGATGAATAGGACCGGATTAACTTTTCGTAAATTGCTTGTACGTGACTTAGAGAAGTTTAGGACAATCGCGTACCCCTATATTGTAAAGGTTAAGAAAAGTATACTATGGGGTCCAAGCAGCATTACGGTAAAAGGCAATAACCTAAAGTTAAATTAAACAGATTACCTTGCAACCTTTCCGAGAAACTTAGAAAATGCTAACAATGCCACTAAGCCGTAAAATAGTTGATTGCTTTTCCCGGAGGGCTGCTGACCACATGGGCCTGCTTGGGCCTTCGCGTACCCTCTCCCCAACGTTAGAGCAGTTGCGGCGGGCGAGCTTGCGGAGATGCGCGCGTCACCGGAAGACACCGCACCAACCTGGAAACATCGGACCAGCGGCCACCCCATTGGCTCACCACCCAAGGCTGAACGCGTGAAGGAGGATCACCCCCACGCTCGAGGACAACAGGAGTGGGAGACTTGAAGCCCAGAGCGCTGGGCCCGCAAAAATACTTAGCACTTCGATTTCGGACTCCGAGTTGAAACTTTGTAATAGCTTGAGCAAATTCTGTACAATTTATTGCAATATAACCATCTTTTACCAGTGATTCTCGTGAACATCTCTTCATTTCGATCAATCTCCTTTGCGAGCGAACCAGGCTGCAGAAAACACCATTCGCGCACATTTTACCGCACCGATTCGCGCAACACTTGTGTAATTGTACTAGCCAATGGGGTGAAATTGCCGCGGCATTCAAATAGTCCATATACAGGATGAGTCAATGATTCGTACCAAAACTTCACACACGTATTCTAGGTGCTAATCTAAGCCCAAAAGCCCTGGGTCCAATTTGCGAAATCTCAACCCTTTCCTAATTACACGCGTTTGAATTTCTCATTATTAAAAAATCATATCTTCTAAACGGATAATCCTGGAGTCCCCGGTCTTTTTCCAGAATGTGTGTGAGGGCCTGAGGTATCCGAAAAAAATACAACTAATGTGAAAATTATTACTGATTTTCTTGTTGTAGAATACACTTTCTCTGTGAACCGGCAACATTTTCAGGTACGAAAAAATCAGACATTCTGTGATGCACCAAAAAAATATCACGTTATAAAAAGTACAATTACAACAGGCTATTCCGGGTCCGGTTATTGGAAAACAACTGCGCGGTACTGTCTCTCCCATCCCTCGCGTTGCTATATCGCCTTCGTCTTCTTCTTCTCCGCCTGTTTCTTGTGCTGTTTCTTCTTCTTTAGGTGATATTATTGAAGAGAAAATTCATGTAGCTTCGGGTGAGATGTCGTTCGTAAAAAGGCTAGCGGTCTGCTTCACAGAGATTAATATACCTCACTCGCGCGCGAATAAAATTTTATCCGTCATTCACACACATCCGTACTTCGGTAATTGACCTAAAAACGTTAGGTCTATCTTAAGAACCCCGCGTACTACTGTGCCTGTAATTACTGTGCCACCGGGCGAATACGTGCATTTTGGGTTAGAACGGGAATTAAACAAATATTCATCTATCATTAGAGCCACCGATTTTAACACCGATGGATGTGTACTAGATTCAGGAAACACGCTTCACGTTTGGCCAATCCAATGTCTAGTTAGAAATGTTCAGACACATCCAACGCCTATTGTAATTGGGATATACAAAGGGCCGACGGAACCACAAGACGCGCATCAGTTTTTCAATCAATTTGTTTTAGACATTAAAAATATTAATTCGAAAAGCGGCATCGATTTTAATAATTCTAGAATACCCCTTAAACTCCGGTATTTTGTAGCCGATGCCCCAGCTAGGGCATTTATTTTAAACCATCGCGGTCATACGTCTAGCCACTCGTGTTCGAAGTGTAAAGTTTCGGGAACGCAAGTAGGCAATCGGCACGTATTTTATACAATTTTGTTGAATTCGCGGACCGATGTCGAATATGCGACATTCGTTGATAAGAACCATCAACGTGGTGTTAGCATCCTCGCGGACTTACCATTAGGCCTCGTATCACAAGTTTCGGTTGATTATATGCATTTGGTTTGTTTAGGCGTCATGCGTAAATTGTTTTCTGCTTGGGTCGAAGGCAAATTTCTCCGACCCGTCAAACTAAAGCCAAGACAGGTATCCCTCATTTCTTCGCGACTTCGTAGTATTCAATTATATTGCGCCTCCCATTTCGCCCGATGCCCGAGGGATATTGAAGTATATTTGAAATACAAGGCAACCGAACTTAGACAGTTCCTTTTATATACAGGACCGGTTGTATTGCAGAATATTCTTCCGGAAGAATTGTACATGCACTTTCTTCTTCTCCATGCCGCGATACGTATCTTAATTGCTCATGCTCCTTCAGAGAAAGACTTACAATTTGCCACCATACAACGTTTTGTAATTAGATGTCCGGATTATTATGGGCCGACCTTCACTTCATATAATGTTCACGGTTTACTGCATCTCACCGATGATGTCAGGCAACTGGGTCCCGTCGACACATTTTCTGCCTTCCCTTATGAGAATCACATGCCGACCTTCCGTAAATATTGTCGTAAAAATACTCAAATCTTGCACCACTTTTCAAATAGAATGTCGGAATTATGCAAAGTATCCAAATCACTTCCAGCTGTTGTAACAGATAATACACATATTCCTTTTGGTGGCACATGCTTATGGACAACCGACAGAGACAATTGCTGTATATTACATGGCAAAAGCATTTGTCTAATAGTAAATATCGTTGAGGAGAATCGAAACTCCAAACTTGTAGTAAAGAAATTTCGACAGATTCACGATTTTTATTATGTAGGGCTACCGTCGTCCGCGTTTGAGATGTACCGGTGCACTGATTTACACGGGAAACGTATAATTATTTCCAAAAATCAAGTTTGCGCGAAATGCTATCGCGTACCGTATTTGGAAGGAGGCGCACTTGCAGCAAGCGATGCAGGAGATTATATTGTCGCCGTAATAATACACACTGAAACAACAAGATATTCCTTTCAATTTTTTGATCTTTTTCATACATATCTTGTTTTATTATAACACACCATATTGTCACAAATTTTATTCGTTTACATGGATGTTCTGTTGCAGATGCTGAAGTGGGATTCAAAACCAAAGTGGTTTCTTTTCATGTTTCTGATTCTCCAACCGATGGGGAGGAAAAGGAGACAAGAAGCGAAGATGAGCAGCGAATCGTAGATTTAGTCTTCCAAAAACTATCAAACATTTATCGTAAATATGTGGAACTTCATGCTCCCCATTATTTTGTGAGATTAATTATGAGGTACTGATTGTAATTCACGTTGTTTAATTTTTTCATTTAAATGTTCACCGACTCATAATCGTAAAAATAAGGGAATTACAAAGTCAAGCAGTACATACTACATACTGATATGGACCGCTTAAGTCCATAATAATTCCCTGATTTTTACGTTTATTGGCCATGTTTGCGGGCTTCCCGTATTCGGCGTGAGCTCCTCTATTGAGCTGTTTACAATAAATTGTTAATTCCGTAAACAAAAAATTTATGTTGAATAAAATGTTTAAACAAAAGAAATTTTCGTGAATTTTTGGCTGCCCTTCCAAAGTATTCCTTGAGTTGTGCCCCTTTCCCTTATTAGATTTTTCACTATTCCGCAATATTACTTTGTCATTTAGGGGCGTAGTTTTCGATACTTTTTTGGAATGGGTCTAGTACAGGGGTGTCCAACCCAAAGTGGTTGATGGGCCAAGTAAAAATTTTCTAAACTGAGGTGGGCCGCACACATCAAAATAAAAGAACAAATTATTCAAAATATTTTATTACTTAACAATTAATATGACACTTGTTTTTGTATTTTATTTGAGACTTTTTTAATATCAAGCGATAATTTTGTCGACGCGCATCGTATTTGATTTGTCATATTTTTATCGAGCCACCTGCTACGATACTTTGTTTTTACTAAGTATAATTTGGAAAAAAATGATTCGCAGCGATAAGTAGTTCCAAATGCTGCTGTAATGCGCATTGCCAAGGTATGTAAGATTTTCTGACAATACCAGAGGCCCTAAACTTCCATTAAATTTAGTTGTAAATCAGTTTGATATATGTGCTGATTTAGAGCTGCCTACTTGATTTTTCGGTACGGTTCACGTATTGAGGACCTGAGTCCAAATGTCTAAAATGATATAGACAGTTAAAAACTTTAACTGGGCCGCAAAAAGTCTTCAAATGGGCAGTGGGTTGGGCATCCCTGGTCTAGTATGATCTAATGATGCGGATGGATGGATTCGTCTTCCGATCCTGCATCGCGATGCAAACAAAAAAAGTTTTCCATTCATGAAAACGTAATTGTTTATAAAAATTTATAAAAATAATTGCAATTGGAAAAATAATTAACAGGAGACGAAAGCCCCATTTATACCATGCAACTTTCATTTAAGAAAATTTTCTCTATACCTTATACACTTGTAATCAAAATTAAGGGATCACTTTTCATCAGTCGAAAAGTTGTCGATGTTCGCACAGCTGTATCTTCGTCAAAAAAAATCGTAAAATTATGAATTTTTTTTAAATGAAAGCTTGAAGTCTCTGCTTTACAACCGTCTCCTTGAAATTTGATTTGCACGCATTGCGACTGTGGTAGCACATAAAATATGAGGGCATGTTTTTGTTGCAAGAATTTGCAAAGTTCAACGAGCGCTACGGTTATTCGTGAATTTTTTCAGCCAAGCGGTTTACGGCATTCGAAAGCCCAAAGCTTCCCGTTTAATTTAAAAAAAAACTCATGTCGCTGCGATTTTTTTCTGCAAAGTCATGACACGTTGAATAAAACCAGAGCCGCCGGCATTAGAATAACCCAAGGAACACCACGCAGAGGTTGCACTGTCGGACTTGTATCTTATGTGTATGTGTCTGATGTGTTTAGTGTATGTGTGAACGGAAGTGGGTGTACTAAGTGTAATGTGTGTTTCAGTTGATGTTTGTTTTGCTCAAAATCTTGTATTGCCTCCCCGTTGCCGTAAAACTTCGTTTTACAGCGAAGTTGAAAGTTTACTACAAGGGTACATCAACTTGCTTCGTTAATGCAAGTCTAACGTTGACTTCCAGCAGATTACGATGTTCAATATTATTGCATTGCGATTACGAATTTTTGCGATGCCGCGAAGATCATTGACGGAGGTGCAAACGGCCCAAATTATTGCGTTGTTGGAGGATGGTCATAGCCAACGAGAAGTGGCAAGACGTTTTGGTTCGAGCCAGTCGGTCATAAACCGGGCATGGACTCGTTACCATGAAACTGGTCAATTTCGAAGACGGGAAGGACAGGGCCGCAGACGATCCACGACACAACGCCAGGATAGGGCAATAGTCCGGTTTTTTGCGACTGAACCCACAGCAATAGCTCGACAGGTGCATGAAGCACTTCAGGGTGCTATTCCTGGAGTGTCTGCAGTCACCATCCGTCGGAGACTACGAGATGAGGGGTACCATTCCCGAAGACGTGCAAGAGTACCCGCCTTAGCGTGCAATCACCGCCGGCAGCGTCGAATCTACGCAAGACATTATGTGCAGTGAACACGAAGAGATTGGTCTCGTGTATTGTTTTCGGACGAATCACGATTCACCCTATTCGGCAATGATGGTCGGCAACGAGTTTGGCGTAGACGTAACACCCGTTACGCAGAACGACACGTTGCTCCAGTCAGATCTTTCCACGGTGGATCGGTATTGGTGTGGGCCGGAACTTCTATGAATTATCGGACAGAGTTGGTGGCACTGCCAGCGCCAGCTCTAAATGCAGCCCGGTACGTCAATGAAATTTTGACTCCACATGTACTGCCGGCACAGAATCGGATTGGAGAAAGGTTTGTGTTGATGCAGGACAACGCCCGGCCTCATACGGCTCAACGCACCCGTAATTTTCTTCGGGCACACAACATCGTGACACTAGATCACCCACCAGTGAGTCCGGATCTGAACCCGATAGAGCATGTGTGGGACATTCTAAGCCGGAGATTACGAGCCTTGCAGAGAACACCGAGGAATTTGCAAGAATTAGCAAATGCCCTTTAAGCACTTTGGCGCAACATCCCCCAAAATTCTATCCGGCAATGCATCAATATGCGCGAACGGTGCCAAGAAGTTTTACGGCAACGAGGAGGCAACACCCGATTTTGAGGAATATGAAGATCAACAAAAACAGACACTACACTTACTACACACATTAAACTTAGTACACACACTTCCGTTTACACATACACATGAGGTGCAAGTCCGACCGTGCAACCTCCGCGTGGTGTACCTTGGGTTATTCTAATACCGGCGGCTCTGGTTTTATTTAAAGTGTCATAACTTTGCAGAAAAAAATCGCAGCGACATGAGTTTTATTTAAAATTAAAGGGGAAGCTTTCGGCTTTCGAATGCCGTAAACCGCTTGGCTGAAAAAAATTCACGAATAACCGTAGCGCTCGTTGAACGTTGCAAATTCTTGCAACAAAAACATGCCTTCATATTTTATGTGCTACCACAGCCGCAATGCGTGCAAATCAAATTTCAAGGAGACGGTTGTAAAGCAGAGATTTCAAGCTTTCATTTTAAAAAAAAACTCATAATTTTACGATGTTTTTTGACGAAGTTACAGATGTGCGAACATCGACAACTTTTCGACCGATGAAAAGTGATCTTTTAATTTTGATTCCAAGTGTATATTCAAGTGAAAGCAGTCAAATCCACACTGCAACAAAACGTGGATTTCATACCAAAGCGTGACTATACACGTGGCGCCACGTACGTATGTATTTGGCGCCGCAACATGGGATGGATTCCATGCCTTCCGGGGGCATGAGTTGTTGCGGATATTATGCGGATTTTGTGCATCTGTGCTATCAGGGATGTCACGTGAGCAAAGGAAATTTGGGGTTTCTCAACATTTGTCTGATTGAAATATCGATTTGAATTAAAAACTGTAAACTTAATTGCAGCAATTGAGTAATTAACAAATAAACGAAAGTTTAAATCATTTTTACACATATGTATGTATTTTGAAATTCGGTAATAGAAAATAGGGTGCTTTAAAGTACAACATTACATATAGTTGGATCATCGAAGAAGTTTCCCCGAAACCTATCGTTATTATGACCTGATTTGATGACTTCGACGCTAATTAAGTCAATGTAATGAAATTGAAGGTCTGCTTGTCGCTGTGCCAATACCAATGCGACAATAACTCTTATTTTCTATTTTCCGTCTATACATTTAATACGATATTACTGAAGGTCCTTTGCTTAAAATAACACTAAACACTATCTAATTCAGGTCATTTTTAATTTATTAAAGGCGATAGTGAATGGAAATTGATGGAATATTTAATCACCAACATGTTTGGAACTACCTTGTTTGGTATCATTTTAATCGGAAACACCTAGAAGGTATAATCACACGTTTTTTATAAACAGAAAGTTACAAATAAAAAAAGTATGCCGTTGCATTAGTAGTGGCGAAAGTGATTGTTTATATCGTCCAATGTAAGTAGTGGAAGTCACACGAAATGTATTCGAAAAATTTCACATACTATACGCAACAACTGACCATTTCGGTTCGTACTCGTAACGAAACATGAAATTGGCACTATCTTGTTTTACAAGACAGCTGCGTGTTTGTAGATAATGTTGTTTCTCTACCAAAAAAATTTGCTATTATACCAACAAACCACATCAAAACGGATTATTCGACGCGATTTCATCTTAAGCATTTATAGCAAATGATTCTTGGCAACGTGAAACGAGATAAGAATAGGGTTTCCCGTGAAGGAAGCAAACCAGTACCACGGTCATATTATCGCAGCCAGTCCCCATTAGCGCATCGGGTGCAAGACAATGTTTCATAAGTTCTACGCATATTTCTTCAGGATCCATTGTATTGTTATCTTGCCTATCTTTGATTTGAACTAACCGTTCCCGAACAAAGCTCACTACTTCACTACTGGTCATCACATCCCATATTCCATCACAGGCTAAGATTACAAATTCCCAGTCTTCTGTCAGCTCAAATTGTTGAATTTCAGGAAAGGCTACAAGGCACATAGTTTTCAATTATTCTATCTAATCAATAATAAGCCTTGGTTTTATTTTTGTACGTTACCGGTGACAATTTGCTCTTCTGGAAGTTTCTGTCTATTTTGTTTGAACATAAAATCTCCCAAAGCACGGGATAATGCAAGTTGACCATTAACTCTGTTAAATTCTACTCGACCACCAGCAGCCATAATTCGATTACGTTCATCCTTCAGCGTTGGCTTATGATCACGACTGAGTGGTACAGCATGACCTTTAATACTTGCTACTGCTCTACTATCCCCTGCATTTGCCTACCAAGAAAATAGAGCAATATCCTACTTTAATTCTTCAATACTTCCTTAGAACCTGATTGCTATTATTAATAACTACTTAACAGTTATAAGTTACTGCTTACACTATATATTGTATTATTTTTTATAAGTATTGCTATAACTGTAGTTCCGGCTTGTTCGTTTTTAAGTATTTCATCACATTGCATTACTGCATCTAGTTCTAAAAACGCTTGCTGCATAGCTTGTACAATGTTGCCTTCTTTGTACTCTCTTCTTTTTGTAATATATTCATGTAAATGTTTTCCAGCATATTGTGCCATGGCTGCACCTACAGAGATTCGTTATTTGATATTATTCAGTTAAACGAACTGTCTTTGCAAGTATTAGATTAACTTTCTTAACAGTATATAGAAGATGCTTTCATTATATTTAGAAATAACTTAGCGGCTTGCAATTAATAATTATAATTTAGAGCTATACCTCCATGTCCATCATAAACAGCAAAAAAAGCTGTACCAGGATCATTGGGTAAAGAAAGAATATGCATGTGGCAGTCTTCCATCTTAGTACGCCATCCTTGCATGCAAGAACTACCGACACGGTAACTTGCATTTCGGCAACATGCTGACTTCTTAGTTGTTACCGGTTCACTGAGTGTCTGACCCATTATTCTTGTCTAATAAATACATGTTAAATTTTACTCATTTAGTCTTATTCTGTGGGATAAAAGTAATAGTAACCTTACGACCTTTTATTATCTAGATCGGTTGCATATCCCAGAATGTCATTTACTATTGAGAAAATGTAATTGCGTAAACAGTGTCCACCATACATTTTCTGCTCCTTTTTCATACGCTTGATAGAAAATTATCCCCTAATGCTATTGTTGAAATACTGAATATTAATTTTGATGGCAACAAAACTGGTTTCCACTCTGACTTTCATAGATTTACCTTAAAACATTACAACCAATAACCTTTAATCTTGAATAGCCCAAACGCTTGCACGCAAATCATGTTATTGCACTTGAAGTTACTGTTAATTTCACTTAAATCAGAAAAGCGTTGCATTTATATTCTGATCCTTTTGTTCAGGTTTAATGAAAACACTGTAAAAGAAATCAACGGATATTAGCATTATATATATATATATATACATATATATTGCTTTTCTGATTTTTAATACGACTTCGTTTCTTCAATCGTATCAAATTATAACACTTGGGTTTACTTTTTCGGGCAGAAGTGATTTTTCGTTCCGTTACATACGAATCAATATCGCCAATTACTACTTGAAAATTGTCGAATCACAATTAACTATTATGGACAGTTATGATTATTGTGTTATGTGTCCAAAGCGCGCGACTCTTAGGCCTGCATACAGAATCGCAATTTATTTGTGTTTGAAACCACAAACCACTGTTACGTCACGTCGTGAACGTTGTTGCGCGAATCAGATGCGGTGAGTCGTACGGGAATGGTGAAGTCCTGCGGCCGAGTTCACTCGCGAAGGTGACTGATTGAAAATGTGATTGAAAAAGATGTGATGTTCGAAAATTAGTGGTTAAATGAGAGTATATTGAAAATAAAGTGTACAAATTTGTTTGAGCGAATACAACGTTTCAATTCGGAGTTCGAAATCGAAGTGTTTGGTATTTTTGCAGGCCCAGCGCTCTGGGCCTCAAAACCCCCACTCCTGTCGTCCTTGAGCTTGGGGGGTGGTCCTCCTCTGTGCGCACAGCCTTGGGTGGAGAGCCAATGGGCATCCTCTGGTCCGATGTTGCCAGGTTGGTGTAGCGTCTTCCGGTGGGTAAAGTGGCGCGCGCATCTCCGCGAGCTCACCAAAACTACCCTACCTTTGGGGAGGGGTATGCGAAGGCCCAAGCAGGCCTATGTGGTGAGCAGCTCTCCGGTAAAAGCAATCAACTACCCAGATAGCCAAGTGTGGCGGTGCCACTTTTTTCCACGTGGTGACATGCGGTGTGATACCACCAGCACATCACTGTCGAGGCACTTGGGTGTTACACTGGCTCGAGTCACAGATTTCCACCCGGTGACATTACAGATAGCCAATCGAGTGAGCCACTTTTTTCCACGCGGTGACATGTGGTGTGACATGACAGGTACATAGCCTCCGAGGCACGTTGCACGGACTCGTGTCACAGATATGCAACCCGATGACCTGTCAAGAGATCTCTTCGACATGCGTAGAATTATAATTCTAGGTTATTGGTGACGGCTAACATCTTTCAATCTCAATTATATAATGTTATTATTTATGAAAATCAAAGTTGGAAGTAGAATGGGTGAAAGGAAAAGGTAAGGAAACGATGACATGATTTTTTGATATGTAATCTCATTTTGAACAGTACATTTTTTTATGCGTTAAAAAATAACAAATAAAAAGGTATATGAAATCTAAGTAACCTAAATGTAGAAAACATAATATATAGAAAAATACAAAATATAAAATAAAATAAAGACATATATAAAATCTAAGTAACCTAAATCTAGAAAACATAACATATAGAAAAATACAAAATATAAAATAAAATAAAGACATATATAAAATCTCTAATTTGAAACTCTACAACGCTCATACTTTATTCACACTGACAATAATGTATTTAATCGTCTTTACTTTCATATTCCTGGTGGTTCAACTGATGACGAAGGAGCTAAATCAGAAAAATAAGTTAAGGTACGTAAAGATTTCTTTCCTATTTGAAACTTTACAACGCTCATACTTTATTCACATTGACAATAGTGCTCTCATCTGCTTTTCTTTTCATATTCTTTCAATTATAATGTATTTTATCTGGTTTCCTTTTCCTATTCTTTCCATTATTTTCTAAGATAAATTCTGACTTTCTAATTGTAATTCACATTGTCTAATTTTTGTTTCATGTATATGGTTCACCGACTCATGGCGAGGGGAAGAAAATTAGAAGCAGGACATCAGTTGGACGACGAAGACATAGGCGACAAACACATATTTTTAACATGAATTTTATTGTGTATATATGAAATGTAATATTAAAAAATAAATACATGTTAACAAATATCCGCGAGTTTAATTTAATTTAATTTTCTTTTACGGGTATGGGATTAAATGCATATTGCGATTTTGTGGCATCACGTCCCTGCCACCGCGTAGCACCACAGGGCTGTGCCGTCATGTCACCCTTATATCACGGTGCGATGTCACGCTCATGCTATCGCGTGACTCAACGACGTGATTTGACAGTCCCGTAATCGTTGAGACACAGAATTCGATATCTGTCATGTCACGTGGCGCCTCACCACAATATCACATTCACGCCACCTGGCTATCTGGGTATTTTATGGATCTTGAGGCATTGGTCGAATTTTCTTTGTTTCTCAAAAAGGCAACCTCCCAGATAGCCAGGTGGCGTGAATGTGATATTGTGGTGAGGCGCCACGTGACATGACATGTTACGTCACGCTGTGATCGCAACGCCGCTTGTGTCGGCAAGCAAGCCCGCGATAAAGCCACCGCGAATTAAACTACAGCCGCGAAACATAAATCAGTTATAGCGATTGCGATAGTAACGGTACACCAAGAAATTAGAGTCAATAGCTTTTGTATCTTAGAAATACTTAAAGTCAAACCAGGATGTGGCTAACTGCCAGGACGTGCCTAACAATAGAGGCTGTAGGGTATTAGGGATTGTTTAACTATTTTCAAGGCAAAAGGTTCCGAGAAAGCGTACCCAGGGGGTAAGCAGGCATCTGGCAAAAGGCAGTAAAAGTACAAATAGAAAAAGCAACGAAGAGACACTTTGTCTCTTCGTTACTAAGCAGGCCATTTCCTCTTGAAATAAGAAAGTTGAACAATAGGGCCTAAGTCATAAAGTAGTCTTGAGTTTTGGAGTCTTCGCCGAGCCTGCTGACCACATGGGGCCGCTTGGGCCTTCCCGCGTCCCCTCTCCACGCGGACCGACCCAGCGCCGAGCACGCGAAGCCTCGGCGCGCGCTACCCACCAAAAGCGAAAACATCGCCCCCGGAGCAGCCAACCAACGCCCAGCCGGGCCCCCATTGGGCCCCTACCCCAACGACGCCACGAGGAGGAGGACCAGGCGGAGTGGGAGGCATTGGGCCTCCAGAACTTTTCGCCGCGGAGATAAACTCACTTGGTCTTGTCGACTTGCTCGAGCGATTACCTTCTGTACAACAAAACATTCACAGTGAATATACTTCGTTTTTATCAACTTAATTCGGTGTCGAACTTTCATTTTGAACCACCCGCGATCGTCGAGCAGAGTGCTCAGCGCTCCACGGGCAACCTTTCCCACTGGTCCTTTTCAGGACCAACTTCAAACGCTCGGTAATCGCAACATATCTTTCTGGTGACAGCGGTGGGATCTGTTCAAGTGTTTCGGTAAAAACTCAAGTTCGGGAGTTCGCGAATTTCAAACTCGGGAGTGCCGAAACGACATACAGAACATTTGCCGGCTCGCGGTCGTGGAAAAGACATTTACGCACGTGAAACGATTGTTTGGCAAAACGCGCATCCTCTCCCTCTCAGGTTTTCCACGGTTTCCCTGAGAGCTTGGTGCGAATGCCGGAGATTGGGTGATACGACTGGCCGTGGAGTAATTACCACTCGTATTCACACTGCGCTGCCGCGTTTCATCGTCGCGAGTTTGTGGTTCCTGTTTGCTGCTGACCGATCCGGAATCCTGCTGGGTGCTGCCGATTGCCGCTGATTGCTGCCGACTGCCGCTGATTGCTGCCGATTGGTGCTGATTGCCGTCCACTGCTGCCGAGGATCAACGCCGTCCATCACCTGCATCAGGGTAGCGCAAGGAGTCGGAGAGGGTCATCAAACGATAAGTCTCAAATTTTCCTTTATTTTTTCTTGGTGTACATTAGGTAGAGTCATTCGCGTGCGAGTTAAATAGCGTCGAAATCATTTGTGGTAGTCAATCGTCTCGAAATTGTTAGTTTTCGCGATGCCGCCGTTCCGTTCGGGATTCAGGCCCGCCAAGCGCCAGCGAACAGCCGCGTTCGCTATTGAAGATGTGAGCCCTCCAGGGAATATGTCGGTAATCCCAGCGAGTAGATCCTTGGTTCCAATTTCGGTAGAATCCGCTAGTTTCGACTACGATACTAGTTCGACTAGCTCCACGCAATCGTTGGATTCCGCGTCAACAACCCAATCACCGTCGATCAGAGTTTCCGAGTCAGGTACCCCCGCGTCTCGAACAACCACCTCTGTCGAATCAAATAGATCGGATAGAACGCAAGGTAAATGCTACGAGAAACCGAGGGAAGCGATAGGCAGCGTACCGATGTTCGATGGCAACCCTAACAATGTCCCGTATTTTGTAGCTAGGATTAGATATAGCGCGTCGCTCATCGATCCCGCGAGGGAACAAGGGTTTTTGAATCTACTGATTCCCAAAATTAACGAAACAGTTTATCGTCGGATAACTGATGGTCGCGATCCCACTAACATCGAGGAATTAATCGCCGCGTTAAAATCGGATTTTAGGGATAGCTTCGATTCCCGTCGAGTACGCGCCGCGATAACCGCGCTTAAACGTTTGCCGCGCGAGAGTACGAAAGAATTTGGGGATCGCATTAGTATACTCCGTCAACAAGGCATCGACGCGATTTCGGAAAAACATTCCGCGGGTCAGGCAGAGGGATTGATCGCCGCGATAACCGAGGACGCCGTAGCATCTTTTATTGATGGGCTTAGGGACTCCGCGTTAAAAATGACTATAGGGAAACGGTTCCCAGACGATTTGGCAGGCGCGATTAAAAAGGCTGTAGAGTTAGAGCAGATCGCGAAAATCGAGAGTGGTGATTCGTCCGCGAAGACTCCAGCCCTTAAGGCTGAAGTTTTTCAAACAGTGCGGAATCAAGTTTGTTTCGGGTGCGGAAAACCCGGTCATTTTAAAGCCCAGTGCCCGGAGATAGACGCAGTTCAACCCGCGAGACCGCATTACCGAGGGAATACGCGTAGACCGTTTGATCGCAGGGGGGACTGGCGACGTTCCGGGACGGAAAACCGAGACGCGAGTAAAAACCAACCGTCGGGCTCGCGTGAACACGGACGTGGACGTGGTCGAGGCAGATTCGATAACCGCCGCATTAGTAATAATAATGGCCGGGGACAGAATCGCCATTTAAACTGGCCTGCCGCTCCTCAGACGGACGCACTGAAGAGCGAAACGCAGAACGAGCCAAATGCGTCTACACCGTCGGCTGCGAGTTCCGAGTAGTTTCCGCAGAAAATCCGCCGTGGATTAGAATCGGGAACGAGAATTTCGTCGGGGGAAGCGCGAGTTTTTTGATCGATACAGGGGCCTCGGTGAACCTAATCAAACAAAGCGCGTTAGTTTCGAGCCGCGAAATAAATTCATTTAAAATATACAATCTCACCGGTATAGGCAGCGGGACAGTGCGTACGTTAGGTGCCATCGAAATCCTCGTGAACAATAGGCGCGAAGAATTCCAGGTAGTAGACGATAGCTTCCCTGTAAAAGAATCGGGTATTTTAGGTATGCCGTTTCTGTGGTTCCAACAAGCACTAATAAAGCTAAATTCTAATCTAACGGGTAGCTTAGAGCTTAATGGTGCGGGACCTTCAATGAATCCAATAACACATGAATTACCTCCGCGATCACGGACGTTAATTAGGGTACCGGTCAAGAATTCGAGAGATGTAGGATATATAGGTCGGATCCCTTCCGCCCCCGGAGTATACGTAGGCGAGGCTCTCACTACACAGAAGGAAGGTTATGCAATAGTAGCTGCAGTAAATTCGCGTCCAGAAAAAGTAATACTTACCATCTCGCCTGTTGAATTAGAAGAAGTCGTCGCTTTGAAACCCGCTTCTCGTGTGTCCACCGAAACAGAGTTTCCTGAAAAAACCAAAGACAATGCCAATAGATTTAGTGCCATCACCAAACGTTTACAACTAGAGCATTTAAATGCCGAAGAGAAAACTAGCATCCTCCAGATCATCTATCAGTTCCCGTACCAGTTTCATTTGCCTACCGATAAACTTACCGTCGGAAATGTTCCTCCGCATCGAATAGTGACAACCGATGAAATGCCAATAAGCACGAAGCAATATCGTTTTCCACCCATTCATAAAGATGAAATTCACACTCAGGTCCAGGATCTCTTAGACAGTAATATCATTCGTCCGTCCAATTCACCGTACAATTCTCCCGTCTGGGTTGTACCTAAAAAATCAGATTCGTCAGGAAAGAGGCGGTGGCGTATGGTTATTGATTTTCGTCGATTAAACGAAAAGACGGTGGCCGACGCTTACCCTTTACCCCATATAACAGACATCTTAGATCAGTTAGGCGGTGCGAAGTACTTCAGTACCTTAGATCTCGCTTCAGGATTCCATCAGATTCCTGTTGCAGATGATGCTAAACCCAAAACAGCCTTTTCAACTCCACACGGTCATTTCGAATTTAATAGAATGCCATTCGGGCTCAGGAACGCCCCTGCTACCTTCCAGAGGGTCATGGATATCGCGTTATCAGGATTACAGGGAACAGAACTTTTTGTCTATATGGACGACATTGTAATTTACGCGTGTTCACTCGAAGAACATACTCGCAAGCTCAAAACTCTTTTAACTCGCCTCCAGAACGCCGGATTGCGCTTGGAACCGACCAAGTGTCACTTCTTGCAACGCGAAATCGGTTATTTAGGTCATATTCTCACACCCGACGGAGTTAAACCGGATCCCGGAAAGATTCGCGCAGTCAAAGAGTTTCCCATACCAAAAACGCGGAAAAACATTAAGCAATTTCTCGGACTCGTCGGTTATTATAGGAAGTTTATTAAAGACATGGCAAAAATCGCGAAACCGCTGACGAAACTCTTAAAAAAAGACATACCTTTTATTTGGTCTCCTGAGGTGCAAGAATCCTTTGAGACTCTCCGGAATATCCTGTGCTCAGAGCCGATACTTCAATTCCCGGATTTTACACAGCCCTTCGTTGTCACTACCGATGCGTCGAACTTTGCAATAGGTGCCATACTCAGTCAAGGTCCCATCGGTCAAGATCTTCCCATTGCATTTGCTTCCAGAACTTTAAATCCTGCAGAAACCAATTATTCCACGATAGAGAAAGAGTTGTTAGCAATATTATTCGGAGTCGAACATTTTAGACCTTATTTATATGGTAGTCGTTTTACATTAGTCACTGATCACCGTCCTTTAGTCTGGCTGAATAACGCGAAGGATCCCACATCGAAGGTCATGCGGTGGAGAATAAGATTAAACGAATATGACTTTGAAATAATTTACAAACCTGGTCGAGTCAATGCAAACGCCGATGCGCTGTCTAGGAACCCTGTTCGTTCGGAAATTGAAATAGCCCAAGAATTCAATGATTGTTCGCGCACTCCTTCTGTCGCTGATTCGAGGCGCCAAGGAGAAGCGATAGCCTGCGCAGGCAACCCGCGGCTCACTGGTTCCGAAGTGGATCGAGCTTCAGAGGAGGTTTCAGTTCTGAAAATAGAAAAACAAATTATGTCTGCGTTTGAGACGCAAGAAGTACAGAATAGTGAACAAGCCATGGTTAATCTAGTGAAGGAAGTAGATAGAGAAAGGAACACTGGAACAACTCACTCGGAGACACAAGAGTTAGGCGCCTCCGGTCTTTCGTTGGCTGAACGGTGCATCATCCTCACCCCGGGACCCGCTTCGGAAGTCGGGGCAATTAACTCGTCTCCGAGCGCAGCTTGGGATCTCGATGCTAGGGGTGCGTCTCACCAGCGGCCCTCATCGATTTCCCAGAATCTTGGTTCGCAAACGAGAATTGGGGTCTCTCAAAGGGTTGCGGGGTCCTGTGGAGATGAAATGGAAGTGGATGAGAGAGATGGAGGGACTTGCGAGTCCGAGAACCTTGGGTGTGGTGTGCCCGAGAAGAGGATCCACGAACCCTCGAAAAAAGTTAACTTGCCGGATGGGAGAGATCCAGGCGCGGCCAGGACTGCGGGAGTTGTTGGTCCAGTATTAACCATGGCAGATAGAACCGTGAATACAGAAATAGAACCTGCGAACGAACAGAGGGCTTTACCAATTGAAGTACAAAATCAAGATCAAAATCAAACTCAGAATCAGAATCCAATAGATAATTTTCCGGACGTGCCATACATTTCTACTACCAAAGACTATTTACACATGCGCGAAGACAATTTAGTACATTTTCTCCCGTTCGACCTAGATGCCACAGACCAAACTAGCTTCCACCTTTTCGAAAATGGATTAATTACCAGAGAAGAAATAAGAGGAAACCCAGTAGATCTCTACGAAGCCTTAGGATTACCACGTGGAAATAACTTCATATTCTTACTTTTTCCGACCCGTACTTGCCAGGAAGCCATCAGTCCAGAATCGTTGTCCACAACACTTGGGGCACTCAAAACTCTCCTAGACATCTATAACGTAAAGAAATTCAGTATTAGTCAAGACGCAGATTGGTTTAATTACGATCAAGATCTACAACTCGAAAACGTGCTCAGAGAAATCTTTAACGACAGTTCTTTTCAAATTACCATATGTACCGGGGAAATTATCACACCACCCTTCAATAGACGACAGGAAATCATCGCAGAATACCATAACTCTGTAGTAGGTGGCCACAAGGGAATAACTAAACTCCATAAATCCATCCGTAACGATTTCATTTGGCCTGGAATGGCAAAACAAATTATCGATTACGTAAAATCATGTCCAACCTGCCAGAGGAATAAAATTAGCGCAGCCAAAACGAAACAGCCGATGAAAATAACCGACACACCATCTAGAGCATTTGAGAAAATCCAAATAGACATTGTAGGCCCATTACCGGTAACGACGAAAGGAAATAGATACCTTCTCACAATACAGGATAATCTGACGAAATATTCTGATGCAATTCCACTTCAAGCAATAGATTCTTGCTCAATAGCCCAAGCTTTAGCCGAAGAATTTATTAGTCGGTTTGGCTGTCCACGCACAATACACACGGATCAGGGACGAAATCTAATAAGCCGCGTAATACAAGACCTGTGCAAAATATTTAAAATACAGCGCATTACCTCTACAGCATTCCATCCACAATCGTTAGGGTCCCTGGAGCGAGCTCACCGCGTATTCGTCGACTACCTGAAACATTATTGCGTAAAGTCAGATTGGGATAATTGGGTCCGTTTTAGCATATTCGCGTACAATACCGCCGTACATGAAAGCACGGGATTCACACCGCACGAATTAGTATTCGGGGTAAAAGCGATTATGCCTTCCGAATTTGCGAAACAACAAGTACCGCCGACATTTTCCGATTATCTAAATAACTTGTTTATTAAAATCACCACCACACAAGCGTTAGCCGCGACAAATTTGAACAGAGCGAAAGAACGTAGTAAAAGGCTATATGACAAAAATGTGCACCCCCGAAATTTTCAATGTGGAGATGACGTCTATTTATTGAAAGAACCGCGACAGTCAAAGTTTGATGAGAATTGGATTGGACCTTATAAAATCTCTCATGTATTTAACGACCTCACAGTAGAACTCGCCTTAGGAGGAGAGAAGCACAAAATAGTACACACCAACAAGTTAAAATTAGCATGCATTAGGCCAGAAAACTTAGATAATAACGCTTGAATCACCAGAATATCAATACAATAATTACCTTTGTCGGGTGGCAGCACATGTCGATCATTAACCTATCTACGGACTTAGCCAAACTTACACTACACTATTCTACACTATTCGCTACACTACTTATATCCATTCTAACCTACACCACAAATGTAATCTAGCCTATCACTTAATCAAACTTACGCTACACTTAATCCGACTACTCGCTAAAACATAATCTATTCGCATCACGAACCACTCGTTAACCTATTGTACTCGGATGGCGTCAGGCGTCAAAAAGCTGTTTCGACTAAAACACCTTTTTGTTGTTAAGGGGGAAGGTGTTACGTCACGCTGTGATCGCAACGCCGCTTGTGTCGGCAAGCAAGCCCGCGATAAAGCCACCGCGAATTAAACTACAGCCGCGAAACATAAATCAGTTATAGCGATTGCGATAGTAACGGTACACCAAGAAATTAGAGTCAATAGCTTTTGTATCTTAGAAATACTTAAAGTCAAACCAGGATGTGGCTAACTGCCAGGACGTGCCTAACAATAGAGGCTGTAGGGTATTAGGGATTGTTTAACTATTTTCAAGGCAAAAGGTTCCGAGAAAGCGTACCCAGGGGGTAAGCAGGCATCTGGCAAAAGGCAGTAAAAGTACAAATAGAAAAAGCAACGAAGAGACACTTTGTCTCTTCGTTACTAAGCAGGCCATTTCCTCTTGAAATAAGAAAGTTGAACAATAGGGCCTAAGTCATAAAGTAGTCTTGAGTTTTGGAGTCTTCGCCGAGCCTGCTGACCACATGGGGCCGCTTGGGCCTTCCCGCGTCCCCTCTCCACGCGGACCGACCCAGCGCCGAGCACGCGAAGCCTCGGCGCGCGCTACCCACCAAAAGCGAAAACATCGCCCCCGGAGCAGCCAACCAACGCCCAGCCGGGCCCCCATTGGGCCCCTACCCCAACGACGCCACGAGGAGGAGGACCAGGCGGAGTGGGAGGCATTGGGCCTCCAGAACTTTTCGCCGCGGAGATAAACTCACTTGGTCTTGTCGACTTGCTCGAGCGATTACCTTCTGTACAACAAAACATTCACAGTGAATATACTTCGTTTTTATCAACTTAATTCGGTGTCGAACTTTCATTTTGAACCACCCGCGATCGTCGAGCAGAGTGCTCAGCGCTCCACGGGCAACCTTTCCCACTGGTCCTTTTCAGGACCAACTTCAAACGCTCGGTAATCGCAACAGACAGATATCGAATTCTGTGTCTCAACGATTACGGGACTGTCAAATCACGTCGTTGAGTCACGCGATAGCATGAGCGTGACATCGCACCGTGATATAAGGGTGACATGACGGCACAGCCCTGTGGTGCTACGCGGTGGCAGGGACGTGATGCCACAAAATCGCAATATGCATTTAATCCCATACCCGTAAAAGAAAATTAAATTAAATTAGACTCGCGGATATTTGTTAACATGTATTTATTTTTTAATATTACATTTCATATATACACAATAAAATTCATGTTAAAAATATGTGTTTGTCGCCTATGTCTTCGTCGTCCAACTGATGTCCTGCTTCTAATTTTCTTCCCCTCGCCATGAGTCGGTGAACCATATACATGAAACAAAAATTAGACAATGTGAATTACAATTAGAAAGTCAGAATTTATCTTAGAAAATAATGGAAAGAATAGGAAAAGGAAACCAGATAAAATACATTATAATTGAAAGAATATGAAAAGAAAAGCAGATGAAAGCACTATTGTCAATGTGAATAAAGTATGAGCGTTGTAGAGTTTCAAATAGGAAAGAAATCTTTACGTACCTTAACTTATTTTTCTGATTTAGCTCCTTCGTCATCAGTTGAACCACCAGGAATATGAAAGTAAAGACGATTAAATACATTATTGTCAGTGTGAATAAAGTATGAGCGTTGTAGAGTTTCAAATAGGAAAGAAATCTTTACGTACCTTAACTTATTTTTCAATTTCGTTGATTCAGGAGCACCTTGGATTCCAGGGATTGGGTGCCACTTTAACATCTGTAACAAAACATCCATGTGAATCATACATATAATATTTGCCAATATATTGAAGAATACATGAAATAAATGAAAAGACAGAAACACAAATCTTACATTCTTTCACTGTGTACAATTTCAGTGACAATATATGTTCCTGTGTTAGAGGGAAGTGCACGTCCTTCCAAATCACTCCCACAGTTGGGAGTAACGGGCAATTCGCTTTACTTATTTTAATATACTCTTATTATTTTATATTTTATATTTGTTATGTTATGTTTTCTAGATTTAGGTTACTTAGATTTTATATATGTCTTTATTTTATTTTATATTTTGTATTTTTCTATATATTATATTTTCTACATTTAGGTTACTTAGATTTCATATACCTTTTTATTTGTTATTTTTTGACGCATAAAAAAATGTACTGTTCAAAATGAGATTACATATCAAAAAATCATGTCATCGTTTCCTTACCTTTTCCTTTCACCCATTCTACTTCCAACTTTGATTTTCATAAATAATAACATTATAATTGAGATTGAAAGATGTTAGCCGTCACCAATAACCTAGAATTATAATTCTACGCATGTCGAAGAGATCTCTTGACAGGTCATCGGGTTGCATATCTGTGACACGAGTCCGTGCAACGTGCCTCGGAGGCTATGTACCTGTCATGTCACACCACATGTCACCGCGTGGAAAAAAGTGGCTCACTCGATTGGCTATCTGTAATGTCACCGGGTGAAAATCTGTGACTCGAGCCAGTGTAACACCCAAGTGCCTCGACAGTGATGTGCTGGTGGTATCACACCGCATGTCACCACGTGGAAAAAAGTGGCACCGCCACACTTGGCTATCTGGGCTGTTTAATTTGACTTTAGGTTATTGCCTGTTAACGTAATTCTTCTTGGGCCCTATGGTATGCTTTTCTCTGGCCTTTTACAATTTCTGGGTACGCGATTGTCCTAAAATTAAAATTCTCTAAATCACGTACAAGCAATTTACGAAAACTTAATCCGGTCCTATTCATCGTTGTTAACAAAACCTTGTTTTCGAAAATCTTATTTCGCGATACCCACGCGTATTTCCCGAATTGCACCTATTGTATTTGATTTCCGCGCGTCTTTAAGCTGGTCGTATTCCGCGGTTCGCGAACGCGACGCGTGAAGTTATTGTTGTCGAGTCCGAAGTGGGGATTTTAGGTTTTGTAGGTAAACGAGGTAATTGTTTGAAAACTTTGTCTTTTTAATGAAACTTCCGTTAGATGTACCGATATACATTGGATGGTAACTGAAGAACTCCTCGAAAGCGCGCTCTGTGTTTCCTTATATAGAGTTATCGGCGACACACCGACGTTGGTCTTTCGTCGGTGTTAGCGTTTCTCGATCGATAAATTCCAATCGTTACCTTATCGTTACCTTATCGTTACCTTACGCTCTCCATTGTTGTCTTATCTACTATAGACGCAGGAAGTAACGGCTACCTTACATCTAGTAATTTTAGTCGGGGGCTCCCAACATTATTATATCAGCGACTACTAATAATACCGCTTCATTCCGACTTATTGTTAGTTCGACTGTGAATACGGCTTGAAATAAGTCGTCTTCTTAATGTTAAAACTAATCCGAAGCTGTTAAAGTCGACTTAAAATACCGACTGTGAATACGGGTGGCGCTAAAGTCACATTTTTCGACTAAGTTTTCGACTAACTAAGCCACGACTCTGAATACGGGCCTAGAATTGAACAGGGTTTTTTCTCTAATTAAGCATATTACGGATTGGAGGAGGGCTCATTTGAAAAAGGAGGGTTCAATGAAGGAAGCAGCACTCGCGGTTTCACCAAATTCAAATTACATTATATAAAAAAAAGGTGACAAAGGATGGCAAGAATCATCAAAATGTAATATCGAAGCAGCTCGAAATTAACAATAAGCCTTTGTACGCCATTCAATGTGTATCGTGAACAAAATCGTTTACACCACTTCCTTCATTGAACCTTGCTCTTTTAAATGAGTCCTCCCCCAATCCGAAATATGCTTAATTAGAGAAAAAATTCTGTCATCAGGCTAGGGTTTAGAATTCTAATTGGACTGTGAATACGCGCGGCGCTCAAGTCATCATGTCTGGCTCTGGCTCGGCTCAATTTCGGCTCATTCACGACTGTGAATACGGGCCCTAATCCCTATTTTCGCCTAATGTTTCGGTAAAACTAGGGTTTTAGTCGTTGACTTCGAAAGTCAGCAGCACCTAGCGTGCCCCCTTAATACGAACCCGCGTCTCATAATCGTGGGGTTGTGATCTCGCCTTTAATTGAACGTTAAGTTCAGGGCGTGACGTAACACTGGCCACTGCTGGTATCGTTGCCACGCGTCCTGTATCCTTTAACGTAGTTCAACGTCGCTGACAATACGTCAAGTGACGTGAAAAATGGCAGAAGTTGTGCCAAGTAAAAACGAGATTGAAGAGGTATTTAAGAGATTACGAGCTATTCCTACAAATAAGGTGCGTATAACCGAAGTCATAGCCATAAATTTGAATTATTTATTGTAAAATGGTACCAAGTGCAGCGTGAATTATTTCTGTAGAACGTACTCTATTGTCTACTCTATAACCCATAATGTTTTTTCTGTCACTTTCAATGCGCGTATGCTCAATTTTTTTTTTATACTAACACATATTAGAGAACAAACACATTTGGATTCAACATCAAATAAGTTTCTTTTCCCGATCCAAGGAAATAAGTAGTGCACTGAAGTCTCGTCATATGTGTACTTTCTAGAGTATTCACTATTGGTGATACATAAGTGCATATTGCCTATTGACTACATTCTTGTAACGTCACTGTAATTATTACCCCATTTTGTTTCAGACATGCTTTGACTGTAATGCCAAAAATCCAGCATGGGCCAGTGTGACTTACGGGGTCTTCCTCTGCATCGATTGCTCCGCTGTACATCGTGGGCTAGGGGTACATTTAACATTTGTGCGATCAACTCAACTTGACACAAATTGGACTTGGTTGCAATTGAGAAACATGCAGTTAGGAGGAAATGCCAATGCTGTTGGTTTTTATTCTCACACTCTTAGAACTCAAAGTTTTAAATTCTACGTAATAGTTTTGGTTTTGATTTTGATACTATTTTGACGTTTTTAGAGGAAATTTTTTGCACTACACAATTGTAATACAACAGATGCGCAATCAAAGTACAGTTCACGTACTGCAATACAGTATAGAGAAAAGTTAACACAAGCATCCGCACGAGCAATGCAATGCCATGGAACAAAGGTGAGCGTATGCAGTATTGTTGATATTTAAAGTAGGATGCATTTGCAATGCAGAGTGCAATTATATTATAATTATAGTTGTACAATATTGGCTTGTAGAATTAAAATCATACGTGTTTAATCATGTCTCTCTATCGATTATGTATTCTAATGCTTGAACTTCTTATCTCTGCAGGAAATAATATTTTTTAATGAATGGAGTATAACTGATTTCCACATTTTTGCATATTCCATATTAGTACTATTATTATTGAACAAAATGTAATTGAATTATATATCGCACATTATTATTCAGGGTTTTGCTTTCAGGCATGAATGGTGCTAACTGGATATAGATATGTATTTCGATTATTTGTTTTAGAAAATTGATATATGTTGCAGCTCCACATAGATGAAACCTCCGAAGCTATGCCAGTTGAGCAAAATGAAGCAGACTTTTTTGTAGAACATGGGGAAACTGATGTACATCAAAGTGGATCAAGAACAATTATGGGTAGAGATGCAGTTTTGGATTCAAATACAGCACTTGATGATATCGCGAGAAAACACAATGAAGATTCCTTGAAAAATGTAACAAGCACATTAGCGCCTACAGTTACACTCGGTGACCCTGTAACTAACGTAACTACAGAGCGGAAGCCAACCATTGGACTTCGAAAAGTTCAAACAAAACGACCTAATGTAAGGTTGTAATTAAATATGGGCAAATTAATGATATCCGTAATGGTCCGGAGTATAGTTATCTACTAACTAATCAGTTTCCATCTTGAACTGCGAGACAGAGAATGTGCAAAATGGAAACTACCAGGGACTATTACATATGTACTTGTCTTTTGTTGTAGTTGGGAAAGAAAACAATAGGATTGGGTGCTCAGAGAGTTAAAACAAACTTTGATGAATTAGAACGAACAGTTGCTGCGGAGAAGGAGTCACAAGAAAAAGGTAATGCAAATTATGGTCAAGAGGATGTTGCTAATCGTTTAGTTGAGAAATACGAGCTAAACTTGAGTGATCAAGCTAAAAGAGTACAAGAAAGAACAAAGCAATTTGGTTCTGTCAAAGCGGGGCAGGCCGAACGTCTTGGAATGGGCTTCAATACACGCGGGTAATTTTTATACCTCTTTTTACTATTATACTTCAATACATTTTGTGCCAATCCCTTATTATCTATTTCTTATTATCCTACGTTATCTCCAATACGAATTCTATATTAATCTCAAACCTGTTTAGTTAAAAGCAATGGACGATTCCGCGCCAACTGATTACACTTTGTTTACTCTTGGTCTCAGATGTTTATGAAACTTCGAAGATTTGTAAGCCTCATCGAAGCATCAAAAAAATCAATTGTGGCGCGGAATTACTCGAATGCGAAATGGATTGAAGTAATATATCAAATACAATATAGTTATAAGTAGTCTTGCATACTCATATAGAGCAGGATGCGAGATATAATATCTATACAAATACTGGATATTGCAGTGATTCCAGGACCCTTTTTCATTACAGATTCTATGCATTAAAAGAAGTAGGAGTATGCAAAAAGAGATGTTATCTCTTTCGTAGATATGAGCACTTTTATTTTGAGCTATTGAAAGTTCATGTCTCGCAAGAGAACTATGAAAGTCATGCAAATCTTTAAAAAAGTAAGGATACTTTATGTTGCAATTTTTCTTTTTTAAAGAATTTCATGACTTTCATAGTCTTTTTCCGAGACATGAATGTCCAATAGTTCAAAATAAAAGTGCTCGTATCTTTGAAACGATTAACACTTTGGTACTTTTTTTTGCATATTCCTACTTCTTTCGATGCTTAGAATCTGTGATGAATGAGGGTCCCGGAGTAACTGCAACACTCTGTGTAGACAGCATTGCGTAGACGCGTGTATACAAGTATGTAGTGGGACCATTTTAAGTGAAAAGAGTTGAATATTTGGTAATGCAAAAACATATGAATACGCTGTTTGCAAAATTATTGTTTGGTACCAACGAACACCTTATGAAACGCACATGATATTGTCACTGCGATGAAGAGGGAAATTTGAACATTAACATGTTCCTTTCAAATAAATTGTTCTATTCTCTGTGATGAGTTAATGAATACAGTGGTATGTGGCATGATGAATTTCCGTTTCATACATGGCCGAAAATGTGTGACGTTGCTAAGACTGGCGTATTGTGCAAATCCAGTTCTATAACTGCTGAGTCTGTACAGCGGCAACAGGGTCTCAGTCATGTACAATCCAGGTTCCTAGTTCCTGAGCGTCCGAAAATACTACATATTTTCGGCTTCATGCGAAAACAAAATAGATTATGTTACTCTATTTAAATTTCAATAATCAAGTAACTGTTACACGAATCATTTTTTCATATTGTTGCTCATGTGCGAAATATCTATCAGTTTTCATTTTAAAATATACATATGTTTACGTGTATGCCCATTTCTATTTTACAGGGTGTTTCAATGCCTCATGGGGTCACTCTAACCACGTACTCTGTGCGTCAATATAAGCCCGAAAGTCCAGTACCAAAATGGCGAGGTCTCAACCCTTGCGGAAATATGAGCGTAAGAATTTTAACCAGTTAAAACTTCATGTCTCCGAACTGAATCATGTGAGAGATGGGGGCTTTTTTTTAAAACGTATGGGAGGGTCGGGGCAATGTGAAAAAAATAGAAATAGTATAAAAATTATTGTTAGGTCACATTATTATTCCATTTTCATGGTTGAGTTGGAGGTTTCGGTACGAACAGGGGTAAGTACGGGCCTGAATCTCTTCATAAATATCGAATTATAGAAACCTTAATTTTTATATTAAATTTCGGCGTGACAAATGATCAAACTCAAGGGATACTGCTAGCTGAATCACAGTTTTATGTGATCTGCTGCTGTGGCGTTCGTCTACCTGCTCCCTAACGCGAGTTTACTCAGCGGGATTCGGTAGCTAGGCCCTTGAAATCAGCTGTGCCTTACTGACACGCTCATTGACCCGACGATTTCGAGTCTCGTATTGCAGCCATCAAACTGTAGTTGAGCTAGCAGTGCAGCGTGATTTTGATCATTTTTTACGTCGAAATTTTCTAAAAAAACCAAACTTTTTATGATTGGATATTTATAAGGGTAGATCAGAGAATGATCCTGATTCTTTCCAAGCCCGCACCTACTTGTGTTCGCACAGATACCTCGCGCTCGACCATGAAAATCGAAAAATAATGCAACTCAACAAAAATTTTTATATTGTTTCGAATTGCCCTGGCCCTTCCACACGTTTTAAAGAAAACTTCGCGTTTCTTCGCGAGGCTGAAAATGCCTCTTGCTTTATCCAGTTCACAGATATGAATTTTTAACTGTTCAAATTTCAAACGCTCATATCTGCGAAAGGGTTGAGATTTCGCCTTTTTGGTATTGGACTTTTGGGCTTGTATTGACGTGCAGAAGACGTGGTTAAAGTGCCCGTACAAGTCACTGAGTCGCCCCGTATATACATGTATATACGTGTATTTATGTACGTGTGTTTGTTTAAATTGCAGCGCCGCAAGCCATTCTGCTGTCGGTGACATGAAGACAATAACCCAGGAAACATCAGCAAAGACTATAACCACGTCTGAACCAAAGGGCAGAGATATTGATGTTGATCGTGATCTTTTTATCAACTTAGATGAATTATTCACAGCCTTACAAACCCCTTATACTAATAATTCAAAAGAAAAAAGCCGTCACGAAGAAACTGTTGTCATAGCCGAACCAGAACTTCCTAAGCGATTGAGTACGATAACTCAACCACACAATATTAAAGCTGACAGAACATTGACAACAGGAGAAGGAGAAGCACAAAAGAAGTTTGGATGCGCAAAGGCTATCAGCTCCGACCAATATTTTCAAGATTGCAAATCAGATGATTTAGTAAGTTTTAATGTACTATATTTTGTTGTGTTTGTTGTAACGAAATAGTATTATTTCAATTGCAGTGGGAGCAAAAAAACAATTTGCAACGATTTGAAGGTTCATCTAGTATTTCATCAGCTGATTACTTTGGCACTGAAGGCTCAACAGCAAATCCTTCAACAAGTTCTTTATCACTACGTTTAAGCAGTGGACGGACTGGGGTTGTGGACTTGGATGATGTTCGTGAGATCATGCGTCAAGGTGTACACAAAGTTGCAGGCAGGCTCAGTTCTTTTGCCAATGCTGCTGCTTCCTCCATACAGGACCGTTATGGACTTTGAACGAGAAATTAACACATTTTATTAAAACCGTTATTAAAGTAACATTTGAACCTTCCTGGATGATTATTTGAAATTGTAAATAAAAGCTTGTAAGTCAGCTTAGCCTAGACGAACCTCAAACTGGATCCAGAATTATACTTATAGCTGTCGAATAGCTTTCCGAGAACAGTAACCAACACTATTATCACTATTGTTGAAAGATTTTTCTTTCGTGGATAAGCATGGATAAGCATGGATTCGACGCAACGTTTAGTCTAGGATACGGCATTGTAGTCCGGTGGCGTGAGAATCACCCTATATTGTAAAAGCTACTTGTCTCCTATATATTATCGTAATTGGGTTGATGAAATCCTTGCATTGAAACTGGTGCCAGAATAAGTAAAGAAAACATTTTTCTTATTTCCATTGTCAATAATCATGATGTCCGGATTCGCCAGCTGACCAATGTTTATGCCAATTATAGGTCAATATGGCCAGGTCAATAGGTGCCAATTAGGCCAAAATATAGGTTTATTGATTGATGATTGCAGTTTTGTCCTCGCACATTCTAAACTAGGACTGGATTCATTTGAAAGAGGAGATTTAAATACATGAAGTCCTGATCGCTACTTCTAAAAACTACTGTAATTGAGTGAAAAAAGTTTGATAATGTCAAGGAAAAATTAACAATTTGTAGCTGTTAAATTGAAATTTTTCAAGAGACGCGGAGGCGTCTCGCGCCAAGTATAAGTAAAGAAAGCACGACGAACCGCACGCGAGCGGCCAAGACTCTTTTTCCGAAGTACAGCGAAGCCCCGTCTATTTTTCCCTATACCGAGATTTGCCTATCTAATATTTCTCTTTTAAACGATTTATGGAACAAAGTAAAGACACGAATCGAAACAGTGGATTTTTCCGAGTCGATCAAGATCGGAACGGTACAGATCCGTGCACTTGTTCGCAAGATATCGATTTTAGAAATTAATTTGTTGACGGAACGGTTCGCCGAGGTTGTGACGTCGATCGTGATGTCACGGCTCTGATTCTCCTTCGCCTTTCTACTACTGGAGCCTCAGCGGTCTACTCATACTCATCTCCTTGTCCACCGCTCGAGTTCTGAAGATTGTCCTTGTTCAATGTGTGTCCCTGTGCTCACACCTCTGTCCCTGTCAGTACTTGTCTCCTTGTCTACCGCCCGAATTCTCTCCTTGTCCAACGCCCGGATTCCTCACGCCTACTTCTCTCGTTGTCGATCTTCAGTTTCCTGTGTTTGTCCTTGTCTATCTCTTGAACTTCTGTCGCTGAATACTTTTCGCTGTTCGCTGTGTATTCCTTGCCTACCTTTCCTATAACAAGAGATGCGGCCGCTTCTCGCGTCAAGTATATCCCAACAAATGACACTACATTGTCCATGTAACGTACAAAAGTGCGCCGAGTATACCGGGTGAGTCAGTGACTCTTCCTGTCGCTTTAACTAGTTATTCTAGGCGCTAATCTAAGCCTAAAAGTCCTGAGTCAAAAGGGGGAAATCTTAACCCTTTCAGAATTACAGGGGTTTGAAATTTTAAATTTAAAAAAATCATATCTTCCGACGGGATAATGCTAGTCACGGGGTTTTTTCTAGAATGTGTGGGAGGGCCGAAGCAATGTGGGGGAAAAAATAGAAACGATGTAAAAATTATTATTAAGTCGCATTATTATTTATTTTTCTTAATCGAGTAGGCAGTTTCTGTATGAACCGTCTACATTTTCAAGTCTGACAAAAATCAGAGACCCCAATAGCCAGTTAGATGTAAACGTGACACCCATTAATGAAAGGAACATTTATTTTAATTTCTATTATTTATTTTTATTAATTACATCCAATATACAGGGTGAGTCACAGAACTCTGACTTTTGAGATATTTCCATGAGTTTTGGAAATAGGCGAAAACTGTCCAGGGGAAAGTTGTATGGCTCGAAGAGATTCATAGAATGGCACTATAGGGATCTTTTTCCGAAGGGGTAGTTTTTCGTTATTAATGTTAACTCAATTTTTTTAAATGGGTCGACCTACTTTTTTTTGATATTCTGAATGCTGAGGTCAAGCCGAATTCAACGAGCTATGGCAAAAGCTGATGGGGGCTATTTCATCCCCCCTGGGGTTGAGATTTTCTAATTGAAATATCTCATGAACTACACTTGGAATCAAAATTAAAGGATCATTTTTCATCAGTCGAAAAGTTGTCGATGTTCGCACAGCTGTAACTTCGTAAAAAAAAATCGTAAAATTACGAATTTTTTTTTAAATGAAAGCTTGAAGTCTCTACTTTACAACCGTCTACTTGAAATTTGATTTGCACGCATTGCGGCTGTGGTAGCACATAAAATATGAGGGCATGTTTTTGTTGCAAGAATTTGCAAAGTTCAACGAGCGCTACGGTTTTTCGTGACACACATACACATATGATACAAGTCCGACAGTGCAACCTCTGCGTGGTGTTCCTTGGGTTATTCTAATGCCGGCGGCTCTGGTTTTATTCAAAGTGCCATAACTTTGCAAAAAAAAATCGCAGCGACATGAGTTTTTTTTTAAATTAAAGGGGAAGCTTTGGGCTTTCGAATGCCGTAAACCGCTTGGCTGAAAAAAATTCACGAAAAACCGTAGCGCTCGTTGAACTTTGCAAATTCTTGCAACAAAAACATGCCCTCATATTTTATGTGCTACCACAGCCGCAATGCGTGCAAATCAAATTTCAAGTAGACGGTTGTAAAGTAGAGACTTCAAGCTTTCATTTAAAAAAAATTCGTAATTTTACGATTTTTTTTACGAAGTTACAGCTGTGCGAACATCAACAACTTTTCGACTGGTGAAAAGTGATCCTTTAATTTTGATTCCAAGTGTATTATCCAGTCGGGAGATCTGAATTTTTAAATGCCCAATTCTTAATCGTCAATATCTCGTAAACAAAGCCGCTGTTTGCAAATTGCCATACGTTTTTTTCTCTTATTTGGGGCAATAGAATCACCTCCTGAAGTTTCTATTGTTAGTAGCTTTCTACCCTGTATGTCATAGCGCGTCTCTTGACTAGAACACTTGGCTTCGAGCGGTACAGATAATGATAAGCTGAGGAAAGGCAAGGAGCGAAGAACTGGGATAATCGAGTGGAGGGGCCTGGGCCAGTCTACCATGGGTAAGGGGACCGCGAGGGACTGCGCAGTGAGCTCGGCTTGCGAGCATTCAGGAGTGCTCCTGCTCTCATTTCTTACCGAGCGGGAATATTCAGTTGAGTCCTGAAAAGGGCTAGGAACACGACTGGATTTTGTGATGAACAATTGAAAGGACAATATGTTGGAAAAAATGTTAGCGAAAGTATATTTTCGAACGCCTTCGTATAAGCGTTTCTACAAGAAGTAATGTTTGTCAAAGCGGTCTCAGAAAATGTCTGAGGATCCTCTCCAGAGGCCAAGTCCTCGAGGCCCTGGTTCTCCCATTCCGACTGGTCCTCCTCCTCGTAGCCGCGTCAGAGTAGGGGCGGATGGGGGCCTGATTGGGCGCTGGTTGGTTAGCGCGCTACGAGATTTCGCATGGAGAGGGAACATAAGAAGGCCCAAACGGGCCCATGTTGTCAGCAGACGTAGGCTAATTGTAAGACTGACGTTCACGTGTAATTTATGACTGGGGCCTATTGTACGGACTTCCTATTTTAGAGAGAAAGTGTCTCTTCGCTGTTTTTTCTATTGCTTTTTAAGTGCCCTACTGTTAAGTGTCTGCTCGACCCCCTGGGTACGCTTTTCAGGAGCCTTTACAAATTTACAACTTAAACAAATTCTAGGTACCCTACGTCCGCTGCTATTAGGCACGACCTGGCAATTAGCCACATATTAGCTGCACTCTAAATAACTCAGAAGTACAATTCCTATTAATGAAAGCCTAACATTTGGAGTACATTGCTTTGAATCTATTTTATTACGCGCGCTTTATAGATTTCGCGAAGTTAATCCGAATGCACAGCTATAAATTGAGTCGCGGGCTATGATACGCGTTTAATCAAGCGTTACGTTCACGACGTGACGTAACACGTTAATACTGTTGCGTGTCGAGCGGAATGTTCCTAGGTATAGTCCTGAAAAGGACCGTTGTTGGCGGTGGGATCGATGCCCGTGGAGCGCGACGCGCTCTGCTCACGATCCCGATGTGAAAGGAATTGAATTTGAAATAAAAATGAAACTGATTTAAAGGAAACTGAAGTTTTAGGTTTATTGAAAACCTTGTGGACACAGAGCTCGGAGTATGTGTTCGCTAAGCGAGTTGGAAAATACAAGTGATGTAAAGTTCGCAGAGTTTTTCCCGCTGGAGCCCTCGGAACTCCCACTCCGTGTCGTCGTCTTCCTCGTGGCAGCGTCAGGGTAGGGACGCAAGAAGGCCCCTGGTTGGCGGAGAACTTCTGGCGTCTTCGGATGTGGGTGGCCCCGGGCGTCGAGGCGTTAGCGCGCGAAGTCCCACGGTGGGCCGCTTGGAGAGGGAAGCGCTAAGGCCCAAGGGAGCCCACGCTGTCAACAGACACTTGGAAAGGTCTTGATTCGAACCTAATTTATGACAGGGCTCTATTGTTGGTGTTTTCCGGCCTCGAGTAGTGGCCTGTTTTAATATTGAGAGGTCTAAGTGTATTTTCGCTATGTCAAACTACTTTATTGGTTTTTTCCAAGTGTCCGCGTAACCTCCTGGGGTGCTTTCCGAGACCTTTTACAATTCTAAGTACTTCTAACAAATTTACAAATCCTACATCCTTGGTTTAAGGCACGTCCTGGCAATTATGCACATGCTAGCTTGACTCTAAGTTAACTAAACACAATACCTATTCAAAAGACTCTAACATTTGGTGTACATCTCCTATTTCTGTCTAGAAAACTTTCTAGATAGAATTTATGGTTTCCGTGTGCTTATTCGTATTTCCCGGCGCTGGTTTAATTCGCGGTTCTATGGTCGCGGCTTTAATATCGCGGATCTAACGTTACGTTCACGGCGTGACGTAACAATACCATTAGGAACCTCTGTGAGCCCACATGAATACCCTGTTCCACCGCAGCCAGTCTCCGTTGCGTGCTCTTTTATGTAGAGGCGCACGTGAAGCGAGTTACGAAGAATCAGGTCTGAGAAAAGGATATTTTGGACGAAAAATTCCAACATAAAATCCGCATCTCAGCAACGGGTGAACGGATTGTCTTGCTGTTCGTGTCAATTGACTCAGAAAAAGTCAGGAAGGCCAATGGAATAGTCATTGCTTCAATATATCGTGCCAGTTTAAAGATTGTTTTGGGCTACCATCGGAATTGGCCCCGAAATCGAGTTCGCTCGCGTAAATGATACTTGTAGCGCCGACGCCAGGAGCTGCGGTCGGCTATTTTTATTTAAGTACGCGGTATGCAGGGCTCTGAAGGCTGAAGCTTCCTCTTTAATTTAAACAAAAATGAAGTCGCTGCGAGTTTTATGCAAGGTTACGGTACTTTGAATGAAAACTGAGCTGCCGACAGTAGAACAAGCCAAGATACACCATGACATATTGCTTCAGTAAGGTTTCGATCTTATCCCACACAAAACATTACCTTGACAATGTAATATAAAAAACTGTGCGCCAAGTATAAGCAGAGTTGTATATTAATCCCCGAAAAATCAGGAAAAAAATGTCTAAAATGATGTTTACTAAGCGTGTATAGGAAATACGATTTACGTCACGTTGTGAACGTAAGACGAGGTGCGTGGAAATATAGCTGCGAACATAGAGCCGCGCATCAAATTGGTAAAATTAAAGGCAATCGCGCGGGAATCAATAAATTTATACTTTGAAGCTTTTAAGAGAAGATGTACATCTAATGTTAGGTTTCTTGAATAGGCATTGAATTTTGAAGATTATTTAGAGTCAAGCCAGCATGCGGTTAATTGTCGGGATGTGAATAAAGCAGAGGACGTAGGATTTCTAACTTTGTTAAAGTACTTAGCATTGTAAAAGGCCCCGGAAAAGCACCGCAGAGGGTTAAGCAGACACTTGGAAGAAAGTTATAAAGTAGAGATAGAAAATAAAGAAAAGACCCTTAGACCCTTCAATACTAAGCAGGCCACCACTTGATATAGAAAATTCAAACAATAGGGCCTAGCCATATAACATTCTCGGGTTGAAGCTTTCACCAAGTATCTGCTGACCACTTGGGTCTGCTTGGGCCTTAGCGCGTTCTCTCTCCAAGCGGTCCACCGTGGGACTTTGTGCGCCAACGCCTCGAATCCGGGGGCCATCCACAACCGAAGACGCCCGAAGACCTCAGCCAACCGGGAGCCTTGCTGCGTCCCTACCCCGATGACGCCGCATGGAAATGACGAAACAGAGTGGGTGTCCTGCAGGCTCCAGAGCGGAAGTTATGTTATTATTTCTATTAACGTAATTAATAAATATATTTCGAAGAGGCTCTCATTCCTACACAATAAACCACCCTGCGGCAATGTCGCCAACGCATCGGATACGATCAAACCACATTACCTGCGCTTAGCATACATACACAACTTATCTGAATCTTTACAGAGAAAATTGTCAAAATTTAATATCAAGGTTATACACAAAAATTGTAATACCTTACAACAGGTACTAGGCTCCAATAAAGATAAGTTAGAACATTTGGTTAATGCAGACACGGTGTACCAGATCAACTGTCTTGACTGCAAGGGAAAATATATAGGTCAGACCAAGCGGTATTTAAAAAGTAAAATCAAAGAACATCAAACCAACTGGAAGAATAACACACTGGCACACACATCTTTAACTACCCATATGCTTGACGACTTACACTCCTTCGATTTCACCAATGTTCAAATCATAGAAAAAGAATCTGACCTCCTCAAGCGTTCCATTTTGAAAATGTTACATAATAAATCCTGTCGTCACTCGGTTAATAATAGAGCAGATCTCCATAAACTCCACAGCATCTACAATTTTCTGATCTAATATCTCTCAACACTTAACTAGTTGTTCTGATACACCACCTCATGTATGAGCACTGTTATCCGCACCTTTACTGTACTCTAGTCTTACTACCGTTTCGAATCCGCCGCTTCTACTGTCGTTTACGTTTATACAATTGATCACCGATTATCGATCGCACCTGCGACTAATCACTTTATACTTCAGCTACCAACATCTAACGTGCGACCGGCCAGGCGTGGACTGCGTCCCATTACGCCTTGTATCTTTGAATTAGCAACATGTGATCCTCGGTGCTTTGGGTCGCGAAGTGCGTCGTGGTGCAGTATAACATGGTCGCTCATTTCGTTGTGTTATAGTCTGCTGCGGTCCATCGTCATTTGTGACTATAAGTTGACCAGAGCCAATTGTTATGGGCTAGCCTTGCGAGACCGTTTTTTAATCCGTTTGGTTACGGCAAACGTGCTCACTCCTGAACCTTTAAGGGTATGCGAGCCCAATCAACAGTCGCCAACTCGAATAAGCCTGAGATTAATTAAGTTCCATACACATCTCGTTGCGCTAATGTCAATGAGCACTATTGGCAAAATAATACCTTTCAGGCATATTCTCCTTGACGGTCGAAGCTCATTGGTACAGGATGTGGTTTACGGGTAGGAAAGACCCGGCTTGAGGTAACACACGGCGTTCCACGAAGGCGCTTAGTCTCTCTCAAGTCTAACGGTGTCTTTAGGCAGGTAGCCCTACTTATATAATCGTTCTTTAAACTACCCAACTGTTTCCCTGATTCGCGAGGGTGTCAGTCCAGAGACCCGTCCTACCAGGTGTATAGTCAGATCTTTAATTGAGGTCCAAACACATCTCACTGCGCTATAGTCAATGAGACCTATTGGCACAACAATATTAATCCGATTATACCCGAGTCGGTTCGAAGGTCCCTAGAAAGGAAAAAAGGTTTAGGATGGCTAAAAGGTAAATGCTTGAAGTACCAGACGGCGTTCCACGAAGGCGCCGAATCTCTCTCGAGTCTTATATTACCCCGGATAGGAATATTTGAGCGGCTAAATATTCCTACACTAAAATGTGGGTTCTATGCACGGTGTCGCTTTCAGTGTTGTTCGCTATGACAGGTGGTAATTGAATGTAGAAAAAGGAGTAATTGACACGAAAAATAAGATAACTATATTGAAATAATTGAAAAGAATAAAGTATACAATCGTTTTAAGTGTATGTTCGTTTGTTACAGAATACCTTTGTGTAATCCTCGTCTGTTGGTACAGATATGACTCGCGGCGTATTTGAATGCTTATGAAAGTAATCGCAACTAATGCAATGATTTGGTCGAAAGTAACGCGTACGATCTTCCTCGGAGTAACCCCGTACGCCAACGTCTGATTCTTATAAAGAGATTGAATAGTTTGGTCGAAAGTAACGAATACGATCTTCCCCGGAATAACCCCGTATTCCAGCGTCTAAGATTTGTAATGGTTTGAAGAATGCTTCGAAAGTGCCTAGCACGATCTACTACAAGGAGGACAGAGCTTCGCCCTTCGGGAAAGAATCAAAGACTGAACTCCCAGAGTAGAATTTTCGGTGGTTTATATAGTCGAGCGCGCACCAATTTCTCGGAAAAAGTGGGGCTAACCCTTAGGATTTTCCTAGACAAGCCCTAGGAGGTAGCTGTATGACTCAAGCGCGTCTTGCATGCAGCTGTGTATGAATCATTGCAGCAGGGGCTGCATGGGAATGTTTACAGGACTGGGGTATCTGAGGCACTGTTGGCTCGAAACTAAGATTTCTTCTAAAATATTCGAAGGTTTTAAAATTGAATAATTTGATGTGGAACTGCGAGGACATAACAAAATCAGGGATATTAATTTTAGTTTTTTACATTGTGACTTTACCGAACCCACACACACCACACGTACCACCGCTTTCTGCTTGGTCTTCATTATCTTATATACTTTGTGACGTAACGTTTTTTCGAGCGTTCCGTCTGACCGGCCCCAGCGGAGAGTAGTCGCCACCCACGCCAGGAAGGGGGGGGGGGGGGGGGGGAAGCGTTAGAATACGAGAACTAGGATTAATAACCAAGCATGTTTTTGGCGAGTTTGATAGATAAGATCCGCGATTCCGGCCGGTTTGATCGCCCGGACGGAATCGCAGCCACCAGGGAGCAGAGCCGCACGAGGAGACGGAGGGGACGCCAGCCGATCAGAACAGGATACACCATCTGGGAGCTGCTGAGGAAGATCCTAATTAGCCAATAATTAGGCTAGGCGGTGTAATCGGCAGCGCGAGCTTCGGCTGCCAACCCAGAGTAAAACGGACTTCACTTGGTTTCCGGCGTGCGTGGCGAACGGCCGCTATATTTGTGAGTAGTTTTGTGGGTGCCAAGAGTTTCGGCCCCAGTCAAGGATTGTTGGATGCGAGCGGGTAAGCGTTGTTTCCTTCCTTACGTGATCTACTGTGCGCGGTTCTGGGCGGATATCGGTGATGGCTCTTTGCGGGGTTTGATTAAAGGATTAATTCGGTGGGTCAGTAAGTCGTGGGAGGAACAGACCAGGGGAGGTGTGACCGGGGCAACAAAGTCGCGCGGTACGCGACATCTTCGAGGGGGGCCCCCGGCCCTCGAAGGCCTCTCCTGGGACAGGCTAAGAGGCGACCGAAGGGCACCGAGTTTTCAACCGGGTAGAGTAGCTGACCTCCCTTCGGGAAACCAAGTCCTCCGTGCTCGGAGTAATGAGCGTTGATTTGGCCGCGCGAGAGGCGGGCGACGGCTGAGATATTTGAACGCGGTGGCGAGCGATTGTGTGGCCGCGTGTGTCGAAGACCGATAGCAGTAGTTAACGCGGCAGGACGATTTAGCCGTGGTTGATGTAATTCACTTGTGATAATAATAATGCTTTCTTTGGGACTCAGAATTAACCGATATTTGTTTTGTTGGCTCGGCCGATCCCGCCGTGATCGGACGGTCGAGCTTTCTGGTTTTCCTTGTTCGGGCTTTGCACGAATCCTTGACCCACAACGAGCTAGTCGGAAACGGCTGCGTACGAGATAATTCTCCGCGCGATTCGAAACATCTACCGGCCTCTTCTACTATAAATTTTGGTCCTTTCGGGGGCCTGGCGCCCACTTCAGGGGCCGGCGAATCGTGTGTAGGTGCGGACTTAGTCACCCCGTTGTCAAAGAACGGACTTTGCGAGCGAATTCGGCATCGCGGACGAACACGGTCGGCCGCGAGAAAAGAATCGTCGTCGCAACTTATATATTTATATTGTAACGAGGCGAACGCCTTGAAGACCACCGCGAACGCCAGCGGCACGCGGACTCGCGCGGCATAGCAACCGCGATATCGATTTTAGCCGCCGCGGTGGGGAATACATAACGACGGATGGGTATAAAAAGCATGCAAGGACCGATAGAATCAATTAGCCGTATCCTCTGGGAGAGGTCGAGGTAAGATACCACGGCCGCCTAGAGGAATTGAGGAGAGGACGAAGCTTGGCTCTCGGCTACCTAACGGCAACCGGAGAGTACAGGGGTTGTACCTGTGCCTTCTCTGGAGGAGAGATCGGCTATGAAGCCGGTCCTCCTCGTAGAGGGTGATCGGCTATGGAAGCCGGTCCCTCCTGAGAATGGTACGGAAAACGCCCCTGGACGCCGGAATGACGGGAGAGTACGGAGGCTATCTCCGGGTCGCTCCGGGTATGGAGAGATCGGCTTTGAAGCCGGTCGCCTGCCTACGGGGTAGAACCGGGGAGCCCTCCGGACGCCTGTCCGGGAAATTTTAATAGTAAAGTGCCCTGGGGTACTCTGGAGGGAACGGAGAGACTGGCCTAAAGGCCGGTCGCCTCCCGAAGGAGTCACACCAGGAGGACCTATCACCGTCGTTTTCGCGAATTGAATCTGTTCACTGTCCTATTCTAACCTGTACTCATGTAACCTCCTGTAATAAATCCTCGTTTTACCTCCAGATCCGAATTTTCCCTTCGAACTCCACATCCTATCCTACAATCAAGAGACGCGGTAGCGTCTCGCTCCAAGTATATATATAGCCGAGCGCAGCTCCTGGCGTCGACGCTACTAGTATCATTTACGCGAGCGAACTGGTTCGCGCCTCCTATTCTCATGGTAACCCATAACAATCTTTAAACTGGGACGATATATCGAAAGAATGACCATGCCATTGGCCTTTATGATTTTTTCTGCGTCGATTGATAATAAACAGTAATACAATCCGTTCAGCCGTTGCTGAGATATGGATTTTATGTTGTAATTTTTCGGCCAAAAAAGATCCTTTTTTCAGACTCATGTGGGCCCACAGAGGTCCATAATGGCAGGAGCACTCTCGAATGCTTGGAAGTCGAGCTGATCGCGCACCCCCTCGCGGTCCCCGTACCGTCGACAGACTGGCCCGGCCCCCTCTTCCCGATTATCCCAGTTTTTCGCTCCTTGTCTTTCCTTAGCTTATCCTCAGCTTAATTATTGCATAGTGTCTTGTGACGTTATGGTTATTGTGATTACAACGCAGGTAAGTTTTGGCCATGTACACATCCTTAGGAGTATGAGATTAAAACACACTTTACGTTATGACTCCCAGGTTTAGAGTCCCCTTCAGTTATATTATAACATTCTGTCAATAAAATTAAAAAACAAACACGAAAAACCTTATCCATTTCCTACATTTGGCATTAAGTATGGGACTAGAACAAAGTGCGTAGGGAAGGTGGTAAGTATTAATGCTAACTTACTTTAATCGAAGGGTGACGGAAAGGTTTGAAACATGAACTTGTGGGGTCAAACGAGCCTGGAACGCTTGCATACAAATAAATGACATAACGAAGCATAAAATTCTATATCTCAAAGAACAAAACTTGTAATCAGTGGCGTTCCAATTCTGTACGTTGACAAAGTCCTATGTAAAGAACAGACTATGTATATATACAATGTACAAAGGTGATTATAATTATGAATGTTAGTGTATGTGTGGTATGAAAGTGTATAGTATAAAATTATATGTATAAAAGTATAAAGGTATAAAAATGTGAAGGTATATAAAATGTATAAGGTATATACAGGGTGGTCGAAAAAGATGGAAACACCTGAATATCTTCTGAGGAAAGTAAAGTTTCGAAAACTTCAATACTGTTTCCTTTGTAATTTTTTCCGCTCTTTCGAATGGCGTACTCAGTTTTTGGGTCCAATGTTAAGAAAGGTCCCAAATCGGACCCAACTTAAAAATTTTAAATGGAAACCCCTATTTTTTATTGCAGATTTGAATTCTACGGGAAATTTTACGTCCGAATATGAGGTTTTTAATATTAAAATAATTCATTTTTGGGCCTGAAAATGGGCCCGAAATGTTGAAAACTACGGGCATTCTGAAACCGTTTAAGTTCAATAAACTTTACTACGGTTTCTTTTGTAATTTTTTCCGTTCTTTCGAATGGAGTACTCAGTTTCTGGGCCTAATACCAAAAAGAGGTTCAAGTCCGACCCAACTTGAAAACTTTTCCGACGAAATACACTTCGCGTCATTCGCGAAGTCGGAAAATATTGGCTCAATATTATTAAATATCATATGTCAACATAAAATTTTGCCAATGGTAAATCATCAGATAAACTACCAGTTTCGTGAACAGTTTTCAAGTTGGGTCAGACTTGAACCTCTTTTTGGTATTAGGCCCAGAAACTGAGTACTCCATTCGAAAGAACGGAAAAAATTACAAAAGAAACCGTAGTAAAGTTTATTGAACTTAAACGGTTTCAGAATGCCCGTAGTTTTCAACATTTCGGGCCCATTTTCAGGCCCAAAAATGAATTATTTTAATATTAAAAACCTCATATTCGGACGTAAAATTTCCCGTAGAATTCAAATCTGCAATAAAAAATAGGGGTTTCCATTTAAAATTTTTAAGTTGGGTCCGATTTGGGACCTTTCTTAACATTGGGCCCAAAAACTGAGTACGCCATTCGAAAGAGCGGAAAAAATTACGAAGGAAACAGTATTGAAGTTTTCGAAACTTTACTTTCCTCAGAAGATATTCAGGTGTTTCCATCTTTTTCGACCACCCTGTATATAAAAGTATATAAAGATATGTTAGTGTGTTTGTTGTCTATTAATATTGTTAGTTAGTTTTTTTTTCGTGTGTGTGTTTATTGCTCGTCGTTGTCAATTTCTGTTATTTGTACTCCTCCGAACCTTTGCGTCGTTATTATCACTGTCCGTCTCATTAGTTCGTTCTGTAATGCGTCTATTTCCGCTACTATGTCTGTTGCGTCTCGTCGTCTCAGTTCACGTCCTTCCTCATCTATTTCTATTGTCCATTTCTGTTCCTCTATCCCTCTTTGATCCGTCTGTACCTTCTGGTCTTTGCATTCGTGTTTTTCTCCTTCCGTTTGCGTTTTTTGGTCTTTGTTCAACTTTTCCGTCTGCTCTGTCCCTGGTTTCTCGTTTCTAGTCGTGTCTTCCGTTTCCTCCGTTTGTGTTGCCTGTCCTCTCGTCCATTTCGTTAACATTTTGTCGTCGTTCGCGGGTGTCATTTTGTCTTCGTACTCCTTCTTTATTGTCTTTATTATATTCTTCGCGCACGTCTCCATATGTCTGAAAATTTCTGTTATGGCCATCTTCTCGTCACATAAGCCACACCTCTTCATCCTGGTCGGCTGTTGTTGTTGTTCCTCCTCCAACAATTACAGGCATCTCAGTATATGGTCCTTTCCCCGTCTGGTTATCCCCTCACAAATTGGCCACATCATTTCCGGTCTTGCCATCTCTTTCGTCATGCTTACGCTGTTGTGTTTGTTTTCAATTGTTTATTAGTTGTTGTGCGTTAATTTCATGAATTGTTAGTTGCTGGGGTTATTTACCTGTTATGTTAGGATTATACTATGGGATATCACTACGTGTTATAGGTGTTAGCTCTATTGCTCTCGGAATCATCTCGTTCGCGTTATGTGTTGTCTCTACATCTCGTTCGCGCCTCCCCGGATCCGTCCTTCTGTCCCGTCGTATGCAGTATGTCAGTCCACGTATTACTTGTCCGATTCCACAAGCTGGTAATTTCCCTAACATTGCGCTTATCGCTATCACTGGTGCTACCGAAATACCTATGTACTTTAATACTGTTTCTATCCATGAGAATCTTTTGTGTATGTTATTTATTTCTTTCGCTTTACGTATTACCGTTTTCAGTGCAATTTCGCCATTGTCTAAATTGTCGTTCGTGCTAGTCCTTTCTAACCCTTGTAAAAACGTTTCGGTTTCCGTTAATATGTGTGTGAAATTTGTTACATCTTGTCCCTGTAATTCGTCGCGTATAATTTTTGTTACGTTTAGTGTATACAATGTTTTGTTCGGTACTGTTATTGAAATATTCGATACTATGTTTACTGAGGGTATTAATGTCGCCGCTTCTGTTCGCGCTGTACAGTCTTCGTCTAACGTCAGTATGCCTACTTCGCTTATTGTTTCGATTTTTGAGTCCTGTCCGTCGCATGTCATATAAAGTGGTTCGGGTTTTGGTGCTGTAAATATCCAAGAGTTTGTATTTTCTATTCTCGTCCAATATGTTGTCCTCAGAGTCCTCAGTCTTATGTCGCAGTCTTCCAGATTTCTAAATTGTGGGTTAACTAGTATACGGATTTCACATTCTGCGTCGTTTCTAACTTTCTGTATCGGGTTTATTTGCTCGCATATATAGTCTGATGTCACCGTCTTGCATGTCGATAAGTCTTCAATGTTATAGTAATCTTCGAAATTCGTCGCTATTGCCGAGTATTTTGTCGATGGTTTTATAAATGCGAATTTTACTGTCTTGTTATTGAATATTTGGTGTATCGGTACCGGAATGTGTTGGTATAAGTTACATCGTACTGTGTCCAAAAGTGGTACTTTAATTACGTAGACTAATTTTTTGCCGTTATGATATATCGCAACCTTGCTAAGTGTGATCAGTTGAGTAATATGCGTCGTGTCTAGTGGTACCGGTAGCTCGTAATTCGTTATTGTCTGTTGAATGTTCCTTGCGCTACTTAAAATTTGCTGTGTCGAAAGCACCTGTGGGTGAATCTGTCCAGTCTTTGCGAATAATGTAGCTTCGATTATTTTGTTTACATGTCTGTCAAGTTCTGCCACGATTCTATCTATCTGTGCGACTTCCGCTCCTATTTCTATATTCCTCTGCATCATTGCTTCTTGTCTATTGATTTGCGTCAATTTCTCGTTAATGTTCTTGTTGAATTGCTTTCTGTGAAGCGTGGTTGGAAGACAACCTCACGTGCGGGTTTTAGATTCAAACAAGCACTCACGACTTGTCCTCTGACAAACTCGGGCTACTGCCCTTGACAATTTTTATTTCGAGAAAAGAAAACGCTTTTGTTACAAACACGATTATCGCTCACTGTCTCCTTCGCTCTCGGACACGCCACAGAGAGAGAGGAAGCCGTCGTTAGACACTCCTATTTATTCGCTCCTTTCCGCCGCATTTTCACAACGCTTTCGTCACTTCCTTCGCCAGGATTAGCAACTACACTATCGATTGAGGATTACTCCTTTACAATCAGCCGGGATATCTCAACATCCTCCCTTAATCCTCAATTCAGTCTTGGTCTCAGCGCAACAATTATCATTTCATTTTTCAAAAAGAACAAAAAAAATAAAACTTTGGTATTCGATCACAGTTTTTCTCTTCGCAATCCAGTTTCCTTATTCTTATCGCTCCTACAAATGAACTAAAAAGACAGGTTTGCATCACCGGAGCCTTATCACAAAGTAAGCTAGTTATGTCTCAAAATGGACCTTAATCTATAATTTTATCTCTGAGTTTCACGAACTTCTGTCCTCCTAGAGGTTTTGTAAAAAGGTCTGCCTTCTGCTTAAGGGTACTACAATACTTGATTTTAATAGTTTCTTCTTTCACCTTTTCACTGATGAAATGGAATCTTACGTCTATGTGTTTTGAACGATGGTTAACTACACCTGATTTAACTAGCTTTATCGCGCTCTGATTATCTATATTGTGTATTGTTTCTATCTTCTCACCTGTTAGTTCCTTGAGCAGACTCTTTATGTACAATAATTCCTTACAACTATCCGCGGCCGCAATATATTCCGCTTCTGTGGATGACAACGCGACGATCGGCTGCTTCCTGGATCCCCAGCTGATCGCCGCCCCTCCGTACTCGACCAGGAACCCCGTCGTGCTTCGTCTTGTGTCAGGATCCCCAGCGTAATCGGAGTCGCAGTAGGCTTCCAGCGCTGCTTTCCCATCCATTTTGTTGTAGGTCAGTCCGAGGTGCTCGGTCCCTCTCAGGTACTTGAAAATACGTTTTACATTAGCGACGTGCGACTCGCATGGGTTGTTCAGATATCGGCTGCTGTACGACACAGCATAACTAATGTCCGGCCTTGTCTGCGTCGCCAGGTACAGCAGACATCCCACCGCTTCTCTGTAGGGAAACAACAGATTTATTATTTTCGTCAGATTGAATATTTTTCAGCATAGGACTTTCCACTGCTTTCGAGTCTTGCATCTGAAACTGTTCTAAAATCTTTTCCACATATTCTGTTTGTTTCAGCTTGATTCCGCCTGCGTGTCTCTTTATCTCCAATCCTAAGAAAGTTTTTGGATCCTCTTCCAGGACTATTTCGAATTCTTCTTTTAGTTTCACCAGCAGTCTTCTCAACGCATCTTTTTCTTTTCCTTGCCTTTTTCTGCCTTGTATCCTTCCGGTATGCGCATGTATATGTCCTCCTCGAGCTCTCCGTACAGGAATGCAGTCTTTACATCAAATTTTGTTACACAGAGGTCCATTTTTGCTGCCAGCGCAAACATTATTTTTAGAGCCGCATTGTGTACGACTGGGCTAAAGGTGTCTTCGTAGTCGATTTTTCCTTTATACTCGCACCCTCTTATTACCAGGCGCGCTTTATATTTCCCATTATCTTTAACTTTAAATATCCATCTGATGGACAAACAGTTTGTTGCGCTTACCTCGTTTTCGTTCACCACGTCCCAGATTTCATTTTTGTTCAAAGCTCTTTTTTCTTCCTGAATGGCCGCTTTCCATTCTTGTCTCTCCGGGAATGTCACCGCCTCCTCGTAGGTCATCAGAGCGTAATCTAGGAGTTTGACCGGCAGTTTCTTCTGCCTCGTTGACTGTCGAACTGGTGTGTTGCTTCCTCTTGGCGACACGTCACTTCTAGCCATTTCAAATCTTTCCTCTTCTTCGGTTGCCTCATCAGGCTCTGGATCTTGCTGTTCCCTCTCTTCAAGGTCCTCTTGCCATTCGCAGTCCTCTTGCGACTCTGATCCGTCGCTTTCAATCGCAACTATTTTTACGGGCCCTCCTTTGTGAGGTTCCTCACCCATTTTGTTTTCAATAAAGATTACTTCCCTAGATATTATTATTTTCCCCCGTGTCGGGTCCCACAGCCTGTACCCCATCGGGGCGTATCCGACAAACACGGCTGGATGGCTTCTATCCTCCAGTTTTCTTTGCTGAACCATCTGCTTCACAAAAGCCCTGCAACCAAATGTCCTGAGATGACTCAGTTTCGGTGCTTCACCGCTCCACATCTCGTGAGCAGTCTTATTATTAATGCTGTTCGGCGACCGATTATAGAGATAGGCCGCCGTCCTCACTGCTTCTCCCCAAAGGGCCTTCGTTCGCTTGCATTCGGCCATCATTGCTCTGCCCTTCTCCATGAGTGTTCGGTTTAATCTCTCTGCCTTACCGTTTAGCTGTGGAGTGTAAGGGGGGGGGGGGGGGGGTGAAATCAATTATAATGCCTTTATTTCTGCACCAATTTTGTAGTTTTTCGCACGCGAACTCTCTTCCGTTATCGCAGCGTATTTTCTTGACTCTCTTTCCTTGCTGGTTTTCCGCTTCTCTTATATAGTCCTGCAGCTTGCCAGTTACTTCGGTTTTCTCTCTCAGCAAGTGCACAGTCACGTGATTTGAGTGCTCATCTGTTATTGACAAAAAATATCTCATTCCGTCCCATGTTGCGGGAGCAATGGGGCCGCACACGTCAGTGTGCAGTATTTCTAGGTTTTCTTTAGCTCTCCTCCTCTCATTAGAGAAAGGCGCTCGAGCGTGCTTTCCCAGGATGCACGACTCACATGGGATATTATCAACTCTATTTCTGCCCGGAAGGGCCAGGTCCTTCGACATTTTAGTCAATTCATACATACTTTGTGCGTTCAGGTGACCCAACCTTTTGTGCCATGTTGCTGCCGCTTCTGTCTGTTCCTCTGCTCTCAATGCTTCTTGTCTCCTGGATTTTATTTCGTACAGACCCATAGCGTTTTTCGTTCCTTGCAGTATAACCTTTCCGTCCTTTAGCACTTGGACTTTTCCTTCTTCGAATTCGATGCATCCTCCCTTTTTTGTGATGCCGTGCACTGAAAGTAGATTTGTTTTCAAAGAAGGTATAAACAATACATTTTCCAGCAGGCATTCTTTGAGCTTGACGTTGCCCCTCATCGTGGCAATCATAGAAGTCTTTTTGTTCGCTGTGCCCACTTCTTGCCTCAAGCCCACCATATCAAACAGTAGCGACTTGTCGTTTGTCATATGTGAAGTGGAACCGGAATCCAGGATCCACGTGTCTCCACATTCAGTAGCGCAAAACGCCACATGGTTGCTTGTCTCCTCGGGTTCTCTAGCTTTATTAACATATTTATTTTTATAAAAACATTGATCTTCTGAGTGGTTACTCCTCTTGCATATCCGGCACGCAGGTCCCCTGGTCTCCCTGCGACACTGCCTTGCTACGTGGCCCGTCTTCTTGCATTTAAAACATGTTATCGTTTCCTTCTTGTATCTACCTTGTTCTCTGGCCTCGTTACCTGTACGGTTGTCACCAGCACGTCTCATCGGCCTTTGCTCCGTGGCTTTGAAGGCTTGTTGCGTCTCGTCATTCCTTTGTTTGTTTCTTTCGTCCTCGGACAGCACTCTGGCTACTAGGTTTGCCACCGTACGCTCGCTCCGCGCCGTGGACTCCCATGCGCTGCTTAAGTTTTTCTGGCTCTCCGGCAACGTGGTCAGCATCCTGGACATTATTACGTCCTCGTCCAGCTTGGTACCTAGCACTTCTATTTTGTGAGCTAGATTTTGAATTTCTGCAAGGTGGGTTGCCACGTCCTTGCCTTCAGGTGCCTTTACTAAGAACAGTGCCTGCAGCAGCTTGCATTTTAAATGAGCGTTATCTCTTTCATATATCTGTTTTAGCTGTTTCCACATTGGGAAGCCGGTCTCGCATGTGACTACGTGTATCAAAGCTGTTTTTTCCAGGGTACTCACGATAATGCGTTTCGCCAGGGCATCCTTTTTCCTTTCCGCATCTGTTCGTGTGTTTCCAGGCTCGGTTCTGCAGATCTCCAAAACTCCGGCCGCGTCCATGTGGATCTCCACTTGAAACTTCCACATGGCATATCCGTCGGCATCCTTCAGCTTTTCTATATTTTCTAACGCGTTCGCGCCGTGTCCGTGCTCACTCATTTTTGTTGTTTAGTTTATCCGCGCGCGTTTTCACTTTCACTTGTTATTTTCAGTTTCAAGCGCACATTACCGTACCGCACGTGGTTGCACGCCTGGGCCCATAACCTGTTGAATTGCTTTCTGTGAAGCGTGGTTGGAAGACAACCTCACGTGCGGGTTTTAGATTCAAACAAGCACTCACGACTTGTCCTCTGACAAACTCGGGCTACTGCCCTTGACAATTTTTATTTCGAGAAAAGAAAACGCTTTTGTTACAAACACGATTATCGCTCACTGTCTCCTTCGCTCTCGGACACGCCACAGAGAGGGAGGAAGCCGTCGTTAGACACTCCTATTTATTCGCTCCTTTCCGCCGCGTTTTCACAACGCTTTCGTCACTTCCTTCGCCAGGATTAGCAACGACACTATCGATTGAGGATTACTCCTTTACAATCAGCCGGGATATCTCAACAGTTCTTTATTTCGTTTCTTAATATCATCGTTAAGTTTCGTATCTGCTGTTTCGTCTGGTCAAACTTTGATTTTATAATATGGGTTCGATTTTCAATTACTTGGGCTAGTTCCTGCGTACTGTCGGCCAATGTGTTAATTTGTTCATCAATCATTTTCGCATCCCTTGCGTCCAATGTCCCGAATAGTGCTTTGCTAATTTTCCCTACAAATGTTAGCGGTGCTCCCCTTTTTCGTCTGTTAATTTGTATCGTCGGTGTCAGTTCTTCTAACATGTCAATTTCCCGTTTTGTATTGTTTAACTGTCTTGCTATTGCTTTTAATTTCGCGTACGAATAACAAGATGCGCCAAGTGTGTTGCAAATTTGTGTAAGTGCGTCCTCGTTCCGTCGTATTCTGTCATATTCGTTCATAATTTCTCGTGTGTCTATGTAGGCTATCAGTGACCATGTTGTGTGGTACAGTCGTATCGTCGCTATCGTGTTCGAATACAGTCCTTGGTTGTTGTTTAACGGTGTGATTGATTTAGCCATCGCTACGCTGATTACGTATGCGAGGCACCTGCAACATATGCGGGTTTAATTTTGTCAATGTGTACAATTTTAGTTTTTTGCTGGTCGATCTGTATTTCTACGTTATTCCTGTCTAATACTCGTGTAATGTTATACGGTCCTACGTAATTACTGTCCAATTTGTCCTTTTTCGGTTGTTTCAATAAAAATACTTGCTGCCCTACCTAATATTCTACTTGTTTCGTGTTCTTATCATAATACTGTTTTGTTCTTTCTTTGAAGTTAACTAATTTCTCAAAAACCATTTGTTGTGTCTGTTTTACTTGGTTGTTTAATTGTTTCATGTAATCGTCATACGTCACTGTCCTGTCAGGTGATGGAAATTCTGATGGTGTCCGTGCGGTTCTGTTGAATACTATCTCAAATGGTGTATACCTAGTGCTTTCGTGTATGCTTGTATTATATGAGAATGATGCTAATGGTAAGAGTTCGTCCCATTCCTTTCTATTGTCAATATAGTGTTCCAAAAATTCTACTAATCCGTGGTGGCTTCTCTCAATTGCTCCGTTCGATTGTGGGTGATACGTCGATGTCTTGTAATGTCTGATTTGAAAAATTTCTGTGAATTGCCTAAACGTTTCTGACATAAAATTAGATCCTTGATCGGATAATATTGCCTTCGGGGCTCCAAATATCGCTATCACTTTCATTGCTATTGCTGTTGCTACTTCTGTTGCTGTTTGTTGTCTTAATGGTATCGCTATTCCGAATTTACTAAAAAGGTCCAGTATCGCTATTTTATCAAAGGGTTCTGTCGGCGTGTCAGTAATGACCATTGGTGCTGTTTGTTTTACTCTAACTAATTTGTTCCTTTGGCAGTCTAAGCAGTACTTAATAAAGTTCCCTATGTCCTGTTCCATGTTTTTCCAGTAATATCTGTCTCTTATTCGCCTATACGTCTTCGTCAGTCCTTTGTGCCCGCCTATTGTTGAACAGTGCATTTCTTTTATTATGTCTTGTGTTCTGTCTCTTGATGGCACCGATATTACTCCCTCACATAATGTAACTTTAGGACTTTCTCTATTGCTTTCACTTTGGAAATATGCGCTTATTGCTGACCATGTTAGATTATCTATAATATTCGGATCCTTCGAAATTGTCACACTTTTAATCTGTGCTTCGTGTAGAATCTGTAATAGTGTCTGCAAACATTGTTTTATCGTCTGTATATTAGTACCGTCCGTGTATTTTTGTTTACATATTAGCGCAAAATAGCATGTCAAGTTACTTCTCGTTATTATTACATTCCCTATTTCCGGGTTATGAGTTAACAATGAAGCCCTACTGATCTTTCCTTTTTCTTGTAATATTTTTGTAGTCATAGTATTAAAAATGCAGTCACCTGAAATGAAGTATGCTATGTTGTCTTTTTGTTTCAGTATATTATTTCGCGTTATTACTATTGTATTATTTTCGTCAGTCTCCTTTCGTGTATTCGTCTGGTGATCCTCCGCGTTCCTTGTCGGTCGTCTAGCGTCTCGTACTGTCAGCTGTTTTCTGTGATAAGCAGTCGGCTGGTATACCTCGTCGTCTGTCCCTGTATCATAGTCTTCTGACGTCCTTGAATCTTCTGTATCGTCTTCTGTGCCGTCTTCCATCGTCGTTTTCCATTTGCCAAATTCATTCATCTTGATCTTCAATGGTTTAATTGCTTCTTCTATCCGTGGTGGTGAGCGGAAAGTTGGTTCGATATCCGTGTTTATTGGTACTTCGATGTGATCCTCGGTTTTCGTTTCTTTTTCTGTGTCTTGCGTTGGTGACCTAAAATTCGCCTCCGGTGGTGCTTCTGTCTGCTGCTCTATATCACGTTTTTGGATTATGCTCATTTGTCCTTGTTCCGTTTGTCCAGTCATCATTACCTTCGTTTTTTCCGCACTTTCTTCTTCTATTTTGTCTGTTTCCTTTGGACTCACTGGCTCCTTGGGGATTTTTCCTTTATTTTTTCCCTCTATTGGCTCTGATCCGTTACTTAGACTTTTATCTTCAAGTGCGCTCTTATCCTCTTCTTCGCTTTCCATTTCTTCATTTGTATTTTGTTTATCGTTTTCGTTTACTTTCTTCGTTGCTTCTCTTTTGTTTTCATTATTTATTTCTTCTTTTTCTTTACATATTCTTCTTTTTCTACTTTGTTCCTTTTCTCTTGTTTCTTCCTCTTCCTCTTCCTCCGTGTCGTAATACCTTAAATCGTCATTCTCCACTTTCCTTCTTTTTTCTTCTTCGCGTCCGCTTCTTTCTTCTTCTGTTTCCAAGTTCCTGTCCTTTTTTGTAAATGCCTTGTCATTGTTACGTCCTCATAGTTTCACATCAAATTTTTCAATTTTTAAACCTCTGAATATTCTACAAGAAATCTTAGTTTCGAGCCACCAGTGCCTCAGATACCCCAGTCCTGTAAACATTCCCATGCAGCCCCTGCCGCAATGATTCATACACAGCTGCATGCAAGACGCGCTTGAGTCACACAGCTACATTCTAGGGCTTGTCTAGGAAAATCCTAAGGGTTAGCCCCACTTTTTCCGAGAAATTGGTGCGCGCTCGACTATATAAACCACCGAAAATTCTACTCTGGGAGTTCAGTCTTTGATTCTTTCCCGAAAGGCGAAGCTCTGTCCTCCTTGTAGTAGATCGTGCTAGGCACTTTCGAAGCATTCTTCAAACCATTACAAATCTTAGACGCTGGAATACGGGGTTATTCCGAGAAAGATCGTATTTGTTACTTTCGACCAAATTATTCGAATCTCTTTATAGAATCAGACGTTGGAATACGGGGTTATTCCGAGGAAGATCGTATTAGTTACTTTCGACCAAACTATTGCATTAGTTGCGATTACTCTTGTAAGCATACAATTACGCCGCGAATTAATTCTATACGAACAGACGAGGATTACACAAAGGTATTTTGTAACAAACGAACACACACTTAACCCGATTGTATACTTTATTCTCTGCAATTGTTTCAATATAGTTACCTTATTTTTCATGTCAATTACTCCTTTTCTACATTCAATTACCACCTGTCATAGCGTACAATACCGAAAGCGACACCGTGCATAGAACCCACATTTTAGTGTAGGAATATTTAGCCGCTCAAATATTCCTATCCGGGGTAATATAAGACTCGAGAGAGATTCGGCGCCTTCGTGGAACGCCGTCTGGTACTTCAAGCATTTACCTTTTAGCCATCCTAAACCTTTTTTCCTTTCTAGGGACCTTCGAACCGACTCGGGTATAATCGGATTAATATTGTTGTGCCAATAGGTCTCATTGACTATAGCGCAGTGAGATGTGTTTGGACCTCAATTAAAAGATCTGACTATACATCTGGTAGGACGGGTCTCTGGACTGACACCCTCGCGAATCAGGGAAATAGTAGTGTAGTTTAAAGAACGATTATATAAGTAGGGCTACCTGCCTAAAGACACCGTTAGACTTGAGAGAGACTAGGCGCCTTCGTGGAACGCCGTGTGTTACCTCAAGCTGGGTCTTTCCTACCCTTAATCCACATCCCATACCAATCAGCTTCGACCGTCAAGGGGCCATTCCACGTGAAAACGATCACTTTTGGCAGCAGGTCCTCCGATTTTGTTTAAATTGTAGTATGCTGTAGTTTTTACAAAATAATGGTAAGTTTATTTCATGATTTCGCTGAAATAAAAAACGTTAAAAAAATACGGGATGTTGAAAATCGCGAAAAAGTGCATTTTTGCCAAAACTTGACCCCATAAATGAATTAATATCTCCGTAACTATGGCACTTATCGCGAAGTTTTTTTCTTTAAACTATACGAGAAAGAACCGCCCTTTCTGAATATATTTTTGTTTTTGTTATAGCAACCATTTTTTAACCTGAAAATTGTTAATTAATTTTTATTTTACAAAAACAACGACGTGCTCACGCTTTTAAAAATCTGAAAAAAAATATGTTGTTAGTTGGTCTTTTCTCGATCTCTATAGTCAATTTCGTTTTGTTCTTTTCATAATTGTGGTCAGGGTGAAGCTCCAAAGGGAGTCAGGTACGGTTCCAAGCGCCGCGCACTAGAGAATAGACCCTCGGATCGGGTTCATACCACACCTATATTGTTGATTTTACTGAATAACTGGATTCTGGGTGCGTTTTTACGATTGCTGTTTATCGTATTATTATCTAGTGTTACGAAATAATTTATAGTACAATAATTTATGTTTTTTTCCCGTCTTTTAAACAAACTGTGATCTGGTCGTTGATCAGATCACAGTTTGGTTACAAATTATTATTATTATGATTATTAAATTTGTTATAAATTATTATAAACACCCGAGAACAACACAACACATCAGTGAATTCTAGGATTGCTGTTTATCGCATTATTATCTAGTGTTACCAAATAATTTATAGTTCGATAATTCATAACCAATTTAATAATTATAATAATAATAATTTGTATAAATTGTTAATATTATAATAATTAACATAATTTGTTAAAAGACGGAAAAAAAACATAAATTATTGTACTATAAATAATTTCGTAACACTAGATAATAATACGATAAACAGCAATCGTAAAAACGCACCCAGAATGCACTTATTCATTAAAATCAACAATATCGGTGTAGTATGGACCCGATCCGAGGGCCTATGCTCTAATGCGCGGCGCTTGGAACCGTACCTGACTCCCTTTGGAGCTTCACCCTGACCACAATTATGAAAAGAACAAAACGAAATTTACTATAGAGATCGAGAAAAGTCCAACTAACAACATATTTTTTTTTCAGATTTTTAAAAGCGTGAGCACGTCGTCGTTTTTGTAAAATAAACATCAATTAACAATTTTCAGGTTGAAAACTGGTTGCTATAACAAAAACAAAAATATATTCAGAAAGGGCGGTTCTTTCTCGTATAGTTTAAAGAAAAAAACTTCGCGATAAGTGCCATAGTTACGGAGATATTAATTCATTTATGGGGTCAAGTTTTGGCAAAAATGCACTTTTTCGCGATTTTCAACATCCCGTATTTTTTTAACGTTTTTTATTTCAGCGAAATGATGAATTAAACTTACCATTATTTTGTAAAAACTACAGCATACTACAATTTAAACAAAATCGGAGGACCTGCTGCCAAAAGTGATCGTTTTCACGTGGAATGGCCCCAAGGAGAATCCGCCTGAAAGGTATTATTTTGCCAATAGTGCTCATTGACATTAGCGCAGTGAGATGTGTTTGGAACTTAATTAATCTCAGGCTTATTCGAACTGGCGACTGTTGATTGGGCTCGCATATCCTTAAAGGTTTAGGAGTGAGCACGTTTTTCCGTAACCAAACGGATACAAAAACGGTCTCGCACGGCTAGCCCGTAACAAAACTGGTGACAGCGGTGGGATACTCAAAAATAGTGGTTTCCTTCCGAAACCGTTGAGTATTCTGTGTACATGTCCTTTTCAGTGTTACTTTCTTAAAAATTAAAGTTACTTTCAAATCAAACTAAAATGGCTGTTGTCGAGAGTGAACTAACCATTCTCATAAATGAGATGAGAATTAGTTCAGCGATCCAACAAGCTGCTCAGGGAGTACCGAGATTTGACGGAAAATCAGGTAACCTAAAACATTTCGTGCATCGCGTAGAAGACGGAAAATCTATATTACCCGCGACTTTGGAACAACGATACCTAACAGTAGTCTTGACAAAATTAGACGGTCCCGCTAGGGAAGCTGTGGACGGCGAAGTATTTAAATCAATCATAGAGCTACTACAATTCTTGAAGAAGTGTTTCGCGCCGGGACGTAACCTGCTATCGTTTCAGGCCGAAATCGAACGTCTTCGCATAGGTCGCGAGGAAACAGTGCGCGAGTATATCGACAGAACAAGACATCTGCTACACAATACGCGCGCAGCAATTAACGAAGAATACGGAGGCAACTGCACCGAAGTGATTGCCCACAACGAGAAGGAAATCATGAATCGTTTCGTAAACGGATTACCGACGAAATACGGGTCCCGAATAGACCCAAGCCGATTCAAGAAACTAAAGGAAGTCTTCGAGAAGGTGTTGGAGATCAACCGAAGCTGGACTAGCTGGGCGTCACGCGAAGATTACAGTGATGGAGAATACGAGGAGCGTCGCCCTCGTAGAAGTTTCGCAAGACCGCGAAGTTCTTTCAGCCCGCACTGGCGTCGCAGCCCAGAGCCCCACAACGAGGAGGCAACCAACGAAGAGGACCCTCGAGGGTACACATGACCGACGGCATTTGCCCTAGACTGGGACGGTAGGTCAACAACCCCGGGTCTTTTAAACGTTCCTGACCGCCGTTACGAGCGTTCGCCTAGGAGGACAAGTGCAGACAGAAGGACCGATAACTACCGGATCACCCAACGCAGCTGTAAATGCATCTGCACATGTCCAGATGGAAAACAAGACAACCGAAATCAAGCCCCGTCTAGGAGCCCGAGCCCCCGACCGAGTATGTTCAAACAAAATGACTCGAATCATTTAAACTCCAACCGCGTTCGCTTCGCCGGCGGTCAAGCGAACGAGACACAATAAACACGCCGAAGATCAATAACAAAAAGGAAGAAAAAAAGAAAGCAATAGTAAAAGAAGCACCAGTTCCAAGAATACGAGCAAAGGTCCCAGAAGTAACCAGCGGATTCGGTGAATTCCTAATCGACGGCGGAGCTGCGGTAAATCTCATCATGCTGGAAGCACTAGACCGACAGAAGGCAGAAATCTTCGAAGAAGAAATAGAAATAACCGGAGTAGCCTCAGTACCAATTCTTACCACAGGAACTGTATTTCTCCAAATTAACGAAATTCCAGTATTGTTTTACGCAATCGAGGGATTAACGTTACCATCTGCAATCGGATTATTGGGTAGTCCCTTCCTGCTCCAAGAGGAAGCAGAGATTTCGTATTACCATAAAACCTTGGTGATAAGGGATAGACCCACAAGACCGATAAGATTCATTAACTATCCAAATCGCAAGCAAGAACCGGAGGAACTCAGAAAGTTCGGAGATTTGAGCAACCGCTATACAATACCAGGACGAACCTCCAACACATCAATCCGCGAAGGTTACCTTCCACGCATTAAAACACACGATGATGTATTCATCGGCGAAGCAGCTGTAACGAACGACAATGGGTCTTGCCACATTATGGCAACGAATACCAGCGAGGAGGACATCGACATCGAATTAGACAATCAGGATATCTTCCCGTACGATATCATCAGCTCGTCGGACGAAGAATACTACAAACAACCATCAAGAAAAATCACCTGCATCCAAGACAGAATCAACGAGATCAAGAAACAGTTAGACTTCGGACATTTAAACAGTGAGGAACGAGAACACGTGCACAAGCTAGTGGAGGAGTTCCCAGACCGATTTTTCATACCTGGCGATAATTTGGGGAAGGCCCCGAATTTCCACCACCCCATCCACACCACTGATGACATTCCGATCAACACCAGGCAATACCGGTACCCGCCAGTCCACCAGAAAGAAATCGACGATCAGGTAACCGCGTTACTTAGAGAAGGGATTATAGAACCCTCGAGCTCGCCGTACAACAGTCCACTCTGGATTGTTCCTAAGAAACCAGATGCACAGGGTAATAAACGCTGGCGAATGGTCATTGACTACCGTGCTTTAAATGAAAAAACAGTTAGTGATAAATTCCCATTACCACAAATTACGGAAATACTAGATAGATTGGGTGGAGCCAAATATTTCTCAGTTTTTGATCTCGCGAATGGTTTCCACCAAATACCAATGAATCCGAAAGATCGGCCAAAAACAGCGTTCACGACCCCGACCGGACATTACGAATTTGCACGAATGCCATTTGGTTTAAAAAACGCGCCACCGACATTTCAGCGACTGATGAATCAGGTATTAACCGGATTGCAAGGCACAGAATTGTTTGTATACCTAGACGACATTGTAGTTTATTCCTGTTCTCTGAAAGAACACGAAGTTAAAATCCGAAAATTAATGGAACGATTGAGAGAAAATGGCCTCACATTGCAAACCAGTAAATGCCAATTTTTGCGAAAGGAAGTAGCATACTTAGGTCACATAATATCAGCAAAAGGCATTAAACCAGATCCGAAGAAACTTCAGGCAGTAAAAGAATTTCCAGTACCGAAAACCCAAAGGAACATCCGAGAATTTTTAGGTTTAATAGGGTATTACAGACGTTTTATTGAAAACATTACGGTCAAAGCAAAGCCTCTCACACAACTATTAGGAAAAGGTACCAGATTTAGATGGGATAGCGAACACCAAAAGAGTTTCGACCAACTACGCGAAGAACTCTGTAAGCAACCGATCTTGCAATATCCCGATTTCTCCAAACCATTTGTCATAACCACCGATGCATCCGACGTTGCAGTAGGAGCTGTACTCAGCCAAGGCGAAATAGGAAAAGATTTACCAATAGCATATGCATCAAGAACTCTAAGTAAAGCAGAACAAAATTATTCTACCACGGAAAAAGAATGCTTAGCTATGGTCTATGCAGTCCAATACTTCAGACCATATGTTTACGGGACTACGTTTACTTTAGTCACCGACCATAGACCGTTAGTTTGGTTACACTCGGTAAAGGACCCTACCTCGCGCCTCATGAAGTGGAAACTTAGATTACTAGAATACGAGTATAAAGTAGTTTACAAGGACGGAAAGAGTAATAAGAACGCAGACGCTCTTTCACGTAACCCTACCAAATGTCTACCGTTAATGACCAGAGATGACGACCCAGATTTCAAAGCACAAATTCCAAAAGGCACCTCTCGGGTCGAAGGCATTGGTCAACGTATAAGGGAATTAGCTCGCGAAAAACAAAATAGGCAGAATAGATCAAATAGGTCCATAGAAATTTCAGATGACAGTGACGATAACGAAATTCCACAACGTCGTAAAGGGCATAGCCGGGTAAGCATGCAAAAATTGCCCCCGGGCCTTTTGCGTCGTCGTTTTAAGGGCATGTTTGGTTCACCAAAAGACAACTTGTCTGTAATTTTTAATCGATTTAATCGAACGGTATTCGAGTAAGAGAGTGTTCTTTGAAAACACGTCAAAAAATCATATCTCAAGAACGAATTGAGCTACAGGGTTTTAAAAAAACCAAAATGTAGGCATTTTCAAGCGCAACTTAAAAAAAAATTAATCGGTTTTCTCTTCATGAAGGCATCACTGCGAAAAACCGTTTTTTCTTCTTCATTATTTTTTTTCCCATCACACCCGCTTTGTACCGCCACCAAACTTTTTTCTAGCATTCCTTAGGTTGCCCCCCAACGCTTCAATTTTTTAGAGAATTTTCGGAAGTGGTGCACATAGTTAAAAAAATTTATATTTATTTTTGTATTTTTTTCACCATCACAGCCGCCTTGTACCGCCACCAAACTTTTTTCTAGCATTCCTTAGGTTGCCCCCCAACGCCTCAATTTTTTAGAGAATTTTGGGAAGTGGTGCACATAGTTAAAAAAGTTAATATTTACTTTTATATTTTTTTTTCACCTTCACAGCCGCTTTGTACCGCCACCAAACTTTTTTCTAGCATTCCTTAGGTTGCCCCCCAACGCCTCAATTTTTTAGAGAATTTTCGGAAGTGGTGCACATAGATAAAAAAATTAATATTTACTTTTGTATTTTTTTCCCCAAACACTATGAAGGATACAATTGCCAAACTTTTATGCCATTATTTACGCCCCCCCCCCCCCCCCCCCATCTTCAGCATTCTTATTTTTGCATGAACTGTAAAATATATGCACAATTAGTGAAAACATTACTATTTATTTGCTTATATTATTTATTTAAATAATTTGGAGGAAGCTAATATACTACATGTATTTTTTCTATGACAATCCTATTAGGTACTATCCAAACTGGGGAATTATAGGGTGAAGTCGAAGTCTGAATTATATCTTTGTTCAGTAAATCCTGCACCTGTTTCTGTATTTCTGTCTTGTGTGCGTGTGGGTGTCTGTACTGTTTTACGTTTATTGGTCTGTCATCTGTCGTGTGTATTTTGTGTTCTACGACTGTCGTTCGTCCTAATTGATCTCCAGGAATGTAGAATAAATTTGGAAATTCTGAAATTAAACGATTCACTCGATTTTTCTCCTCGCCACTTAGGTCGTCCAAGTGTAAGAGAGATCGGATTTTTTCTAACCTGTCTGTTTTTGCTTTTCCTTGAGCTTCTGTGCTATATTCCGGATGAATATTACCAGAGCTGCTAGATATTTCCTTTATTTGTTCAACGGGCTCCAGTTTTACCTGGGGAATTTTGGTACATATTGTGTCGTTCGTCGTGTTAGCGACATGCACGTATGCCATATTTCCATCATTTTTCACCAAAGCATGTGAAAAATGTAGCCCTGGACAGGTCGTTATTTTTGGAATGTACCCCTCCCTGAGATCTGTTTTAATTAGTCGTATGTGTGTCTGTATTGTCGTTTTTGGTGGTACTGTGAGTGTTTCGTCTGTGTCAAATGGTATTATGTAATTGTCAAAGTGTACGTGTCCTTGTGAGTAGCTAATGCCTGCCTTCGTTTGTTTAAAAAATGGGTTACCTAATAATCCGTGTTCAGGTACTGTAAATGTGTTTCTTACTGCGTGAAATTCTACGTTATATTTTTCTATCTGTACCATGTACATTCCTAATGTCCTTATTTTATTGTCCGTTATTCCTGTCACTTCGTAAATTACGTCTGATTGTATCCTCGTCGGGTTTGCGATCCTACCTATTTTTATCAAATTTATGCCTGCGCCGGTGTCTACAAATAATTTACATTGTCCTGATATGACGTCGGGTGAGTTTATGGTAACTGTCGGTGGCACGTGTTTTTGCGATAGTCCGTATCTGACCTCAACCTGTCTGATCTTCGGTTCCTGTGATTCTATGTTCGGTGACTGTATCGTTTGAGTCGTTGGTGTGTGTTCGTCTATCTTCGTCAATTTTTGTTTTTCCTTGTCCTGTATTTGTACTATTTGAGTCGTCGGTTTTTGAATTTTTACGTCGTTATTTAACTCGATATCTCCATTGGGCACGTTTGTGTCGCATCCCGTGTCGTGCCCTCCTTCGGAACGCTTCCGGAGTTTTTTAAGAGCATTGCCATTCCGTCCTTTAATTCCTGTATATCACTCCAGCTTACTGGCCTACTTTTACTATTACTTCTTGCTCTATCAGTCGAACTATTTATGCTGTCGTATCTATTCCCTGAATTAGCGCGTCTTCTGTCCCTACTTCTCGAATCATGTCTGTCTGCATCTGCCGGATTTTTCCTATATCTCCCTCTCGATTCGCGTGTATTCCTGTCTTATGACTTTTCCCTATACCTATCATTCGTCTCGTATCTGTATCGGTCCTGAGAATTATTTCTATATGTATTGTTTCTATCTCTTGAGTCGTCCCTGTACCTTTCACGTGAATTATTTCTATATCTATTAAACGCATTGCCTCTGTATCCGTTCCGTGAGTAATTTTCGCTGTAAAATCTGTTTGGCTGTCGGTTCCACGAATCTCGTCTATATCTGTTATCTGGCATGGTCGAATTTTGATTAGCGTAGCGCGATGTGTTACTAAGTCGCATTCCGGGTAGTGTGTCGTCGTGGGAATCGTTATCGCGATATCTCTGCTGCTGTGGTCCCCGTCTTTCTCCGTATCGGGTACTGTTACCGTCAGCGTTTTTGTCCTCCAACATCCTGTCTAACACCGTACACTCGTCCGTATTATGCGTTAATTTTTTACAAACTTTACAATATTTTACATCGTTTGTCGTTACTATATCCGCGAATTTTACGTGGGCGCTGTTTATTGAATCTACTTGCTCTGATTTTCGAATTATTGCTAATTTCCTTTTCCTAGTAATTTCGTCCTCTGTCTTTTACCTGCTTTACCGCTTCTTCGAATGATTTGAAATCCTTGTGTAAAAAATATGTCCCAAATTCATCACATAAACCTCTAATAAACGCCTTAGTTGTTGTTAATTCTATTTCTTTCAGTCTGCCGTCTAAGTATGCTGCGTGTTATAATGAATTGTATACTGCCTGTATTCGCTCGTCTATCCTAATTTTTATTCTACGTAAACTACTCGCGTATTCTAATACCGTCTCGTTGTATTTCTGTGGTGTCGATTTCAGTTCAGCCTCAAGGTCTCCTAATTCTGCATGTTCCGTAAACGTTGTCTTTAGGTCTTTTAATATTTCGCTCAGAGAATTATATTTTTTCGTGTCTACTATATCGAGGGCCGCGCCTGCTAGTTTAAAGGGTATCATCTTGAAAAACTTCTGTCGGTCTGTCTTGTTTAAAATTTCCTCCGCGCGTTTACATGCTCTTATAAATCTATCTGCTGGTACATTTTTCCCGTCGAACGTCGGGATAGTCATGAATACGTCTTTAAATGTTATGGTTTGTGTCGTCATTATGTCGGTTTCAGTAATCGGTTGCGGTAGTCTGACGTAAAACGTGGATGCAGAAATTCTATCTTGGCCTTGTTTTGGCTCTAACGCTGACTTTTCGCGAGGAATTTTGACTATTCCGAGAACTCGGTATGTTAAAAAGCAGTGTTAATTATAAGCGTGCACGTTAGTCCTGTTAGATATTGTTAATTTGTGTGACTTACAATTTCGTTGGTGCCTGCATGCTTCCGTGTCTGTGTCGGTCATTGTTCGTCGATGCTGATGTCGAGGTGTTGTTTGTGGATGCTCGTTATTGCTGCTAGTGTTGAGTGGGTCTGTTCGTCGTTTTGCGTGCTGCGTGGTGGTCTTCGTCTTCACTTTTCCCTTTTTTTTTTGTTAAGGGCACACTTCTGACACCATGTGATGTCGTGGATGGTCAGGAGGAGAACGAGTCACGAGTTTAAAGGTTCCATTGAGATGATTTCTTAAAACTGGGTCGGATCCGTATATGGTCTGTAATTTAGAACGGTTAAAATCTGTCTGAAGTCTTAGTCGTCTCTTGGGTCCGGTCCTTAGGTGCGATAAGCTTTGCGTCCGGGTAGGGGGTGCAGAGTCAGCGGTTTAATAGTCAGCGTCGTAGCGTCCGTTACAGATCCTTCTATCGCACGTAACTTTTGCTCCGTCCTGACAAATTCCACAGTGTTTGGTATCATTTTCATCGGCAGAACATGAGGAATACAATAATGTAACTTTTATTAAACATAAATTAAAAAAAAACAATTTTTAGATTCGCATTATGACTCATCGCGCGCGAGCATCGACTACAAAGTAAACCGCTGGTCGCTCGGTTTTCACGCTTCGCTGGGCACGAGGAAGAGCACCTAGGTGTTGGGGATGATTCTCGTGCAACTGTAAACTACACAATTTCGAGCAAAAATCGAGAGACTACTGTACAATGATCTCCGGTAAAAATAAATTTCCGATCACGAGAGACTGACATATTATTACTGTAGCTGTGAAATACGATTGTAGCTCGGAATTGCATGGAAAAACAAATCAACCGTAATTTGCACAATGTATAAATAAAGTTTAAAGTGTACAAAAAGGATTGAAATTCCAACAAATGACATTACATTATGCATGTAACGTATAAAAATGCGCCAAGTATGTATATAGCACTATGAGATGCTTTCTACAAAAATAATGCTCCCCACGAAAATAAGAATCATATACTACAGACAAGTGTACATTACAAAAAAATCTTACAATAATATAATAGCGTAAAAAAATAGTGAAATTAATGTTTACCAAGTATGTGCGCCAAAGTGCGTAGCAAATTTTGAGTCACATCAAAATCTCCACATATTTCGACAATTATGATACATTCTGTTACCGCGATTATGGATAGAGTTATTTGAAAAGTAGAAAAAACGTCAAATTGGGACCTAAAGAGAATCTCCGGCACCGGCATACTTGGGGCGCCACCGCATGTAACACCCTGCACATAACCCTTTACGTCGCTTAATATTACGGTACGTTGCCTACGCTGGTATGTCCAAAAGAAGTGCCCTCACAGCAGGGATACTTTGTATTTTAGCACTGATCTTAAGATCAGAACAGAACAGAACCCTGGCTAGAATTAGGAAGTGCTTCTTCTGGTCTGGGTATAAGCAGGATGTGGAAAAGTGGTGTCGCTCCTGTGATGTTTGTTCGGCTAGGAAGGGCCCTGTGGAAGTCGGAAGGGGAAGATTGCAGCTTTACAACATGGGGATGCCATTCGAGCGGATTGGCATTGACATTTTGGGCCCACTTCCGAGGTCTTATAAAGGGAACAGATTCTTATTGGTTGTAATGGATTATTTTACTAAGTGGCCAGAAGTTTTTTCTTTGCCGGATCACCAGGCATCAGGTTCAGCAGGCATGGCTTGCCCTGTGAGATCCATTCCGATCAAGGTCGTTCTTTTGAGGCTGGCTTGTTTAAACAGGTCCTTCGGGTTCTAGGTATCAAGAAAACCAGAACTTCTCCTTTGCATCCCCAGTCGGATGGTTTAGTGGAAAGGCTAAATCGGACAATTTTACAATATTTGGCCATGTTTGTTTCCTCGCATCAGAAGGATTGGGATGAGTGTATACCGTTGTTTCTTTGGGCATACAGATCCTCTGAACATGAGGTTACGAGAGAAACTCCTGCTAAGTTGCTGTATGGGAGGGAATTGCGTTTGCCCCTTCATCTGTATAGGGGAGTCCCTCCTTCTTCCGATGTTTTGACTACGGACTACGCGGCTGTGTTGCAGAAGAATTTGCACGAGGTTCATGATCTTACAAGGAGCCGTTTGGAAAAGGCGGCTCAACGCATGAAGATGAGGTACGAAGCTGGACGTGCTACGCTTTCCTTTTCGCCGGGGGATCTCGTCTGGCTTTTTCAACCGAGAAGAGCAAAGGGGAAAGCACCGAAGTTGCAGAGCAACTGGGAGGGACCTTACGTCGTGGAAGAGCGCTTGAACGATGTGGTGTACCGGATTCTTCGTTCGCCAAGAGGGAAGCGCAAGGTGGTTCACGTGAGTCGTTTGGCTAGGTACAAAGGTCAGGTTGAACCAGTTTGGTTGGGGAAGTGCAAGAAGAGCGTATGAAGGGCTCGTTGTTTTGTCAGGAGTAAGGTAGCGGTGTGGTTCCGGTCGTGAAGCGATCTTCTACCTTGGCCTTCAACCTGAGGTGGTCGTGTTCTCCTCCCCGTAGCGGTTGTTCCTAGTGGACATTCCGTGGATGGTGCGTGAGAGGGTGCGCCCTCAGGGACGAGAGGTTAAGACGAGGAAAGCTGGGGTGAGCACCCTAGCCGGTGCTGGAACTCTGGCGAGAAGTGAAAGTTCCGATGGCATGGGTGTGTTTTCTTTTTGTTTATGTTGAACGTCTTGCTCTAGATGTGGTTGGGAGGGAAGAGAACTGATTTTTGTAGAACTGTCTGTTAGGAATTCTCCCGTTTTGATTTGTTGTGTCCTTACTGGATCGGTGCCGTTCGTTACTTCGCGAAGACTGTGAAGTAACTTGTTACGTTGTTTTGTAGAGACTGTTTCGCCATTTCTGTTTTCAGTTTTTTGGGGAGTATTACGCTTGGAGTTAGAAGTCCGGAACGAGCTGGAGGTTTGCGGAAAGGCGGACCGAAGTTTTGGAGGAAGCACGGACGCTCTGCCCTCGGTTTTTGGCGGTTTTCCCTTGGGCCTTGTAGCGAATGCTGGAGCGTGGTGCGGTTGAGTTAGGCCGCTGTCACACCTGTTCCCCTACTCATACCGCTGTGCGTCTCCCTTACTTGCGTGTTTGGGACAAACGCTTCTTCTTGGCTGGGGAGAGTGTTACGAATTGAAGTCACCTCCTTATCCTTCTACCTGAAGCCATCCGTATTCCTATTTCGGCGGTCTACTTTGAAGTTGCTGCTTAGCAGGTTTCTAAGCAGCGGGACATTTGTTACTAACAACTAGTGGAGAGAGAGTCGCCTCCTGGACGTCGAACCAAGCGGACGTGTCTCCTTGATCCTTTACAATAAAGCCCATTTCTTTATAACGGAGACTCAGTTTCTTTAATATGACCGAACTCGCAACAATATATAAAGAGGACCGCCTTTGACGGGGGTGGTGGAGGGCCTCTCCATGCTCTCCTATTAATTAGATTTTTACATCGCTGTGGCCCGCGAGGTCTGTATCAATTCCTACATGTAGTAATTGGAAACTATTTTAATTTTGTAACTGTTTCATTGCAGGTCCTGCTCATGTAAACAACGTTTTCGCTACAAGAAAAGTCAGTAGAGGATCGTAATACAAAAAAGGAAAAAGGTAAATGCAGTATGCCACAGCTACCAAATGGAATTCACTATTACTGTTTTTTAATGTCACTGATTTTTATAGATGAACATTCAAATTGGAAGTTTCAGTCCGTCCAACGAGGATAACTACCAATCTCCAGTACACAGTAACAGATAAGTGATCATTTTTTTTTATTTAGTCGGTGAATAAAATAATCTGTCTTGCATAGCAGATTTGACAAAACCCACTTATTTTTCCGATAGATCAGAGGTTCTTGAAAAATATCTAGTAAATTCTAACAGTACAGGGTGATTCTCGCAACTTGCACACCTATGATATCTAGAATGGACATTATCGAAAAAATTTTCCTGCCCGGAAAGAAAATCGGCAGAAAAAGCGCCTGGCCAAAGTTAGCCGACAAGAAAATGTTTTCGATAATGTTCACCCTCGATATCATAGGTGTCCAACTTGCGTGAATTACCCTGTACAGTTAGAATTTACTCGATATTTTTCAAGAACCTCTGATCTATCGGAATAATAGGTGGGTTTTGTCAAATCTGTTCTGCCGACTAAGTTTAGTCGGCAGGAAAAGCACCCGACCGACAATAAATTATTTAGAGCGGAATCGAACGGAATCGCGCGGACTCGGGCAGAATCCAGCGGGTTTGAGCGGATTTCAGCGAACTGAAGCATATTCGAGCGAATACGAGCGGAATCAAGCGGATTCGCTCGACTGTGATTATATCCGCTCGAGTCCGCGACATTCCGCTGGAATCCGCTCGAACCCGCTCCATTCTGCCCGTATCCGCGCGATTCCGTTCGATTCTGCCCGTATCTGCTTCATTCTTCTCCGTCCCGCTCGATTCCGCCCGTATTCGCTCGAATATGCTTCAGTTCGCTGGAATCCGCTCGAACCCGCTCCATTCTGCCCGTATCCGCGCGATTCCGTTCGATTCTGCCCGTATCTGCTTCATTCTTCTCCATTCTGCTCGATTCCGCCCGTATTCGCTCGAATATATTTCAATTCCATGGAATCCGCTCAAACCCGCTCGAGTCCGCTCGAAATAATTCTTTGTTAGTCGTGCCCTAATGATATCTTAGGTGCGCAAGTTCTGTGAACCACTGTGTATAACAAGTGTGGACAAGACATTAAATTTATTCATTTCTCAGGTATACGTTCAAGAGCCTAAGCCACCAAAACTGTCATCATTCGAAGCAGCTACGTCGCAGTCGTCTGACTCGGCATATACTTCGTCAGGTGTAACCATTTATACGCAGCTCTATGTGACGTATACTCGCGGAACTAAACTGTTGGTATTGTAGGACTGCCAAAGAAGCACGTGGTCGTACATGTAACAGAAGTATACCATTTTCCTATTTTACTTGACAAATTTTTATTTCGCAACGGATCCAGCTCGGACAGGGCTCATTTGAAAGAGGAGACCCCAATGATCTGACGTACGGCGAGATTATTTGGATATATGGTCTAGATTAGATAATCTGAAGCTCGAAAATCGGATAAATTTTACGGTTACAATTTACTCAATATTTTTCGTTACAGACCGAATTTCCAAATAATCTCGCCGTACGTCAAATCATTGGAATCGCCTCTTTCAAATGAACCCTGTCCCAGCTGGATCCGTCGCGAAAAAAAATTTGCCAAGTAAAATAGGAAACCCTATTTCGGCCTGATTTTCGGTGGCAATGTCGTTTGCTGTTTTACCCAGATTTCCCCCTTAAAGTTGACTTAAAATACCGACTGTGAATACGGGTGGCGCTAAAGTCAGATTTTTTGACTAATAAGTTTTCGACTAACATAAACCACGACTCTGAATACGGGCCAGAGTTCAAGTCCTTTTCAAGACTCTCAGCTAATTTCAACTCGATCACGCAACATCAGTAAACGACTAATATGTGAATGTATAGACTACAATGGATTACAGTTCAGAGATTTCGGTTGTTGACGGATAGATAGAGATAGAGACGGGAAGTGGAGAAAAAAAAATGTGTAAAAGGAAAAGGTAGTAAGATGACATCATGTTGTGGTTTGGTAGAAATGAAAGACACCGTGAGGAATATTAATGATTATTTTTGATCACAGTACTAATTGAACACACATGTCACTCGCTCATGATCTCTTAATCGAAGAAGGAACAAAACGGAAGGAAGCGAGCAGCGTGGTTCGCTCAACTTTTTCTTACTGGTGTTGCGAGATCGCAACGCAATCTTCGAGTACATGTTGTATAAACGCGGCTAGCGTAATCTCAAACTCGATTTTAATCCGGTAAAGCTGTTTTCAGAGGTCTCGCGCTCGCGAGCCGCTGAATAGAACCGGAATAGAGCCAGTATAAGTGCCGCTAGAATTAAATTCAATAGATCAGCCGTAGGAAATTGCGTTTATTATTACTGATGTTAAATAAGCTTTTGAGAATAGACTTTTTTCCCGATGATTTGTAAAGTCTAGCTAGAGTTTATTGCTTGCACGTGTTTAAACTCTAATCTAGGATAGTTAGGAAATTTAACGTTGTAAAGGCTCCGAATAAGCACAGCATGTGTTGAAATAATAAATAAGGCTACTCATAGCGAGAGTAACGGGAAAGAATGAGTAAAGCAAAAGAGGAGACCCTTTGTCTCCTCGATATAAAACAGTTCGCTTGCTTTAAAAATAGCAAAGAATTCACAATGGGCCAAAAGGTCATAAATAGGTCGTAAATATCCCCTCTTCATCAGTTAGGAGCGTTTAGGCGGGCGATCTTGCGGGAATGCGCGCGACTCCGGAAATCGACACCCAAGCTGAAAACATTGGACCTGAAGACATCCCATTGGATCTACACCTGAGGCTGCACACGCGGAGGAGGATCACCCCCACGCACAAAAAAGATAGGAGTTGGAATCATGAGGCCCAGGGCGCTAAGCCTCCAAAGATTTGTAATCACTTCGATTTGGCACTCTGAACCGAGAATTGTATTTTGCTCGAGCAAACTTTATATTTTTCGGATTAACATTGTCTCCTTCTCCCAGTCATTTCTTGAACACCTCATTTTTCCGACAAGTCATCTTCCCGAGTGAACTCGGCTGTAGTATCTACAGTTAGCGCACAATTCACCGCACCGGTTTGCGCAACAGTGGTGCCAACTAGCGACGTAACTCCTTAGGACTAACAAAATTCCTCAGAAGTCCATGGAATCCCAAAGTATATCTCCAACCTCCTACTGTCTGAGTTCTAAGGCTGGTCCTGGCTCCAAGCGCAAACGGTCGGAGAAGGAGAGCCCTGCAACTCCGCTCTCAGCCAAGGCGGGGGCTACCAAGCTCTTGCGCGGCCAGCGCGCGGGTGGATCTGCACCCGGCGCCGGCGAGAAGCCTGACTTGGGGCTGAAGCCGAGCGTTGAGTTACTGGCGGGTTCTGCAGAGGAGACCCATCGGCCCGAGATGAGGCCCCTCGAGCTCATTCGAGCCGATGCTCAAAGGAGGTAGGCGGTCATACGCGAAACCTGCTTCAACACCAATAAAAAGGTGAGCAAGGAAGTAGCGAGCTTTATCCTCAACGAGGTCTGGTACAGCAGGTGCTTCTTCGGAACAGCCTCTTGGAAGGGCAGCTTTCTGCGACCAAACGAGCGGTCACCCGCTCGGAGAACGTCGCAAGGGTTGCGCTGGATAAGGCGCTCGCGGCTACTAAAAAGTTGCGTGTCGCTGCGCCGCCGGCCGGAGCTGCGAGTACGGTCCGCACATACGCAGAAGCAGCAAAGGTGGGACCCAGAGTTGTTCCGGTTGATCCGACGCCCAAGGAGACCGCACCCAATGTGTTGCGAATTCTCCCGGCGTCAGAAGACAAATACAAGGACAGCGATACCATTAAGAAGGCTGTCCTTGATCTGGTTAAGCCAAGGAAAGCACGTATCAGCGTTGGTGCGGTCCGGCGTCTCTGCTCCGGCGGGGTTGCCATAGAGACGGACAAACCTGAGCACCTGCAAGTGTTCACAAAGAGCGCGCGTTTCCGGGACGCCAGATTAAACGCGTCCCTCCCAAGTAAGAGGAAGCCGACACTTTTAGGGTTCGCCATTCCCTCTAGTAGTACGGAGGGGACTTTTGTTTCCTGCTTAAGGAAGCAAAACCTGCGGGACCCGGCCGGTGCAGATTTGCTCGAAAGTCTGAAGCTCCGATTTAAGCTCGTAGCCAAAAACCAGAGTAGTCGGCACTGGGTCATAGAGGTCTCGTTGGCATTTAGAGCTCGTCTGATCCAGCAGGGCAGGGTATTCCTGCAAGGTCCAGGATTATCTACCGGTCAACCGGTGCTCCCGCTGCCAAATGTATGGCCAAATCGCCAAACATTGTAGGGCATCGCACTGCTCTGTTCAGGGGCATACCTTTGCCGCCTGTGAGCGCAAGGACAGACCCGCTGTCTGCCTGAGCCGCAAGCAGACCGGTAAGTCGTACGACCATCGTGCGGGAGACAGAAGCTGTCCCTCGTTTCAGAAGGCCATGTCGGTGCTAGCTTCAACGACCGATTATGGATAATGAGCTATCGAATTCCCAAGTGCGTGCTGAAGGACTGAATCTGTTGCAATTGAATATGCACGGTTCTCGTACAGTCCTCAGTGAGGTTCGTAACATGATGGAGGAGTTTGACGCAGATGTGCTGCTCGCTCAGGAGCCTTACAGTTACCGCGGAGGCATTCCCGGGCTGGGGCTGGCGTCTAAGCTCATTGCAGGAGAAGTAGACGTGACAATGGCTGCAATTGCCGTTCGGCGTCCGGATCTGAATGTGGTGAAATTGGTCCATCTTTGCGACGAGTATGCCGCTTGTGCTCACATTACCTGGGGAAACTTTGACTTCTTCCTGGTGAGCCAGTACTTTCGACCGTCGGAGACGATGAATCGAGATCTGCACCGCCTGGAGAAAATTATGACAGAACTCTGAGCTAACCGTATCCTGATCGCTGCAGACCTGATCGCCAAATCCCCCTTGTAGGGTAGCGTAAGGACGGACGATCGTGGTAGGGAATTCGAATCATTCCTTTTCCACTGGGGATTGGTTGTGCTGGACGAGCCCGGGAATGTGATGACGTTCTGGAGCGCAGGAGGAGGGTCGAATATCGAGGCCACTATGGTTTCCGTTGAAATGAGCGATTCGGTTAGATCCTGGAGTGTGCTCAAGCAGACTACCACTAGTGATCACCGAACGATTGAGATTACTTTGGCGCCCCAGGGCCTAGTCGTTGGATCGCACCGAGATGGGCGCTTCATCGCAAACAGGGTCAACGTGCCCCTGTCTGAGAAGGCCTTGGGGAACGGTGTGGAGCACGTTCAGTCCAAAGGCAGCCAGTATCGTGAGGATGTGGAACGTCAGGCAGATTTGATTGAAGATCTTATCACAGACGCCTGCGATGCTTCCATGCCGAAGAGGAAATGGCGCAAGAAATCAGTCCCATGGTGGACACCAGACCGGACGAGGAGGAAGCGCGCGGTCTATCGACTAAGGCGCGCTTTCCAAGCCGTCCGAGATAATGACCAACTTAGAGCTACCAAGTATGCTGAATATCTACATCTTCCTCCCCACGGTTACGTACGCGGCGGCGGGGTGGGCTGATTTGTTGAATGCGCGCTGCTGGCGCGTCCTTGCTGCCGTACAGAGACAGGCGCTCATCCCGGTCACTAAGGCCTATCGCACGGTGTCCACCAATGCGGTCTGTGTGATTGCTGGTGCGATGCCGATAGACCTGGTGATCCTCGAAAGAGTCGCGGCGTACAGAATGCGTCGTCGATTGGATATAGATGTACTTGGATACCAACTCGATCATACGGAGTTAACTGAAGGTAGGGTGAAGCCTGATCAGGCCATGGCCGAAGTCACGCAAGCCCTAACTAGAGAGTGACAGAGTAGGTGGGATGAGTCCTCCAAGGGTCGCGTCACGTACGCGTTCTTTGGTAGTATCCAACAGAGACTTGATGCAGGTTGAGTGGTCGTGGACCACTATGTATCTCAATTCCTGAGCGGGCACGGCGATTTTCGCTCCAAACTCAAGGAATTCTCCCTAGTTGATTTCGATAGATGCGAGTGTGGGGAGGCCGAAACCTCAACTCACGTACTACTCGAGTGCCGCAGATGTATAGCCGAGCGCAGCTCAAGGCGTCAACGCTACTAACGTAAGTAACTTACGAGAATGAACTAGCTCACGGGCCCTATCCGGATGGTAACTGACGATATTCTTTAAATTCGCATTATCTAGGGAAAGAATGAGTGTTCCATTCAACTGTGTGTTTTTTTTATAAATCGATTAAGCCCACGATCACGTCAATACGTGCAGCCGTTGCTGAAATATAGATTTTATGCTCGAATTTTTCTGCCAAAGAAGATTTTCTCTTCGCCCGATTCTTCGCTTCTGGCTGAGCGCGCCTCTCCTCGCGGTCCGGAGGACGCAACCTACGAGTCTTGAACTAGGACGGGGTTCTCAGTGGGCCCTACAGAGGTCTCTGGGGACATCAAATGCTTCCGAATACAGCAAAGTAAAACCACGTGCTTCTCACGGGCCCAAATCAAGACATGCGGTAGCATCTCGCGTCGACGTTGCTAGTTGTTGCGAAATCGCAACGTTTGATCGCCGAATATACAACTTGTAGATCCACAACCCAGTTCTTATTTTATTTCAATAGTCGCTGATAACTTCATGCGTTGCGTTCGCCAACCTCGGAATAGGACCAGATTAACGGCGCGCGGAAATCAAACACAATAGGTGCAAGTCGGGAAATATGCGTAGGTATCGCGAAATAAGATTCTCGAAACCAAGGTTTTGTTAACAACGATGAATAGGACCGGATTAACTTTTCGTAAATTCCTTGTACGTGACTTAGAGAAGTTTAGGACAATTGCGTACCCCGAAATTGTAAAAGGCCAGAGAAAAGCATACCATGGGGTCCGAGCCGAATTACGGTGAAAGGCAATAACTTAAAGTTAAATTAAACAGATTATATCGCAACCTTTCCGAGAAACGCGGGAACTCGAACAGTGCCTAAAAAAGCCATAAATAGTCTATTACTGCTTTCACTGGAGGACTGCTGAACACATGGGCCTACTTGGGCCTTTGCATATCCCTTCCCCAAAGTTAGAGTAGTTTAGGTGGGCCAGTTCGTGGAGACGCGCCCACCACTTCACCTACCGGAAGACGCTACGCCAACCAGCAAACACAAGACCAGAGGATGCCCGTTGGCTCCCCACCCAAGGCTGTGCGCAAAGAGGAGGACCACTCCCACGCTCAAGGACGACAGAAGTGGAAGTCTTGAGGCCCAGGCCCGTATTCACAGTCGTGGCTGAGCCAGGAGCTCAAGCCTGACCTCTGGGAGCCGGAATTTTTGAGCAGAGCCTCGCCGTATTCACAGTCGTGGCTCAAGCCTGGATCGACGGAGCAAACGGCGTTCTAAAGCTGAGCCATTTACTGCGAGCGTGTGTGTGTGATGTAGAAGACTTCGGGTGCTGTCGGGATAGTGTCAGACGTATCGACCAATTAAATCAGAGGTTACAACGGACGAGGCTCTCTATCGTTCCCGCTTTCTCCTCGAATTCAAATATGTGTGTTAAGATTCAGCATTGTCAAAGCGTGATCGGCAGAATTAAATCTAGAACTAGCTTAATTGGAACAGGAAGGAAATAAAAAACCTTCTTCAAGTTAGACAATAAACAGTTTTATTAAAAGATTACAGTTTTATTTCCATTCCTCGCTTGAGGCAGGAGCATCTCCTCCAAATTCTAAACGTCCATCTACGGCTGTCCATCTTCTAATGTGAATGGCATTATATCTGAAATAGAATTAGAATTACAAATAGAATTAGTCTTCACAAAATTAGGACAGAGATTAATGGAGAAAAAATACATACGCTTTATGATCCTCAGATGCAGGATTGGCGTCACCAAAAATGAAAGTGCTGGAAACTCAGCATCTCCCATCAGCACCCCGTCCAATTCATGTCCTAATTGTAAAAGTTCTAAGATTTGAAATGCTGAAGACCAAAAAAGAAATACAAATTAAAAGTTGAATTGGGTGCAAATCAGTATACAAAACATAACCTTCAACTACTTACTGTATTCCTGGTTGATCCGAAATTTGAAGATAGACCGTTGGACACTGGAAATAGCTAAAAATGGCTAAAAACTGGACACTGGACACTGGACACTACACGCTGATTGTTAAACGCTGAAAACTGGACACTGGACACTAACCACTACAGACTGGACGTCAGACATTCGACGCGGGACGTTCAAAAATTTGCTCAAGCCACCGTTTTGGCTGACTTCGGGAATCCACCCCCTCTCCAGCAAAAAATCCGGCTCAATCCTGGCTCGCTCGACTCTGAATACGGCCGCGAATAAGTCGGATTCCGTGAGCAAGAGCTTGAGCCGATGACGTCACAGGCGACTTATTTGACGACTGTGAATACGCGCGGCGCTCAAGTCGTCATTTCTGGCTCTGGCTCGGCTCAATTTCGGCTCAGCCACGACTGTGAATACGGGCCCCAGAGTGCTGGGTCTGCAAAAATTCTGCTTCACTTCGATTTTGGTTCTCGATCCGAAGACTTTGTATTCGCTCGAGAAATCTCTGTTTTTTCGCATTGCCAATTGTTGCGGATTCCCTAACCTCCGCGTATGATAGATTGGCGACTCGCTTCTAAGATCTAGTACGTAAGAACATCGAGCGTAGCAGCATCGATCAGTGGTCGATGCTGATCGATGCACCAAGCCTCGCCAAGCGTGCGCAGCGCCTGTCTTGTCGACTCGCAGAGCATCGAGCCGCTCAGCGGCCATTATTGATAAAACGCTTGCGATCAACGTTTCGGTGCTTCGGTTTCTGTGCGAATTATTGATAGTACGACGTGTGTGCAACTCTGCATTAGTTTAGTTTGTGAAGTGCAACTCCTCGTACAACGCAAGTGCGTGGATTTACGCCCCACCGCTCAGCTGAAGGTACTGTAACGATTTTTGTATGCCACTCTGCCACGTGGCTTTACGACCCCCGTCGCCCTTAGGACTCTTCTGCACCACGCACATTTTATAAATGATATGTTCCCGCAAATACACTTCATTTTCCGAATGTCGCAGGGAAAACACACTTGGTTCACATTACAAAAGATTTGTTTTTGCTCCAACAACAGTTTCGATGCAAACCAAGCATATTTAATCATCTTTTCAAAAACTGGCGCTGATAATTGATCGGGGATGATGAAATGTAATTTAATTATATCTTCCCAGCTGCTTATTTCCCTATTTTCGCTTAATAAAATAGGCGCGTTTTGGAGTCGAGATATGGCATTCTTCACTTGCTGGAAGAAATATACATCGCACGGTTGCGAGAACGGTGTACATTTCGGTGGTATTACCTTTGGCGTGCAGGTCGCTGTGTTGTTGGCATTTTCATCATAAAAAATGTCGTCGTACAGCGCAGGATTTGTCTGGCCGCCCCAGGAATCGAAAATTAACAAAAACTTATTTGACCGTACGTATGGTTTAATAATGTCCTTTAAAAATTGCTGGTACGTGTCCGACTGCAATTTCCCCGATCTTGTGAAAGTCACCAGTATTGTCTGAGATTCACTTTGAGCTGGCTTGAGGAAATCGGTGGGTCGAGAGATGAATGAGAGCACTTGTGTAGATAATAAAGTCTTTACTGAGGAGTCTATGAGGTGAGACAAAGCGTGAGGTACCTAAGTGTGGCACGGGTGAGAGTCCGCCGCAGGTGCAGAGTTTCCTCGGTGCTGGACTGAGCTTGCTTGGTGATGCACGGATGAGAGTTGCGCGAGAGAATCCTTTATGAGTGAAGCAGTTTAGTTAGTGATTGAGACGTCTAATAAATGACTTCAGGTTGCTGAAACGCAAAGCACGGGTAAAGCATGTGCGCATGCGTAGGGACGCGCAGGCATCGATCCTTGATCGATGTTGCCGCCCTACGCGTGAACGAGCGTGCAGGTACTAAATACTAATGAGTGCGCTGGTTGAGGTGAACTTCTTTCTTGAACAAGTATGTTGCCCAAATTCTTGCTCTTGCTGACGTACTGCTTCTTCGATTCGTGACCCAAATGATCTACCAGCTTCTTGTAAACATACGAACACTTTCGGCAAAAGTTGACCCGACAACGTGATTGCGTATTGTGCTGTATATGAGTGCGTCATTTTATTGAGGCAGCCTGTAGACACCTCGGATTTCTTCTCGCCCTGGTGAGAAAGAGTTCTTTTCGGGTGTATTTTGTATTCACACCCCGTTTGATCAGTGTTGACACCAAGTCCGGCTCATAATTCCCAATAATGGCGCTAACGTGATCCTGAAATATTTGCGCTGCCTTCAGAGTCTCGTCCAGGGACAATGTGTCTCTCCTACTGACAAATCTGGTGACTCTTCGTTGCCGAATACCGTGGGTTGCTTTAAACTTGGTTACCCAGGTATGCGAGGCCGTAAAATGGAAGTCGTCGGAAAGGAATTGGTTCGCTGCCTGTAAAGCCCACTGTTGCAACGTCGACGTGGTCACCTGTATTGTGATGGCTCGGGCTTCCACAAATCGGTCATAGGTCCAATTATTGATAATTTCGAATTTATCATGTAAGCTTCCACTTTGCTCAACAGACAACTTCCACTTTCGGAGTTGGCTCGCCGACGTCAGTGCTTTTGTCTCTCTCGACCGTATGTTCTTCCAGGACCATTCCGGATGCAAGTTTGCAGCCGTAACGACCTTCACTTTAACTTTCCACGGCACTGGATCAAACCGAACTTTCTTCTTTTTCGGGGAATAATGGTCTTCACTTTCCGGCGATCTCTCATTCGTTGATTCCGATGATACTTCAGTGAAAATTCCCTCGTTGTCTACTTCGTTTTTCCCAATAACATCCTCCACTTCAACGAGCAACATTTCATCCAACTTATCAATCACGCGGGACGATATTTCTCTTCCTATCTCTATGGCTTCCACATCACAATCACCAGACAAATGCTCTGGAAAAATCCCCTGCTCCTTCAATAATTTTGCAGCGTGTTGATATGCATGCCCAAGCACTTGCTGCATGTCGTCACAAGAAGAACATTGAATTTCTTCGTACCGATAAGTTGAAGGCTCCATTGTCAAAATTTTTGGACACTAGTCAAAACTATTACGTCACTAGAGAAGATGTGGTCACTGTAAGCGCAGCAATTTGAATGAGAATTCGACTGGAAAACTCATTTGACGTGTTTGAGGAAATCAATCAAACACTTTTGCGCACGCTACAAATGACAGCTCCAAATTTTAAGCTTATCTATTGGCGTAAATGAAATAGAAGTTTCCCATTGGCAGATTTTCCGAGGCTCCCGCGGTAATTGGCCAACGGGCGTGACATTTAACAGTAAAAGAGGCGCGACTATCCTTGGTCAAAAATTGTCCTGTCCCGGAATTAACGGGACTAGGACAAAATACTTCCGAAAGAGTTTACGACAAGTCATAAAACAATAAAGTCTTTTCATTTTGGACTTCGGTACATGAATTTCGCTAGGTCTTGAACGGCGACAATGGCAATGACCATTTGGGAGGGTCGGACCGTAAAGATTACGTGCTATACCCTTATCAGCAACAGTATGAGAATTTGGAGGATCTGCTTTCGGTAGAACCGCTACGACAAGCATTATTTATTTCGGGTAGTTTTGTATATATATTATATCGTTATATATTTGCTGACGAGTATATGTTTTATATTTTCTGCGTGTTTATATTGTAAATGTATCTCCCATTTGTAAAGTTTTATGTTATATACTTTTCATGTACTGTCACGTGAAGTCCGCACCCACTTCGCGAAACTGCCCTGGCTAGCGGGACTTCACGCGAACAATGAAATTTCCTTGGACTCGACTTGGGGAAACGCGGGTCAAATTCTACTGTCGAGACTTCTATGGGCGCCAGGCACTCGCGTGCCACGGGATTTCTCCCGCTTTTAATTTATACTACTGGAATCGCGATACAGTTGGTCTACGCGACCGAGTCTCGACCACACACACCGAAAAACGAATTCTTCCCCAAGTCGAAATTACGCGCGATACTAACCAACTCAGCGGGTGGGGTCGGTTATTCGAGAGGATCGTCAGGACGGGATAAGGCGAAATATAAATTAAAGTCACCGAAATTTCGTTCTCCGAGAGTTGGCACAATTTATTGAAAAAAAACGACCTCGCCCTAAGGCGGAATTACACGCGTTAACCTACTAATACAACTCCCGGAACAGATACACTTCGACGATCGCGACGACAATTTTCTTACGATACTCGCAAACGATACGGAGAGGGAGCCGAGACGTGGAAGTGAATTTGAACGCGGCCGAACGAAAGATAATGGACCACCCAATAGCACAAATAATCCATATCACGCAATAAAGCTCGCAACGCGAAAAAGGGCTACTCTGTTCACCTCACCATTTTAGTTGTTCTCGGCTGCAGCTGGTCCCAATTGTTTAATCGTCTCTCCAGGCTCTCTCCGCTCTTCTTCTTCTCAAAATCGCACTACTAATATCTCACGTCTTCACTCGTCGGCGGTCGGTGATCGAAGAGATCTCAAAATTCGTACTACTCTCTCTGACGGTCGGTGATCGAAGAGATCTCAAAATTCGTACTACTCTCTCTGACGGTCGGTGATCGAAGAAGGAACTCCTCGCGGATCCGCGCGATCCGCGAGGATCTCCTGCGCATGCTAATTAACGCGACTACCCCCACCCCGGAAACCTCATGAAACGCCACGCCATAATTTGACTGTCGATAATTGGTGACTGCTGCCCTGGACTGCTCTGCTTGATCGGTGGTGGAAAATAGGCCCTCTTATTGCTGTCTCCGCAGGATGCTGCCGTTCTCCCAGGTTCCTTCCGTTTTTCTCGTTCCGGTCCAGCGGGGTCGGGAAGGGTAGTCGACCCGCGCCACCGAGCACCAACCCCCCTGGGGCCGGTGGGTCCCTCCAACCCGCCTTCCCCCCGGGAATCGTTGGGTTGGAGTACCGCGAGGTATCCCGTCCCCAATTTTGACGGGGCCTGCCTCGGCCGCGGCGACTTCTTCCCCCGCTGGACGTCCGGTATTTACCGCGCTCCGGGCGGGAATCCGGCCTCCTCTGTAGACTCTTTCCCCTGGAAGCAGTCCCTGCGGCTTTTGGGCTCCGATCGTCGTCCTCGGTGGTAGTCGTTGGCAATAAAAAAAAGGATTCACCGGGCATTAGTCGGCGTTCATTTTCTTGGTGAGGCCCCGAGGTGTGCTCGTCGCTACTCCCGTGCCGGGAATTTACTAATTTTGGGACGTTGCAAAATGCAACGTCACAGTACATAGTATAATTAAAAACAGTAAAATTAACATTGAACTAAAAAAAAAAAATCCAACCAGGTAAAGAATCGAACCCTAATCCTTCCCCGTGATAATCCTTCGCCGTAATCGCTATGCCATCACTCCAGTTGTAGACAAGTCTTATTCCTTCTGTACTTATCGTGTATCAGGTTGCAAAATTCGATTGTCTATGAAAATGGCTAACGGTATGCGGCTAACATTCTACACTTTTATTATTCATACCAGTACGCAACTTTTGATACAAGCCGCGTTCAAAAAGCGCGTACCCAGGTCGCGACCTCCCCTTGTCACTGCTTTCATTGCTCCGTGACTCAGCCCTCGATGATCTTCGCTTTAATTATATCTAGTGCATCGCTCCTAATTTAGTCAAAACTCAAACACCAATATAAGTATTTCATTACAAGTGATTCCCCTGGAGTTCATTTCCTCCTTTTCAACCAAATCGCCGTATGCGAGTGAACTCGGTTGCAACACTTGTGATTCGCGCATAACTCACCGCACCGATTCGCAACATAATATACCTCCGACGATTCAGTTTTGGTTGTGACTGCTTTATTATTTCTCGTGCGCATTTTATATGTAATATGCAATTAATTTGATCTAATGAACAATTTCATCCTAAATTTCCATTTTAATCCGATGCAGAATTCGTATGATTCTTTGGATATGCACTTGTAATTTTCATGAATTTGCTAATACTGTTTACTGCATATTCAGTTGCAGAAATCTATTTTGTATTGTGTATTATTTACTCGAGTTCGAAACTCGTAAATATACCATTAATATAGGGACAGGAAATAATATAACGCAGGGCACAAATCCAAATCTTGCAACTTAATTTGTAAACAGTATTAGCACATTCTTGAAAATTACAAGGGCATATCCAAGGACCTATGGGCATATCCCAGAACAGTTTTCGCCTATTTCCAAAACGCACAAAAATATTTCCAAGTTCCGAGGCTGGCGCCTCACCCTGTATATGTTCATGTACTCCCCTAATGAGTACGACTATGCTTACAATTGTGATTTAGCATACCGGTATTTGTCTGTAGATTTGTTAAATGGTTAAATGTAGAGCTTGTGAGCCATGAAAAATTTGTGTATAAAATTGTTGCGTGTCGAGCGGTTTGTTCCAGAAATAGCCCTGAGAAGGACCGTGGGGAGTTGGAGATGGGTAAGTTGTCCGTGGAGCGTCACGCGCACTGCTCACGGTCGCGCACTTTTTGTGTTAAAAAAATTCAACTGATTTTAAATAAGTCTTAGGTTTTATTCAACCTCCGGTATAAAGATTCTATAAAGAGCTGAAATAATTTTTGCTGTGGCGTTTCAAAAACGAAGTGTATGTAGGAGTGTTTTCGCGAGCGATGGTAACCAAAGTTCTGATGATCCTTGTGGAGAGGAGTCCTCGAGCCCCAGGTCCTCCCGTTCCGTCTCATTCTCTTCCACGTGCCGATGTTGGAGTAGGGGCCCAATGGGGTCCCGACTGGGTCCTAGTTGGCTGCTTCGAAGTCCATGTTTTTAGGCTGAGTGTATAGCGCGCTTCGATATTTCGCGCGCTCGGGGTTGAGTCGGTCCGGGTGGAGAGGGAACGCGCGAGGGCCCAAGCAGGCCCATGTGGTGAGCAGACCCCGGCAGAGACTTTACCTTCGGTATTTTATGGGATTTTGCCCATTGTTCGAACTTTCTATTTTCAAGAGGAAGCGTTTGTTTTATAGCGAAGAGACAGAGTGTCTTTTCGCTGCATTCTCTATTATTTCTCGATTGTCACTTGCCGTACATTAGCTGAACTCCCTGGGTGTACTTTTCCGGAGCCTTTAGAATATTGAAAATTCTAAGAACATCAATTATCCTACATTCTCTATGTTTGGAGTTCAGGAAAATCATATGGTCTGCTACGGATAAAATAATCGATAATTTGCGGGTACCAGAGAGCGGGCGGGGGTAAGGTGACTCGCGGTCGAGCGAGAAGCAACACCGCGAGCCGTGAGGCCTACCTCTGGTTATTAAGCAACAAACAAACGACTCGTTAATTCATAAATAAAGACGCGGCCGGCTTCGGAGCGATCTCTTCTTCCAGCGGCTTCCATTGCGGAAGGTCTTTTCGTTCGTGTGTGACTGCTGTCTGCCTGCACTCCAACGCTGCAACTGGCCTTCCTGAACTCCTGTGCTGTTCAGCTCCTACAACCTGGCTACTCCTTACGCCAATCCTGGTTCATCCGATACATCTCCAACGATCCTGACTCCTGCCAATCTTCTACGACGCTCCGGCTTCCTGTTCTCTTGTGTTCTCGCTGCTGCCACGACCTGCTTCTGTTGCCGAATTCTCCTGTTCTTGTGTTTCCTGCCTTCCCCCTTCGATCCTTCCAAACAAGCTAAAATCATCTTCTTTTCTCTATTGCTCTATGCTCACCCGCTACAAGGCGTGCAAGGATTCTCACACCTGTTCTAGACTTGCACGTTATCTATTCACTATCACAGGCGTGCAAGGATTCTTTTCCATCGTAGACTCGCATAGTGTCTCACGTTTCTTTTATGATATGCGAAGAGTCCTGGACTTTCTTAGACTTGCACGTTCACTGCTCAATCCCCGCTTCTAGACTTATGTGGTCAGTAATCTATCGGCACGGGTACTTGTAATTTCTTCGCTCCGATCGGGTGTTATGCATTCGAAGATTCTTAAATTATTTTTATTAGAACTACACCTCTCAAATTTTGAGTAACGCCATGCCCCTCTCCGTTACAGATCACACCGCTTTCCCGACCCACTCCTCTCCAAACCAGCACACTCTACTTTAGGCACGTCTTGACAATTAACAACTTGCTAATCTTGATTCTATGCAGTCTCAAATACAGAGGCTATTAACAAATTTCTATCGTTTGGTGTACATTGCTTGTATTTTGTTTGTGTTGAAAGTGTATACAGTGTGCGTGTGTATAGGTGTTGTCGTGACCCCGTCAGGGAGAATATTCACGTACACTGGTGTTGCGGCTAACGTAACTCTTTTTATTGGACTCTTACAAATGGTCTTGATCGGAACGCGTAAGGTTTTACAGAAGCGTACTGTGACAGAGCTCTATGCAGAATTCAGTGTCTCATTTGAAGTTTTAGGCTTATATATATATCTTTTAGCTATCTTAGTAGAGGGGGTAGTGGTGACTTATTCGTCCACGGGGTTACTAGGTTTGCTTGAGTGACTAAGGGCGCGAGGATGAGTCCTCGCGGACTTTGGAATTGTTTTAATAGCTGACTTTCTAGGATGACTCCTAGAACCATCAGTCCCTTAGTCAGCTCAAATATTGGAGGATCTGACACCTCCCTGTTTAAGATTAATTTACATTGATTAAGAAAGTGTGAATTAATTAGAAAAAGTGATTAAGATATAGGATGAGAAACGGATGATTGTGACAGTAGTTAGTAATAAGAATGATATTAATACTAATATTAGTGATACCCAGCGTTAGGGATTGTATTACATAAGTTCATAGGGGTCTTATAATGGGTCAGCGGATACTGCTCGTGGGCGCAAGTTTGATGGTTCGTGGATTGTTGGTCTTGGCGTGTTGATGGTCACAACGCTTGTGTTGAATGGTCGTTCTTCCTGTCGGGATTGATATTCTTCTTCCAGGAGTTGCGACAGTTGCATTCTTGTTACCGGTGTAATAGGGGTGGTGTTTATGTTCGTATTAAACACCCTTAGGCAGCATTGACCCGAGGTAGATGTTGGTTCTTTTGTACAGCAGCATACTTTTCGGAGCATCCTCAATGTTCCGCAATATCTTAAGAGGTTGACTAGAAGTGTTATTCCCAAGATTGATCCAGCAACAGAGGCTGCTATTGCGTACCAAGATGGGAATTGCGTGTACCATTGTTGTTCAGCTTGATGTTGGAGTTCTTCGTCCACTTGTTTGAGTTTGTAATTTGCATATTTTAATTCGTCTAGACCAATGCCAACTATTTTTACTGGTTTTAGTTGAATCGGTACTAGGCTGGTATTACTCGGATTTTTAATGCAACAATCGTCTTCGGTTATATTATATTTGACTGATTTGTGCGTGTAGTTGCCTTGAAGATCGTTTCTTGCTTCCAAGGCGAAATTCTGAGTGAAGCCTTTGCAGGCTGGTTCCAATTGCAAGATTCCGGTTGATTTTAGTTCGATGTCTTCAAGGTGAGTTGATGAGCAGGTGATAGTGAGTTGAATTGGATTTGTTATGACAAAAATCCAGTTGTTGTTAGAGATAGGATGCCAGAGTTCGAAGTCAGCGTGGATTGTTCTCGTACTGCAGCTTTGTGGTAGTTTTTGGATGATAGATGTTAGCAAAAGCGTTTCACACGTGGGGTTTGTTGAAGTCCTCATCAGGAATTTGTTGTAACAGATGTACTCCATTGCACTGAGTCGAGTACATTCATCCAATTTCTGCAGCTCGGCGTAATAGACTTTGTCCTCGCTCAACATTAGGTAGGGAATTTTTGGTTGGATAAAGGAGTAGGTGTAGGAATGGTTATGTGGAATCGGAAGAGGAAGAAGTTCGTAGAGGTTATATCTTCGGAGTTCGGTTAACGGTACTTTGATAGCAAATATTACAATTCCTTGTGTGTATATAACGTCGAGTTTGCAGATTTCGAAATATTTGTGGATATTTTTATATTCTAGGGCTATTGGCCATTTCTGTCCGTTGTCTAAGGTAACTCGAGAAAGTTCATTCAATAGTTGGTACGGAGACAGTACTTCAGGATGGAGGATGTTATGTTTAGCAAGCGTAATTGAGGAAATTAATCGATTGCAGGATTCGTTTAGATCAGTAATCATCTGCGTTAAGAGCATAGTTTGTTGTGAGATTATTTGTTGAGCTCGCATTTCGTTTATGGCTAGGGTGGTTTCGTTAGAAAATGTGTTAAACAGTCTAATATTTTCATTGAGTGTTGCTTCATTTGCTTTCAAGTTCTGAATTGATGTGTTAAAATTTTCGATTGTGTTTGAGACTATTGCGATCTGTTTCCTCATTAAAAGATTGATGTTCTTGCCGTCATGGATTAAAGTATCGATGGATTGTTCATAGAATTTCGCATCAGCGGCATCCGGCATACCGAATAGCCAGTGGAAAACGTAAGAGGCTCCGTCAAATATGCCTCTTTTGTAGCGGTCAAGGAATTTTGTTTCGCTATGTCCGGTTATATATCTCACTGTCTCGATTTTGTTTTTGATTCCTGTGATTTGCGCGTCTAGGATTTGGAAAGAATTTTGGCAATAGTAAACTACGTGGTTATAGGTCGCGTCTGTTGTTCTATGTGTACAAATGCCTGTTGATTTAGAGTGCAGTCTTATTATCTGATTCAGTTTTTCGTCTATCATTGTCAGGTTGAAGTGAGTTAGCAAGGTGAATTTTGAGTTTGAAATTTCTGATTGTCCTATGTGGTTGTAGTATATTCCGGCGTGGTTGTTGAGGTAGTGGATTTTATGATGCGATTCGGCAAAGGATCGGTTTAATTGTATTAGGAATAATATGAGCGAGGTTATTTGATTCCGTAGATTGGTCATTTTGGGTCGTCTGGAAGGAAAGGTTTAACCATATCAGTGTGATAAGTTATTGTTTTCTTATTGATTTGAATTTGTATCGTGTTATTATTATGGACTTTAATAATTTTATATGGTCCTTTATAGTTTGGAAGGAGTTTCTTATTTAAACCCGGCACGGTTCGTTTATTTAGCAGAAGAACTAGGTCTCCTTCTCGGTAATTGTGAGTCCTAATTTTCTTATCGTAATGGGCTTTTGATGCAACCTTTGATTTTAGTAATCGATCCCGTGCTGTTCTCTGGGTAACGTTTAATTTTTGTTTTAAATTTGTTACGTAGTCGTCGTAGGAATAGACAATTTCCGGCGTTTGTGTTACTGTACTTGGCAGATAGGGTTTATTTCCGAACAGAACTTCGTATGGGGTGTAACCGGTAGATTTGTGTACGTGTGTATTATATGCGAACATTGCGAAGGGTATGAATTCGTCCCAGTCAGTTTGAGTGTTATTTATGTAGTGTTTCAGATAATATTTTAATGTTAAATGTGATCTTTCTAGGGCACCGTTAGTTTGCGGATGATATGGAGAGGAAAGTATGTGTTTCGTTTGGAATAATTTAGTCAGGTTTTTCAGTAATTGTGATGTAAAGTCACTTCCTTGGTCCGTCAGTATTGCCTTAGGGATTCCAAAGAGTGTGATGAATTTAGCGAGTTCCGTGGCTACTGTGATGGCTTCGTGATTTGGTATTGGGATTGCATCTGAATATTTTGTTAAGTCGTCTTGCATTGTCAAAATGAATCGGTTATTGCTCAATGTTTGTGGTAGAGGTCCTACTATGTCGAGTGCTAATCTCTCGAACGGTGATTGAGATGTTGAGGTGATCTCCATAGGTGCTTTTGATGGTTGAAAATTGGTTTTGTTTATTTGGCACGATATGCATTGTTTGATGTATTGTTTAATGTCTTTTTTCATTCCATCCCAAGTATAAAATTCTTTTATTCTCTTGTATGTTCGTAGAAATCCTGAATGCCCAGCTAATTTGGAATAATGATTCTCTCGTAAGACTCTATTTATCTCGTCTTTAGAGGTGAGGCATAATCTTTTCTTCGAAAGTAGAACTGGAGAGATATTGGTGTCCTTGAAGATGTAGTAAATCATTTCGCAGAACATGTCAAGTTTGATATTTTTGCAGCTAGATGTGAAATCGTGAATATATATCTTGTTTGAGAATCCGGTATGTACTAAATGAGTTTTTAAGTTCCTGAGGCTATAGAATATGTTTTTGTATTCTGCTTTATCGAAATGGAATTCCTTATAAATGCATAGGTACGTACTTTTGGTTTCGTTTTCGAGTTTAATAAATGAATGCAGATCGTTTGTTGCTGTCAGGTTAGATAGATCGTATGATGTTTTTATAAAATCTGAACAGTGATTTGAGTCGTTTAGGTCTTGAGAATAAAATAATACGTTAGGAAAATGTTCGTATTTGTCGTATGTCTGTGATGGAATTTTTGGAATTTCGAGGGTTTCATAATGGTAGCGTATGAAGGTCTCGAAGCAGTCTGTGTCTTGCGTGAAGTTTATATGATACATTGGGCGTGATAGAGCATCTGCATTAGAATTGATTTTACCCGGTTAATATACAATCTCGTAATTATACTCCTCAAGTTTTAATCGCCAGCGGATTAGTCTACTTCCGGGATCTTTGCAATTAAATAGCCAAGTTAGTGGTTTATGGTCTGTTACAATTGTGAACTTGCGACCGTAAAAGTATGGTCTGAAATGCTTGACGCTCCAAACAATTGACAACCCCCCAAAAAGCCTTACATAGGAAATGTAAGGTAAAAAAAACATGCGCCAAGTATAAGCAGAGCAGTCTTAATTCGATGGGAAAATGGTTTAATTAAGTGATTTTATTAGCCAGAAAAATGTGTGAAATCATGTTTACCAAGTACGGGTGAGGATGCCAACCCTTTTAGTGTGCTTCGCACGAAAAAGAACACTTTGCTATGTTTCAAATATGGGCATGTTTAGATAATAGTTTTTTTTAATTTCGACCACAATTTTTGACAAGATGATAGAAAATATAGCAAAAATCGTAATAACGCATAAGAAAAAAGTTTCCACCACCGGCATACTTGGGGCGCCGTTTTTATGAATTATTAACCCTACACAAATATGTTTACATGAGGAGGCGCCCCAAGTATGGCGGTGGTGGAAATTTTTTTCTTATGCGTTATTACGATTTTTGCTATATTTTCTATCATCTTGTCAAAAATTGTGGTAGAAATTAAAAAAAACTATTATCTAAACATGCCCATATTTGAAACATAGCAAAGTGTTCTTTTTCGTCCGAAGCACACTAAAAGGGTTGGCATCCTCACCCGTACTTGGTAAACTTGATTTCACACATTTTTCTGGCTAATAAAATCACTTAATTAAACCATTTTCCCATAGAATTAAGACTGCTCTGCTTATACTTGGCGCATGTTTTTTTTACCTTACATTTCCTATGTAAGGATTTTGGGGGATTTCATTTTTTTCTAAACGTTTCTATCTAAGAATTTGCACTATAATGTCAGCTGGAAAAGTATCAACTAAGAATAATGCGCATTAAAGAATTGGGTGGGTTAATTTAAATAATTTCAGGAAACGTATTTACATAATATAAAAAAATTGTATATTATAAAATGTTGAAACTACAAACAACTTAAACTAAATTAACTAAAATAAAACTAAACAAACTTATTATCTAACTTATGCTACAAATTAAAGTAAATTAACTAAAATAAAACTAAACAAACTTATTATCTAACTTATGCTACCTTAGACTAACTAATGAAAATTATAAATTTTAACACATCGGTCGGCGATGCCCCCCCTGCCGCCTCTTCCCCTCGCATTGCCACCCCTGCTGGCATGTCCGCGGTGTGAATACGGGCGGGGACTATCGCCGAAGCGGCGCCGATACCACTCGGCTTTTTTAGCGCCGCCTCCCCGATGTTTCCTCTTGACTACTGCACATGTAAAAAAAACAAAATAGAATTAAACACAATGACAAGGTACAGTTACAATAAAATTCTTAAGACAATATAGTTCTAAATAAACAGTTTTAAACAAAAGTGGAGACTATATTATCCGAACGTATGGTTCTATCGCGCATAAACTTTTAGCAAATTTACCAAATTATACGAATTATAACCCCGGAAAACTATTCTATCAATGCAACAAATCCGTCTGCCTGTTTATTCCGATAATGTCGCAAAACGCAGGCGCGTCTCTTGACCCCTGTTAAGGGCGAACTCGCAATTCGTAACGTCACCGCTTCGACTCGTCGGTATGGCAGCGAACTTATACTTTTCTAACACTCACATTACAAGAAATGGGTTGAATTCTGCTACAATTATTATTTCTAATCACGCATTGTGGCCTCCCCTTTCGAATGAGCCCAGCCGCAGTTCAATCCGTGCTGAAATAACGAAGAATTTGCGAATTTTCTGAGGTCCTATTTTTGTAGGTAAAGACACCGCCCTGCTGTTATCGCGAGTTCCCGATAATTCGCAAACTCTTCGTTATTTCAGCACGGATTGAACTGCGGCTGGGTTCATTCGAAAGGGGAGGCCAGAATGCGTGATTAGAAATAATAATTGTAGCAGAATTCAATCCATTTCTTGTAATGTGAATGTTAGAAATGTATAATTTTGCCGTCATACCGACGAGCCGAAGCGGTGATGTCACAAATTGCGAGTTCCCCCTTAATGGTGAGGAAAAAGTAAATAGAACATAAAATACCTGTGTTTGTTTCCACCTCCATCAACGTCGGTTCGTCACCTGCGTGTCGCTGCCGCGGAAGAGGTTGCGGTCCCTGGACTCCTCTCTCCGGCACCTCGACCTCTGCCTGCACCTTCTGCTGTTGTTGTTGTGGGTGCTGCTGTTGTTGTGGCTGCTGCTGCTGCTGTTCTCGTTGCAACTGCTGTTGTTGTTGCAACTGCTGTTGCAGTTGTTGCTGCATTTGCAACATTTGTTGCTCCTGGCGCTGTAACAGCAGCTGAAACTGCTGCTGTTGCTCCGCCAACCGCTGCTGCATATGAAGATTAAATGCAGCCTCTTGCTTCCGCAAGGCCTCCTGCACTGCATCGGCGGTCGGGGATGTGCCCAAATCCTTGTCGTCTGCAATATACAGGGTGAGTCAGTGACCTTGCACCAAACTGAAACCACGTATTTTAGGGGTCAATAGAAGCCTAAAAGTCCGGGAACACAAAGTTGAAATCTCAACCCTTTCGGAATTACAGGGGGTTGAAATTTCAAGTTTTAAAAAATCATATCTTCCGACGGGATAATGCTAGCGTCACGGTTCGTTTTCTAGAATATGTGGGAGGGCCGGAGCTATGTGAAAAAAATAGAAACCATTTAAAAATTATTATTAAGTCGCATTATTATTGATTTTATTGCAGTTTTTCGATGACGCGGCAACATTTTCAGGTACGAAAAAAATCACAGTCATTCTGTGATGGACCCAAGAAAATATCGCGTTATAAAAAGTTTAAAATTTTAATAAATGTGGCCAGGATAAATTATTGAAAGTTTTCCGCTAGAGATTCTCAATCCCAGGTTTATGGCAGCATTGTAGAGTTCATCAACCTGACCCTTTTTTCTCTCTCTCACTCTCACTCACTCTCTCTCTCGCACTGCGGTGTTCGGTAGCAGGCCCTCGAGATAAGCTGGGCCTAACTGACCTAGGCAAACAGACACCCGAGCCGACTTCGAGCCTTCTACCGCCGCAGTGACACATGCAGCCATAAACTCGGGATTGAGAATCTCTAGCGGAAAACTTTCAATAATTTATCCTGGCCACATTTATTAAAATTTTAAACTTTTTATAAGACGATATTTTTTTTGGTGCATCACAGAATGACTGTGATTTTTTTCGTACCTGAAAATGTTGCTGCTTCATCGAGAAACTGTAAGAAAATCAATAATAATGCGACTTAATAATAATTTTTAAATGATTTCTATTTTTTTTCACATAGCTCCGGCCCTCCCACATATTCTAGAAAAAGACCCGTGACGCTAGCATTATCCCATCGGAAGATATGATTTTTTAAACTTGAAATTTCAACCCCCTGTAATTCCGAAAGGGTTGAGATTTCAACTTTGTGTTCCCGGACTTTTAGGCTTCTATTGACCCCTAAAATACGTGGTTTCAGTTTGGTGCAAGGTCACTGACTCACCCTGTATACATTTTTTAAGTTGTTGAACATTACGTTAAACTTTAAAGAAACTGCACAGAAACACGTTAAAACTGAGGTGTAATTTAATATATTGTGTTTTATAAACGTTAATCTCCGCAGGACTCGAGCCTCTGCGGGAAACGGCCGGTAGAATGGGATAGGCGGATTGATAGGGTGAATAAAGTACTCTGAACAGGGAATTCCCCGAAATTAATTAATTATTTGATGATTCAAGTATATCCAACACCTAGTATATAAGAATAAGCAGGAAGAAGAAGATGTAAATAGAGGCGGCGGCTGCACCCAAAGAAACTCGGCTCGCCACGGATTATCGGCGGTCTCGGTATCTGTAACAAAAAGTGGAGCGGTTTTTATAAGTAGAGTTTGTCGCGCGCCGAGTTCGCTCGACGACGGGACGTAAACATTCTCGCTCGCACTCGTCTATCACGTATCCGCACTGGTAATATTCACGTTATCTTCTTTCTTCTTTTGCGGTTGAATTGCTGACTCCTTGTGCACCGAATTTATGCAGCTCCGAGAGGATTCTCTCCTGCTTCGAGCTGTGCGGTGCGTTCGGTAGTGGCTGCAGTAGTTTCTTAGATTCGGTCGAAATTATAATTTCGATTTCCGAATCTAAGCCAGTTCGCCGCGATGTAACGCCCCCACCAATTTCGCACCAAAACTATATGCATAGAAGTAACACGCAATACACTAAGAGCGCGCGCAACAAAGATAACCTATACTTACCGAGGGTAACAAAGATAGCGATACCAGCATAGTGCGCAGCGCCACCACGATTAGCATTAGGAAAGATATAGGACCAATAGGAACAATTGTTATAAAAATCCGTATAATGTTAAACACAGGACAATTACAAAGGAGTTTCGCGATTAGGTAAAGAATAGTATATAAGTCGGACGAATTTCCTAGTTTAGTCAGTCGGGTTCGCGCATCGCGCATGCAAGAACCTATCCTGGAGCAAGTATCCAACGGATTTCAGACCGCTCCTCTGCTCCATAGTACAGGTAGCGACTGGTCCGAAGAATACTTATACTCTCAAGGAAAATTTCGAGTCTCTTCTGATTACAGACCGCTCCACCACCTAGGTGCTGGTAGCGACTGGTCAGAACAGACTCATATTAATATACCGCGATAAAAATTGAACCTTTCTCGATTACAGACCGCTCCACCACCGTCAGGTGCTGGCAGCGACTGGTCAAGAAAGGCTCACATACATTTAATTAACAAATACATTGAACCCCAAGAACCTTTCTCGATTACAGACCGCTCCACCACCGTCAGGTGCTGGTAGCGACTGGTCAAGAAAGGCCTTACTTAGAAAACACGAAAACCACGAAAAACCGCACATTACCGACAGCGATAAAATTGAACAAAAACGTCGAGATCACAAATTATACCACCATTTCAATTAGCAATTAAACAAAGCAAACACCCTAAAATCACCACCATGTTACACTGAATTACACAAATAAAACCAGAAGCACTTTCGAATCTTGAATTTTTATTCTTTATTACGCACAAACCCACGTTATCCCACACACATCGACGAGTAGCCGCTCACTCGTCGAATACCAACACAAAACGCGGAAAAAAGACCAGCCAGGTCGTTACAGCGATGTCAACAAGCGTTAATCCGCTAGTGACAACAATGCTCGGCGATGAATTTCGAGCTCACAACAGCCTCAGGTCGTTGCTCCGACCACGGAATCAGCTGTTTTCTAACAGATCGAAATTCTTACCTGAATACTGCACTTGTGGACTGTATTTTCGTTGGTGGAGTACCTTTGTACGCACTCTCGGTATCTCCTCCCGAGGCTGTGGTCTGATCCGATCTGTCCCTGAAGTATCTCCGTCGCTTCTGGCCTGGACTGCAAAGGTGTAGCCTTTGCAGGGAAACTTCTCCTGTTAGAAACGCCGTGGATTCCTCCTGCTCGCGCACGGGTCGAACTGCTAAACCAGCAATGCGTTCGGTGGCCCGCGATTTTCGGCTGGTCGTTTCTTGCGGGTAGAAGCTTCAGCTCGCGCACGGGTCGAGCGTTTATAGTTAAGACTTGCTCGATGGTCCGTGATTTTCGGCTCCTGCCAAGAAGTGAGGCTTATGCCTACGCGGAAGGCTGCGTGATCTTTCGCGTTGCGGATGTGGCAGTAGGCCCTGTTCCGCACGACGACGGTGGAACAATCGGTCTTCTTTTATGCAGGTCCTCAAAAATGAATCTTCTTAGTCTTCTTCTATTTGCTTCTAGACGTCTTGCTACTTCAAGAGCCAGAAATCAAGTGCCCGGTTTTCGGAGCCCTTGCACCTCCGAAACCGCGGAATTTTGGGGGAAATATCCCCACTCCTCTTCCCCTCGGACAATGACTTTCCTCGCGAATAGTTTATCTTCTTCTTCCCGAATCTTCTATCCGGGGTTACCGCGTTCATTGCCCGAGGCCAAACGTTGACCCTTCGCGAACGTTCGGAACGTTACCGATCGCGCGCGAGTTTGTGCCTCGTGTTTGGCTGTTTTTTCCGCGAGTTTGCCTTCGGTTTTTCTACTATCGCGGCTACAAGGTTTGAACCTTTTTGCATCGCGACTTAACCGAACCGATTACCGACAATAGAATAAGAGAATTTAACGACGCGCGATTAATCTGACGGATTGTCTATTGCGCCTACGAGCATTTCTTCGTGGACGCTAGTTGACCCGTTTTAATCCGCGGAACTTCTTTATTCGATCGCTTGAATATTAAACACACCGCCCCCCTTGCGGCAGCGTCGCAACCCAATAGAGAACGGAAATTTTTCGGCAAACTCGCGAAATCTCGACCTTACAATGCAATTTGGAAATCTTGACTTACCGACGTGGTGGAGAGTGTCGCGCCGGGTAGCTCCTCCGGCCTCTGCGCTCGTAGGGCGATCTGCGACGTTCCCTCCTCGCATCTCGTCGTACCTCCCGCATTGAAGCTCGTACTCGTTGTCTCCCACCCTCCGTTTCGTCTATTAATTGCAGCACTGCGTCGTGGTTAATTAATCCGCGTCGGTGCAGGTCTGCGTAGAACTCTCGTCTCAGTTCGTCCGCCCTGCTTCCACTGGGGGCCGGGGGTGTCGTTGCCTGAGACGTTGTCGAGGCGGATCGTTGGTTGGTCCGTCTTTCCGAGCGCTCGTGGGATTGCGGGGGTGTGATCGCTGCTGGTTGCGGAACTGGTACCGGTCGCCAAAGTAGCGAGGTTAGCCTCCCTTGCCTATCCCATCGGGCGTAGTAATGTCGTCCGGGCGTTCCGGCTCGGTATCTGCGTACCACTGTAGGTACGTGTGCCGGTATTTCGAGCTAGAACCACCCCAGGTTGATCCTGAGTGGAGGTCCGGTGATTCGATTACTCGGCACTTGCTGTACCGTTTGCGGACCCTGTTCCTGTTGCGTCTCGACATGGGGTCGCAATACCGTGGTCGCCTCGCTGTTCACCGATGGTGCAACCGATGTCCCTGGCGACTGTTGAGTATCGCGGAATTGTTCCGGTACCGCGGGTGGCTGCTTGCTTGTCGGCTGATCAGCCATCCGGCTTGCGTTTTCCGCTAAACGCATGATCGCGTCAAATTCCTGCGTCAGTCGTTCGTCAGCCATGTCGTTCGATTTTAATCTGAGTCGATGCTTTGTAGGTGACGATTCCGTTGAAACTGACTGCCTGGTCGTCGTGGAGCTCGGGGGAAGGTGCTTCAAATTTCTCCTCTCCTTACTTGGTTTTACTTACCTATTAGGAAGGGAGTAAGTCACCTCGTTTTTCTTCCTAATATTTTGGTAGTTCGCATGCGAGGTTCCTTGTTAGAGGTGACCATCCTTTGTTGGTGCCTCTCCCGCGATGCTCACCAGGTCCCACACTCCTATTTTCCAGGCGGTTGAGGGGTATCGTCTTTTGGTGGTAGGTCGACGTCCGTCAACTTACACATACGTGTAATCGGACGTGTGTAAGTTGTTTTCGCGGTCCTGACCTCTACCACACGCACAAGTCCATCCTTGCCTGGTAGAACGTTCTCGACTCTTCCTAGTTCCCAATGGTTCGGGGGGAGAAGAGGGTTCTGTACCACAACAATGTCCCCTTTCTTTAGCGATGTTTTGGTGGTTTGCCACTTGTACCGATTTTGCAGGTGAACCAAATAATCTCGTGTCCATTTCCTCCAAAATTGTTCGTGTATCTTCTGTACCATTTGCCATCTGGTTAATCTCGATACCGGCTCCTCCGCTACAGGTGTAATCGGTGATGCATTTAATGGTCCACCGATGAGGAAGTGTCCAGGGGTCAGTGCATCAAATTCTTCTGGGTTCCCTAACTCGCTGCACTTTTCACGCACTTCCGGTGAATTGCAACTCTTCCGGAATTCCTGCATGAGTTCTCGATCCCCTCCTACGAAGTTGGTTCCGTTGTCGCTGCGTATGCAGCTCGGAAGTCCTCGGCGAGCGACAAACCGAGAGAGTGCAGCGAGGAAAGCAGCTGTCGAGTAGTCATGCACTAACTCGATATGCACTGCTCTCGTCGCTGTACACACAAATGGGGCAATATAAGCTTTGTGTGCAGACTTACCTCTTCCAGCCGAATCTCGTACCCGATATGGTCCAGCGTAGTCCACTCCGGTCACCGTGAATGGTCTTGCCGGTGTGCATCGGTCAGGTATCAAATCTTGCATCTTCTGACTTCCGGTTTCTGCTCTCCATCGGGTACACTTCACACACTGATGAATCATTCTTCGCGTGGCACTTCTGCATCCGATGATCCAAAACCGTTGTCTCACTGTATGCATCGTCAGCTGGATTCCACCGTGCAATGTATTTCTGTGACACTGTCGAATTATCAAATCAGTCACATAATGCTTCGGCAAAACAATCGGAAATTTTGTATCTTCTGGAAGTTTCGAATGTCGCAGCCGCCCCCCGACCCGTAGCGCGCCGCGTTTGTCAACAAACACGTCGAGCGCACGGAGTTTGGACTTTGCGGGTAGAGGCTGTTGTTTCTTCAAACACTCGACTTCCTTACCGAAATGCACTCGTTGCAGGTGGATGGCAATTTTCTCTGTAGCTTCCTGCAGATCTTCGGGGTCCAGCCATCGGTCGGTTGTTGCAGTTTTTCCGCCGCGTAGGATCCTCAGGAATCGCAGACAATACGCGGTGACGCGTAATAGTCGGCTCCACGTAGAGTATCGCAACAAAAACTCCCAGTTTTCTGTTTGGATAACTGTGTGCGTGTTTACCTCTCGTTTTCCTTGTTCCGTTGATAGATCTGCAGGTGTTGCCGGCCAATTCTCTTCGGATTGGATTAACCAGCTTGGTCCATGCATCCACATCGTGGAGCTGAGGAGATTCTCAGCTTCCACACCACGGGAGTTGAGGTCCGCTGGATTGTAGCGTGTAGGCACGTGTCTCCATTCCGCTTTCGGCAACGATGTTTGAATTTTCGATACTCGGTTTGCGATTACCAGCTTCCATGTTGACGGATGTCTCCTGAGCCATGCGAGGGTGATGGTTGAATCCGACCAGCACACAGTTCTCTCGATCACAACAGTTAAGGATTCCTGTATGTGTGATAATAGCTCAGACAATAACACAGCACCGTTTAATTCTAATACTGGCACGCTCAGTGTTTTCAAAGGAGCCACACGCGTTTTTGCCATAATTAGAGTCGAAGTAACTTCGCCGGTGCTGGTTTGTATGCGTAGATAAGCTGCTGCACTATACGCTGCTATTGAGGCATCGCAAAATCCATGGAGTTCGGCTGATGTTATCCTCTTCTCGTAGCTCAGCCATCTTGGTATCCTTAGAGCCTCCAGTTTTGTCCAATCCTCGCAGAATGTGTTCCAGGTCTGCTGTGTATTCGTTGAAACGGGTTCATCCCAGCCAATTTTTTCCAACCAGAGAGTCTGCAGTAGGATCTTGGCACGAATCACAATCGGCGATAACCAGCCGAGAGGGTCGAACAATTTCGCGATTTCTGAAAACAGAATTCTTTTCGTTGGTGTTACACTCAACGGTTGATATCGCTGCAAATTAAAATGAAACTGGTCGCTCGCTGGTAACCATCGCAGTCCAAGTACTTTCAGTTCCGATTCGTCAAAGAGCGTTAAATCCACAGCTAATCCGTGTTCTCCTTGTGGTACGTCCCGCAGCAGTTCCGGGTCATTTCCGGCCCATTTCCGCAAGTGGAATCCTCCTCCTGCTAACATGCTGCATACCTGGCTGCGAATATCGGCGAGCGTGTCTTTCGTGTCTGCTCCCATAAAAACGTCATCCACATACACGCTATTTTTTAATACGTCGGCTCCCGCGATGAATTTTCCTCCGTCTCTCTCCGCGAGCTCCAGCAGCGTACGCATCGCGAGGTAAGGGGCACTCGCGGTTCCATACGTCACGGTTTGCAGCTCATACGTCAACAAACGCTCGGAGTCAGGATTCCGCCAGACGATATTTTGGAATTGCCGATCCTCCGGTGCGATGAGAATTTGCCTGAACATCTTTTCGATATCGGCAACCAGTACGTACCTGTGCAATCTCCAATTCATTAGGAGGGAGGTTATATCCTTCTGCAACCTTGGTCCAACGTACTGGATGCTGTTCAGGGATTCTCCGCTCGTTGTCCTGTTCGTTGCGTTAAACACGACACGTAGTTTTGTTGTTGTGCTGTCGGCTCTCAGTACGGCTCGGTGTGGGATGAAGACTCGTTTCTCGTCGAATTCCTGGAGCCGCTTCATATGTCCGAGAGACTCATACTCCCCGAGAAACTCGATGTATTGTTGCATGAGTTTGTCATTGTCCCGTAGTTTTTTCCACATCCTTGCCAGGGCAGCTAGCGCGCTCTTCCAGGAGCTTCCCAGTGCTTCTGCCGGTCGAGGATGTTTAAACGGGATCCGCACAACAAATCTTCCATCCTCCTTTCGGGTCACGGTCTTAGCGAAGTAATCGTCACATGCTTGTTCGTCCGGCGTAAGGGTTTTCTTTGAGGGTACTTCTTCCGTCTCCCAGAACCGCCTTATCGCGTGATCTAGGGACTCCAGCGCAGTGCAGTGCATCGTGTGCAACTGTTCCCTCGGATTTCCGGCTGCACCTGTCTTGCCGAAAATCACCCATCCGAACACCGTGTTCATCGCCACCGGTTGGTCTTCTCCAAGGATTCGAGTCCCGTCTCGAAGCGTGCTGGCCATCAAATCTGCACCGATCAGTATATCGATGCGTGTGGGGCTTGTTGGGTCCGGATCTGCCAGTACCAAATCCCGGAACTGCTGCATTGCGCAAGGAGTTCGGGCTGGCGTGCGATACGTGGTGATTCTCGGAATCACGTACGTAGTCGCTTGATACAGCGGGGTTGCATCCCCTGCTGCACTGAGACCCACCCGCACCCGGTGCTTGATGGGTTGAGGCGTGCCGCCTCCCAAGCCGCTAATAAGAGCCGGGGTCCTCTTCTTCTCCAGCCTCAATTCCTGTGCGAGATTCTCGGACAGGAACGACTTCTGGGATCCCATGTCGATGAGAGCTCGTACTTCGCGAGCTCCTCCATCCTTCGCGTGGACCCGCACCATTGCAGTGGCGAGGGTTACCTCCTCGTTCCGACTGCTTTTTCCGGTGCTGCAATGCGCGTGCACGTCGGCACCCTTGGAAGTGACGTTCTTGTCGTCTTCCTTCTTCGACTCCGTCTGCCTAGATCTGGGTCGTTGCCGAGTGTTTTGCTGCGCAGGTCCTTGCTTCTTGGCGGTGGTCGTTTCCGGGAAGTGCAGCAGCGGGTGATGCTTCTTTTTGCACTTATTACACTCGTTCGGGTTGTCACACTCGTAAAAACTGTGTCCGGATTGCAGACAGCGAATGCAGCCGGCTCTGATTTTCACAGCCTCAAAACGCTGCTTCTGGTCCAATCGCTTAAAGTCGTTGCATTCCGTGATTCGGTGTGGTCCCTTGCAGAATAAACAGGAGCGTCCGGTATTCTCTTCTTCCGCCGTTGCAGCGTGGCTGTGTACCCGTGACTTCAGCTTGGAGGCTCCATTCCCCGTTTTCGGCGAGTCGAGACACATCGCCGCGTGTATTTTCTTTCTAATGAAAGCACGCACGGTTTCGTACGTCGGATACTCCGTCGTATTCGCTATGGAGTTCTCCCATTCCGTTGCCATTTCTCCGACGAACGTACTGGAAGCCAGGTACACCAGCATTACCTGCCCAAGGTCTACCTCGGGGTTGCCTGTGGTTAATGCTGCCACACTGTTATCGAGGTCGCTGAGCAGAGCCTGAAGTTCATCGAGGTTTTCGCGGTGTGTTTTCTTTAATCCAAAAAGTCGCTTCAGATGCATCTTCATGGTCACTCGCGGATTGTCGTACCTCTCCTTCAGTGTGCTCCATGCTGCTTCAAAGTTTTCATCTTCAATGCGGAGGGTAGATATTGCTCGGAGCGCATCGCCTTCTAAACTCGCGTTCAAATACTGCAATCGCAATGCATCCGATAATGTCGGATTTCGGATCACAGCCGCGGTGAACAATTGTGCGAAATGCGTCCAGTCCCGGATGTCTCCCTTAAAAGTCGGTAGCTTCAATTCCGGTAGCTTGACCCTCGGCATCGACGGCGGTCCAGACGTTCCTTGGGAAGGCGTGGCTGGGGGCTGCGAAGTCTGTCGAAATTTATCGAGTTCAGCCTCGATATAGGCGATGTCCTCAAGAGCTTCGTCTTCTGCCTCTTCGTATCCGCCACTAGCGATGTAATCCGATGCCTCTGGTTCGTCTAGCTTGCTTGCCGCTCGAATTTGCGCCTGGCGTGACTGGATCGTCTTCCAGGTGTCCTGTAATTGCTTCAGGGTGGAGTTCAGCAATTGCACAGTGAACTTGGCTTTGCCCCTCTTTTTGAGATTGGGCACCAACCGTTTCACTCTCGCCAGCTCCAACTCCTGCTCCTCGATGAGCGCTGCCCATAAGCGTCCATCCGGAGACTCATTGTCTCCTGCCTGGCGCGGAGTTTTGATCGTTGGCGTGTTGAGTTGTGACATGCTGATTTCTTCCTGTTAAGAAAACCCTAAACCAAATTCCGCCTTAGATCCGGCTCGAAGGACCTTGTTTTATAAACGTTAATCTCCGCAGGACTCGAGCCTCTGCGGGAAACGGCCGGTAGAATGGGATAGGCGGATTGATAGGGTGAATAAAGTACTCTGAACAGGGAATTCCCCGAAATTAATTAATTATTTGATGATTCAAGTATATCCAACACCTAGTATATAAGTGTAACGACCTGGCTGGTCTTTTTTCCGGGTTTTGTGTTGGTATTCGACGAGTAGCCGCTCACTCGTCGAATACCAACACAAAACGCGGAAAAAAGACCAGCCAGGTCGTTACAGCGATGTCAACAAGCGTTAATCCGCTAGTGACAACAATGCTCGGCGATGAATTTCGAGCTCACAACAGCCTCAGGTCGTTGCTCCGACCACGGAATCAGCTGTTTTCTAACAGATCGAAATTCTTACCTGAATACTGCACTTGTGGACTGTATTTTCGTTGGTGGAGTACCTTTGTACGCACTCTCGGTATCTCCTCCCGAGGCTGTGGTCTGATCCGATCTGTCCCTGAAGTATGTCCGTCGCTTCTGGCCTGGACTGCAAAGGTGTAGCCTTTGCAGGGAAACTTCTCCTGTTAGAAACGCCGTGGATTCCTCCTGCTCGCGCACGGGTCAAACTGCTAAACCAGCAATGCGTTCGGTGGCCCGCGATTTTCGGCTGGTCGTTTCTTGCGGGTAGAAGCTTCAGCTCGCGCACGGGTCGAGCGTTTATAGTTAAGACTTGCTCGATGGTCCGTGATTTTCGGCTCTTGCCAAGAAGTGAGGCTTATGCCTACGCGGAAGGCTGCGTGATCTTTCGCGTTGCGGATGTGGCAGTAGGCCCTGTTCCGCACGACGACGGTGGAACAATCGGTCTTCTTTTATGCAGGTCCTCGAAAATGAATCTTCGTAGTCTTCTTCTATTTGCTTCTAGACGTCTTGCTACTTCAAGAGCCAGAAATCAAGTGCCCGGTTTTCGGAGCCCTTGCACCTCCGAAACCGCGGAATTTTGGGGGAAATATCCCCACTCCTCTTCCCCTCGGACAATGACTTTCCTCGCGAATCCTTTATCTTCTTCTTCCCGAATCTTCTATCCGGGGTTACCGCGTTCATTGCCCGAGGCCAAACGTTGACCCTTCGCGAACGTTCGGAACGTTACCGATCGCGCGCGAGTTTGTGCCTCGTGTTTGGCTGTTTTTTCCGCGAGTTTGCCTTCGGTTTTTCTACTATCGCGGCTACAAGGTTTGAACCTTTTTGCATCGCGACTTAACCGAACCGATTACCGACAATAGAATAAGAGAATTTAACGACGCGCGATTAATCTGACGGATTGTCTATTGCGGCTACGAGCATTTCTTCGTGCACGCTAGTTGACCCGTTTTAATCCGCGGAACTTCTTTATTCGATCGCTCGAATATTAAACATATTGAGCATTGCGCTAATCTTTCAAAAAACTGCACAGAAGCACGAAAAATTGGGATATAATTTTACATATTGAGCATTACACTAATCTTTATTAAAAAAAACTGCACAGAAGCACGCTAAAACTCAGGTGTAATTTAATATATTGAGCGTTACGCTAATCTTTTAAAAAACTGCACAGAAGCACACTAAAACTGAGGTACTTATTGAGTGACTGGGTACTTACTCGTCATGATGCTTGTACGGTGAGTGTTCGTTAGAAGATGAGGAGTAACTTCTTCGATGGATTCGAAAACTGAACTGAATGCATATCTTGCGACTGACACTGCAGGTAAATTCAAAAACACTTGCTGGCGCACCAACGCCTCTATCGTCTTTCCAGTAAACGACGGATTAGGCATAAAGCGAAGGTGGTAGGGATGAAAAGGCCCCTTTCTAACCACGGGGTTTGGAGCAGAACCGTTGGTTTATGACAGTTATGGTTTCACCCAAAATTTATTAAATTTCCATGCATTACAAGCAGCCGTAGACGTGTAACAAATTTGGTGTAGTTGATCCATCAAACAATTTTGATAATATTATCAATATACAATAATGAGATAAGCAGTCTGAAAGGTATACTGCCAGTCGTTGAATTAGGATTCTGTATCTCGTCCTTTTTGGAGATACAGTAAGCACTAAATAGGTTAAACGGTACAGACCCGAGCGCTCAGCACTCATGTAAAAAGATGATTGAAAGTAAGGAGTGGATGTCGAGAGTCCATGTTTCGAGGAAAGGGCAGTTAGATTGCGTCGAAGACAGGGCTTTTTCAAATTTCGTCGCGTACATATTCTTATGTCTTGCATATCATTATTAATAAAGGCATAAAGATATGTACTGTGACGAAGCGTTTCGTCACCGCTCCGTCGCCGCCAGCCCTCGCGTAAGATAGCTTGCTACGCGCGCCTGGACGGGGGGGATTCACCTTCCGAAGGGCCAAGCGCACCGTAAATAAGAAAACTATTAACCCCATCCTTTGTTTTACACCCCCGAGACAGGAAAGTTCGGCGATGTCGGCCGGACTGATCACCCGGTCGACATCCCGACAAGTATCACAGCTACCAACCAGCGGAGAACAAGGAGACAGAGCTGCGGCCGGAGAGGGAGCAGGGCCGGGATGGCGAGGATCTAGCCCGCGAATCGATGGAAAATCAAACTCGACCTACCACCTGTCGGACGCCGTGGGATTCACTTAGCGCATCCCCGTAAACTAGGCGGCGTAATGAGCGGCACGAACCCTCGCCGCCGGCCACGTGCTAACCTCGCGTCACTTGACTTCCGGCGGGCGTGGCGAGCAGTCAGAGTTGCTTTCGTGAATCTTGGCTTTCTCTTCAGCGTTATTTAAGTGAGTTTGGCGTGTCGAGTCCTCGCGTAGAGTCTTTCGGCCGCGTGTTCGATCCTTTGCGGAATTCTTCGGCCGGGTGAAGTGAGAACGAGGAGCAGGGCACGAGGTTAGCGGTTTGGCGGCAACGGTAAGTGTTTGATCCTTCTTTTGCGTCTCTCTCTGGTGCGTGTGCGGTGTTCTGGGGGATATTCCGGTGCGGCTCTTTGAGGGGTTCTATTAAGGGGGGCTCGGTGGGTTAGTAAGTCGTGGGAGGAACAGACCAGGAGGGGTGTGACCGGGGCAACAAAGTCGCGCGTTTCGCGACACCTTCGAGGGGGGTCCCCGGCCCTCGAAGGCCTCTCCTGGGACAGGCTAAGAGGCGACCGAAGGGCATCGAGCTTCCGGGCCTGAAGACGCGCAACCTCCCCCGTTTCGTGGTCAAGTCAAGGTAGTGAGTCGAGCGATAGTAGTGCGAGCGGCGACCGGCCCCGTGATTGGCCGAGGACGACACGCGAGCGGCGAGCGGCCCTGCGATTGGCCGACGGTTCGGATTTGAACGTAGCGTGTTCTAGAAGGTTCAGCGACGGCACGCGGACGCGGCCATCTTGTTAACTCGATTGCGGACTACGATCATTTGGAATAAACTCGTTTCTGTTATTTTCTCTACGAACTCGGGGTTATTTCTCTCCGTGGGGTTCTTTGGGTTGCATGCTTCCTTTTCAGCCGCGTTGACGTGTCTCGGCCGATTCCACCGTACCAGGACGGCCGGACGTTCCGGCGCTTCCCTTCGGGCATCGCACGGACCCCTATCAAAGACCGGAGCTAGCCGAGTCGGGAGAACTACCGTCCACACGCGCGTTCCGGATCAGCGTCCGATCTCGATTTATTGTTAAATATTGGCTCCTTGCGGGGGGCCTGGCGCCCACACACGAGATCGGCGGAGCGTGCTGGACATCGGGGCGATTATTGCGGGCGGTTCGGGCCGCGGCAACGGGTACGGCCGTGCGCGGGCACGGATCGTCGTTGCAGTACCTAACGAAATTCGAAAAAGCCGAAATTTGAAAGTCACGCAACTGGTAATGCTCGTACCTATCGGATATGCGACCAAACCCTTCTGGCCGTTGTATATCACCTATAAACAATTTTCTTTTTCACTACTATCGAGCACTGGTTCTTACTAGGTATTGAGTAAATGTATGACTTTATATGAATGTATGTTTCATTCATTCAGATGTATTTTCTTGTTATCTCCAAATCAGTCTAAAATTCGTACCTAATACAACTGTTATTACTGAGAGTGCGGCAGCAGGAGACACGGCCAGGTCTGTTCGCAATGATGTAACGGAGACACATGTTTTCGTGATTAATTGAGGAAAATGATGCATCCGTACCTTCAGCGTTATTGAAAATAGCGAAGAAGCAATTGTTTGTTTTGTATTCGTACGTTCTTTAGATTCCGAAGAACGCGAATATAAATTTTATTGAGGCCTAGAGACTATAGTAGAGAGATTTTCCATCTGTCGTAAATGTGATGATTGCTGAACCGTTCGAGCTATGGGTTTTTATATCTAAAGTACTTCGGTCCCTTAGCATGCAGATACAAAGGAGGCGAAAGTCACAGCACAATACAGTTATAAAACGGGCAAAAGTCATAGCCGTCTGACCAATATGGTTCCGATCTGCGCTACCTGCCGAATCGTCACTGCTCGAACCTTCCCTTATTCCACGCACAATATGTACCGTCTTTTGGCTATTTATTTGATTTTTTGGTCACAATGAACTTAAATACTGTCGACATTTTGTAACGGTAATGATAACAGTGATGATTATAGTGATGAGGTCACTGAGGTATACAATTACAAAAACGATGTACTACCAATAAGAGTTTATAATGTTTATGATTGTAATTTGTTCTGAACGAAAATTGCATCGTAATTTTGGGGGCCGTAATACTACTAAGCTTTTCTAGGTAAACGTATGATTACCCGCCGGGCGGACTACTCGCATGAGGGGGAAAGGGCCGGCATCATGACCCTGACCCTGTCCGAACGGCGGAAAAGGGTGCCGGCTGCACCAGAGGCACATGCCTCCGACCCGGCACCCACGATAGGGGAGCCCCGGCTGCCAGGGGCAAAATGAATTCGCACACCTGAAGCATAGGCGTAAAGGACAAGGGAGGGAAATTCAAATATAACGGGGTCGAAAGAAATTTCGGGACAGGCCCACGTGGTAGGAAGGAAATTTCGGGACGGGCTCTCGCGACCGCAACACATGTGGATAAACAACTGCAGAAGGAAATTTAGGGACGAAATCGTCTGCCTGCAGCGTAGGGAGGAGTGTAAAGGGTAGGAAGGAAATTTCGGGACAGGCTCTCGCGACTGCAGCATATGCGTGCATTCAACTGCAGTCTACCTGCAATACAGAGAGAAGGGCAAAGGGTAGGAAAGGAATTCCCGGACTCGGCAAAGGGTAGGAAAGAAATTCCCGGACACTCAGATAATGTAGTCCCAGAGATGGCACCACTGCCTGGGAAGTAATAAGGAGCGGGAACTTATGGGACAACCCAAAGACCGCGGGCCCGGCTGACACACAGTAAATTTAGGGACGCGCAACAAATTTAGGGACGCGAGAAAAATTTCGGGACGCGCAGTAAAACTATCAGCGGAAAAGGTTGTCGCTGGCTCGGCTGACATGCCACAAATTTGGGGACGCGAAATAAAATTTCGGGACGCGCGGTAAAACGACACCGATAACCCAGCGACCCCGGAGGCGCGGCGCACCGGCGAGAGGGAGAACGGGGATCGCGGGAGGGTACCCCCCCCGTGCAACGGAGAGCAATACGGAGGACTCAGAAGGAGTCACGCAAAGGAGGGGTGTTAGGAAAGCGGCGACAAAAATGCCGAGGCACACAAGGGCGAGTCGCTCCCGGGGCAGCGAGACCGGGGCGTCGTGGCCGCGACGGATAAAGGCCAAAAGCCGTTGCCGCGGACACGGCGTGGCGAGGATAGGTGGAGGGATTAAGAAAACACCCGAAGAAATAACACGATGGGAGCAAATCAAAAGGGAATGATGAAGAAATTAACAGCAAGAGAGACCTAGGCTAGAACGAGGAAAAACCAAAACAACGATGACGAACAGGCAAGACCAAGGACCAGAGAAGACACAAAGACGGAGCAGGAGGAGAGCAAGGCCGAGGGCAGCGGGGGCGTCCTGGAAAGCGGATGGCGGCGACAGGCAGCTGCGCCACGTCTAAGCCGGAAGCGAAAGGCCGGGAAACCGGAGATACGAGGAGGCGTTCCCCGCTGGCCCTCAGGGACCAGCCACCGAAAGGTGCCTTGGCAAGGCAGCCGACTACTGGATGGTGAAGTCGGATTCACCATTGCGACGGTGAGGTGCCCTCTCATCAGACATTGGGGAGGGTAAACGTAGACGGAGCCCCGGAGTACCGGGGGGCGGATAAAAATTCCGCGGGTGTACCCGTTCTCCGCCAAACGGCCTCACCCAGTACTCGGCCAGCGCTGGAAATTGATACTATGGACAGTACAACCAAAAGACAACAGCAGCAAAATAACGAATCCAAAGTAACACACGCTAGGAAGATTAAGGGAGAAGGAAAAATAAGTGCCCAAGAAAAACAGGGATCTAGCAGCAGAAGGGAAACCCACCCGGAAGCAAGAGGCGATAAGGGAGAGAGACGCCGGGAGACAGAGAGAATCAAGGGGAAAGGGGAACGAGAGACCACAAGAAAAGGTGGGGAGGATAGAGACAGCCACGGGGGAGAATTAGAAACAAAGCTGGCAAACAGGTTCGCCCTACTGCAAGATGGAGGCAAGACGGGCACGCCGGTCAGAAAAGGAGGAGAATGGGGAAGAATGATCGAAGGAACAGTGAATAGAACACCAGACGGGGACGGTTACGACAGCCCGACCGTCTTCCAGCGATCCAACAAGACACCGAGAACCCCCCCGAGACGGAACAGTACGACAAATGAAACAGCAGAGGAATGGGCACGGAGGGAACAGGCCCTAAACGAGAGACAAGAGAAGAGAAAAAGGCGGATAGACAGATTAATGAGCGGAGACGCGCCGGATTGGAGCTCGGACGAAAGGGAAGACATGGAGCAGACTGGGGAACCAGGAGAAATCAATAAAGGAAAAGAAAAGGGACGACAACACGGAAACCGAACAAGTAGGGAAGGCGCGGTACTGGAGCTCGAAAGGAGCAGCCAGGAAGACGTGCAACTCATAGAGATAGAAGGAGAAGGGAGTGAAAACACCGGAAGAACCCGGAGGGTGGAAGAAATAGAAGAGCAGATAGAAAGGGAAAGAGAGAGAATAGAGAGAAAGGGATACGGCGGAAATGAGGAAGCGCAAAATAAGGAAGGAGAAGGCCCAAGGGAAGACGAAATGGAGGTGGAAAGGGAACAAGGCACACCAGGAGACGATGGGCTCAGACAAGAGGATCAGGGAAGAAGGGGGGCGGAGGCTAGAGGCGAGACAGGCGATCGGGAGAGCGAAGCCGGAAGGAACACAAGGGAAAGAGAAGGGGGAAAAGGGACAGAGAAGGAGGAGGAAAGAGAGAGAGAGAGGGGGGAAAAAACCAGCATGGACACGGCGGAAGCAGACAGGAGGATGCGACAGCTGGACCAGAAGGCGTGGGAGCTGTTACAGGACGTGGGCCGGATGCACGGCATACTACACGAACTCAAAAAAGAAAGAGAGCAAATCCGGAAGGAACAAAGGCTTCACGAACCACAGACAGTGATCAGCTATAGGGAGAGAAGGCTCGTCAACATCGGATTGCAGCTTCAAGAAATAGACCGCGAGCTCAAGGAACTGGGCGGTATGGACACAAATAAAGGAGGAGAAAGCTCCAGGGCGGCGGAACAAAAACAGGGAAAGAGGAGGGGAGATATTGGAGAAGGGCGAAGGTCCGAAATGGTAACTTCAACACCGGTCAAAAGGAAGGAAATCTCGCCGGGATTGGTACAAGACCGCAAGAGGACCAAAAAAGGGGGGGGCGGAAAGAGACAAGGAAGACCAACCCACAGCCAGCCCGAGGGCAGCGAAGAATCAAACGAGGAGGAAACGGAACCGGAACAAGGAGAAGGAAAGGAAGAAACAGGGACGGAAGGCCCCGAAGACGAGCCAGGAGGAGGCTTTAGGGCCGTGGCAAGAAGAAGGCTCAGAGGGGAGAGGGGAAGGGGGAAATATTCGCCAGTAGGAATAACAAAACAAGAGGGGAAAAAAAATAAGGGACAGGCGGGAACCGAACGAGACAGGGCGCAGATGCGCGAACCAGGGCCAGACGCGGGCAGGGGAATCAGACCACCCCCCTTCAGGAACGATGCGATTGTAGTCAGAGTAGGACAATCAAGGACGTACGAGGAAACGTACAGGGACGTAGTTAAAAGAGTTGGCATAAAGATGGAAAACATCGAGAAGGTGAGAAGGACCAGAGGAGGAGACCTCATAATGGAGGTCAAAAGAGGGAAAGACATGGGCCGCGCCAGCGAAGGCATCAAGGAGGCGCTGGGGAAAAGCATGGAACATAGGCGGCTGAGAAGCACATTCGCGGTGGAAATTCGAGATATAGACCCACTGGCGCGAGAAAGCGACATAATCGAGGCTATAAGCAAGAAGATCGGGGAAGAGGCCAACAAGACAGATATCGTGATAAAGCTTCTTAGGCAAATGGGGAATGGCACGGGACTAGCAATAGTGGAGCTACCGATAGCAGTTTGGAGAACACTTGAGCGGGGCGATAAAGTCCGAATTGGATACACCAGCTGCAGAGTTAAACCGCTCCCCAGGATAAACCGCTGCTTTAAATGCCACGGGCTGGGACACTCAAGGGCACAATGCGAGGCCGACATCAAAGGCGAAGAGCTCTGCAGGAGATGCGGCATGGATGGGCACAATATAAATAACTGCGGAGCGTCGCACCCGAGGTGTGTGATATGCATGAGGGCTGGCATGGAGGAAGGCCGGCTCCGACACGTCGCCGGAGCATACAACTGCCCGACGTACAGAGCAGCGGCGGACGGTGGACTACCTTCGCGGTGAATAAGATAAACATCGAGGAGAAAAGGCGAAGGTTGGCAGAGACAGCGGTCAAGAAGCGCCAAAGGGGGACACAAGGCGCCAAGGGACAATCCAGTAAGAAGAAAGAAAACACTAGGAAAAATGAAAGGGGATTCGACAAAGAGAAACATAAAAGCAAGGAAGAAGGGGGAACAAGGGGCAAAAGGGGAAGGAGAAGGAACACCAACCAAGCGGGACCGATGCGAAGCCCCCCCCAACAGGCAACAAGCGCTCAGGGGAGGGACACCAGCGTCACTGGCGGCAGTACTATAGAGTGCGGGATAGCTGGCGGAAGCAGAAGTATAAACGGCGCCGGCAACCCCACCGGTGCGAGACAAACCACACTGGAGGCAACCTGGGCTATGTCTGGCAACCAAATGCCACGCGGACTGGGAGCATGGAGTGGTGTAATACAGCAGGAGGATTCAAAAACAGCAAGGAAAGAAATTTGGGGACAGCCGCGAAACCTAAACCAGAAGGAGGCAACGACCAAAAGGGAAGGTGGAACAGAAGGGTAAGTGACAAAACCAGTAATATGACTAACACCAATGGTTAAGGACTAATTTGGGACATCCCGGAGCACGACCGGGTGAGATCGAAAGAAAGATACTCATAGAGTAGGAGAAAGGAGAAAGCCTGGTGGCAACTAAATTAAACAAGCATGTAGCTAGAAAATGAAACTTAATCCACAAAAGAAAGCAAATTAACAAAGTAGAAGCTCTTGGATTACATAACCACTATACAGCAGAATTAGTCGTATACGGCGAAAGCCGAGTCGTAAACCGTCGGCGGTATTGCTAGGCAGAAACAGCGTCAAGGCGTACATGACGCGAGGTATACAAATAAACAGCAAGTAGGCCGCACGCGACCTCCAAGACCGTAGCCGGCAGGGACAACAGACAGGAGATAGAGTCACGAAATAAGATAAAATAAAATAAAATAACTCAAATGATTATACAGAGTAGGGCCCACTAGGGCGCGGTTCAGCGATACAAGTAGTAATCTTAAAGTACGTTAGAGGTAGAACAAAATACTGCTTGGTTCTATCATAATAACATAAACTCGCGATAAAATTGTATGTGATAGGAGAAGTACGCTAACTTAACTAAAAATAAACTAAAGAGAGAGAATGCGTAAAGTAAATTAATTTTATTTATACCAAAGAGAGAATCATGCTACAACCAGCATGGGTAGACGGAGGTAGTAAGTAAGAACGCGGCCGGATAACCGTTGACGACAGTGTTTACAAGTGTACACAAACAGGCCCCCCGAAGGGACACACGGGAATACCCGAGTAGGCGAAACGTAAACGGTCGCAAGAGCATAGCGCTCTATTTCAAAGTTCCAGTATACGGAAAGAACTTAAAACAAAACGGAAGGATTGACGTGATTGCAGGGCCAATAGGATAAAGCATACAATCATCGGGTGCGACCTCGCGTAACGCAAAATAATAAAAACAATAGAGGCGACACAACTAAGGCGGCGAAAATAATAGCCCATGGCAACCGCAATAAACTATATAGATTAGAGAAATAACGTAAAGGGTAGTACAAGCATAAATACTATGCAATAAGGAATAGGAAAATAGCCAAGGAAGGGAAAAGTAAAATAACATCCTAATAGCTAGGGAAGCAAAATCCAAAACTCTCACAAGTCAATATTTACATACGCGCGATGATCGTGTGTAAACTCAGCACCCATGTACTCGCGGTTACAGTAACTACGGAATGTCGGCATCCGATAAATTTGTCGAAATGTCTATAGGTAACAGGTAATTAAGCGGTGAATGTGGAAAGGATCGGAACAAGCCTCACATGTTCTTATAAAGGCAGCTACCTTATAGGGCCACGAAAGCAGGCACGTACATCAACAGGCTAACCATAACCTTAATAATAGGGGACCAGAGAAGCTCAAGACAACTAGGATCAGAAACGATAATAATAATGACAAAATAGAACAACCTAAACCCCAGGGATTAGGCAGGGCCCAGGGGCGGGAAGGGATAGATAAGGTCAGATCAGACTACCCGCCGGGCGGACTACTCGCATGAGGGGGAAAGGGCCGGCATCATGACCCTGACCCTGTCCGAACGGCGGAAAAGGGTGCCGGCTGCACCAGAGGCACATGCCTCCGACCCGGCACCCACGATAGGGGAGCCCCGGCTGCCAGGGGCAAAATGAATTCGCACACCTGAAGCATAGGCGTAAAGGACAAGGGAGGGAAATTCAAATATAACGGGGTCGAAAGAAATTTCGGGACAGGCCCACGTGGTAGGAAGGAAATTTCGGGACGGGCTCTCGCGACCGCAACACATGTGGATAAACAACTGCAGAAGGAAATTTAGGGACGAAATCGTCTGCCTGCAGCGTAGGGAGGAGTGTAAAGGGTAGGAAGGAAATTTCGGGACAGGCTCTCGCGACTGCAGCATATGCGTGCATTCAACTGCAGTCTACCTGCAATACAGAGAGAAGGGCAAAGGGTAGGAAAGGAATTCCCGGACTCGGCAAAGGGTAGGAAAGAAATTCCCGGACACTCAGATAATGTAGTCCCAGAGATGGCACCACTGCCTGGGAAGTAATAAGGAGCGGGAACTTATGGGACAACCCAAAGACCGCGGGCCCGGCTGACACACAGTAAATTTAGGGACGCGCAACAAATTTAGGGACGCGAGAAAAATTTCGGGACGCGCAGTAAAACTATCAGCGGAAAAGGTTGTCGCTGGCTCGGCTGACATGCCACAAATTTGGGGACGCGAAATAAAATTTCGGGACGCGCGGTAAAACGACACCGATAACCCAGCGACCCCGGAGGCGCGGCGCACCGGCGAGAGGGAGAACGGGGATCGCGGGAGGGTACCCCCCCCGTGCAACGGAGAGCAATACGGAGGACTCAGAAGGAGTCACGCAAAGGAGGGGTGTTAGGAAAGCGGCGACAAAAATGCCGAGGCACACAAGGGCGAGTCGCTCCCGGGGCAGCGAGACCGGGGCGTCGTGGCCGCGACGGATAAAGGCCAAAAGCCGTTGCCGCGGACACGGCGTGGCGAGGATAGGTGGAGGGATTAAAAAAAAAAAAAAAAAAAAAAAGGTAAACGTATGATAGAATTTGTCAACATGTATCTAAGGAAATGTATAAGTAAAATTCAGAGGCGAAATAATGTATTGTTCTGCGTGTGGGACTAAAATGTTCTGCTTTTCTGTTTCACTGACAATAGGGCGAAGTCTTCGTGGCTGGCGGTTCGATTTTTATTGCGGGAAAAGGGGGTTGGGTGTCGGACCGGCTTGTATTGTGTTACAGTCAGGCCTACAATGTGCTCCTTTTCCGTTATTGGCGATCCTTTTCTGACACGTAGCCGTCCTTGCGCCGTCTGTGATTGTGTCACAGGTCGCCATGCAGTTGAAAGAATTCGAGGGTTGATAATCATATAAACAAAGCGCAAGTAGTGAATCAGATCAAAATTTGCAAAGGACACAGTTGTGAAAGTTAAATGTCAGACGTAAATCAGATATAAATTGTGGAAATAACTGTCACATGAATAGAGAAACACAGGCGAATACTTAAAGAATTAATTTTCTTGCGGAACTTGAAAAAATCGAAAACAGACACATATCTGGAAATTGGACATAGAGAATAATACCAGAAGGATAACATTATGACTCAGTTTACGCGTACATGAGCACTCTTTCTCTAATACCGCTCTTGCTTGCTTTCTCCCACAAGCCAGGGTCGCTGGGGTACCTGAATCGCAGGGGTACCTGAAAGGGTCGTAAAAATTGACAAGAGACCGCGGCAAAGAAGGACTGAGAAATAAACAGGACAACTTTCCGTTGTCAAATTATACAGCATAATGATGGGCCCAAGATTGCCACTCATCGGAAACCCAATGAATTCTGTATCTTTACTATTGTTTAGTTTACTCACTCACTCGTTCGCTGGTTTGTCTATTGACTTTATATTTTTGTACATCTATAAGCTGCGGATTCCTGGTATCAGTCATTATATGTTCTTCAATTGCATCCACGCTTAGACTCAATGTCAGTAGATGATTCTTCGAGAAACAGCATGTATGCGTCCTTGCTACCCACTGGCCATCGTTTTTGCGAGATAAGTTCGTCGCTAACATGGATCCATCTCGACTTATTTGGTTTGCCCACTCTTAGCATGCTCCCATATTGGCCTTGGCACGTATGGTTTCCTTGAAGAAATACAGCACTTACAACTCTGTATATATTGGATGCAATAGATAACTTGGTGGTAGGCACACTCACAATTTTACAATTCGTGATATTCGGAATCTCTTCATTATTCTCGTTATGAAATAATATTAATCGAAAGACAATAATGTTCTTCGCAGAACGTATATCTTGTTTCGCTATCAATTCGCCGGCTTCACTACAATTTTCGCACGTTCCGGCAGTAGAACGCCAATGAGAATAATTGTAATCTATTAACTCTTTCAAATCAATATTGTTTTTCAACGACGTTGGAATATTTAGTGCAACAGTGACATTCTCTTCTGTGCTAGCTTTCGTATAATTGCATTTCTTGCAGCGCACTGTCACAGATACGGTATGCCCTATTACATTGCGGAGATTAGAGCATTTTCTATAAAGGGCTGTCAGAAACTCAGCAGCATCTTGTTCAACATTCCCGATATTAACCGCGAACGGACCGCCAACAAAGTTTCTAATATTCGATGAACTTAGCAGACGTTCGTTGGGATTTTGATAACTGTTAATCAAGCACCTTATCACGCTCTCATGAGCGCATTCCAATAGTTGTTTTCGAATGACGTCGCTATGTAAGAGACATTGCAAAGTAGCATTTGCGTAACTCGACGCTTTATCTGCGTTTGTAAAAGCCTTAATCGCGCTTGGTAAAATTTCAGCTTCTGATTTTGATGTGACCGCTAGATCCTGATCGACGTTAAATGGTGCCCATTGTCTAACCCCAGTTCTGACATAACAATTTTTGACAGTTCCGATGTGTGGAAGATCTTGACGATAGAGTTGTCTCAATCGATTATATTTAACAATTGCTGATTCGTCTGCTTGGACAGATGCTGGATCAAAGTTAATTAAATGCAAACCTTCTATCGACGTCAGACGTGATAAAGCTACATAAGTTTGGCCGTTATTGAAAATTGAATTCCCTATGTCGATAATGGCTGAATTCAAACTTAAACCTTGGCTTTTATGGATTGCAATTCCGTAACTGAGTGATATCGGAAATTGTTTTCGAATGACGTATGCTTTGTCCATCACTTCGAATTTGACACTGACCCGTTCAATAGCATGCTGCGTTCCATTCGGTAGCGTAACGGTCAATTCCTTCACCACTTGAGTGTCAGTATCGCGTGAAATTGCCGTAATCGTAGCGATAGTTCCATTCACGAGTCCCAATGTAACATCGATATTTCTCCGAAGCATAATCTTGGCCCCTATCTTAACGATTATAACTTTAGAAAGTCCTGCTGTTTTTGAGTTGTCTTCATCACTGGAAGCGATACTTCTTTCGACCTTCTTTTGTAGATATTTAGGACAGTTAATAGTGTCTTCCGCCAGTAATGAAATACTCTCCGAAGGAATGCGTTCCATTATCGCGGTATTGAGAGCATTACATAAGTTACATTTTGCCAGCAAACATACCGTGTCGTAGGGCAATTTAGATATATAGACACATAATTCATTTAATCTTTCCTGTGCAGTATTAGAGCTGAAGTCGAGTATTCTAGAATACAATGTCTGTGCATCGTCATCTGTCAAAATTCCGAGGCGGATTCTGGAGAGCAGTTCCCTGTAATGATTGTTAGCGGCACCTTGCTGTCGCATATTTATTGTAAGTTCATCGTACGTGAACAAATCACGCCAAATATTCGTAATTGCTAGAGAGCCCAAGTATGTTTCACCTTTGCGTTTTTCAATCTTCGTAAAAGCGGGGGGCTCGTGTACTGGCGGTAATTGCAATAAATCACCAAATAACAACATGTGTTTCTTTCCAAACCATCCATCATCAACATCAAACGAATTGAATATTTCGGTTAACCGTAAATGGATGTACATGAAAGTCACATTTGATACCATTGATATTTCATCGATGATAAACAAGATGGTATTTTTCAACTCGTCTCGCAATGTTTGCAGCACCATATCGGACAATGGTGTGTATTTTGGTGTGTGACCATGCTCGACCGGCAACTGGAAAAGCCTATGCATTGTCAGACCATCGATGTTAAAGGCAGCGATACCCGTAGGGGCAATTACTGCAACGTCTTTTTTTAAAACTTCTTTAACCCAGCATCTAATGGTTTTAATGACATAACTTTTCCCTGTTCCACCTTCGCCACTTACGTAATGTCTTAAGCATTTAGATGCCGAGTTAATAGTACTCGTGACTGTATCAAATATTCGTTTTTGATCAGAATTCAATTTTGCCAGTAACTCGTCGATATTGACATTCGGTGATCTGTCCAAGGCATCTCTAAACTCTTGCATGGCATTTCCTGCTTCGAAAGCTAAACCTTCATTTTCATCGATTGGTCCCTTCGATTCCAATTCCGTCCGATTCGACGCGTCTATATGCTTCTCAATAGCTTCCGCTGCATCTTTTAAACGTTTATGCTTCCCAACAAGACCCTCATGATAATCTCTGGCCTCAGGTGATTCAGACTGAAAGCTCATAAACGTTTCCGCATAACATTTTCCCTCTGCTTTTAAACAAGACAAATCCCTCCATGGTTTGAATAACATTAATAGTGAGTAGTAGTACTTCTCAGGGTAAATATCAACATTGAATTTATAATGGTTTATTAAATAACCACGCTGCCTCTTTTTAAGGTACAGGTTATTTTTATGGTCGAGGATGTAGAAATCTCCATTAGGTTTCGTTTTTGTAACATCATACCAGTTTGCGAAATCATAAAGACTCATCGATTGCAATTCAGCGGGTCTCCCGGGATAATAGTCAGCTACTAATGATTTGCAAAAAATGTCAGTCGAATTGTCATCAAGACGTTCAATCTCCTGTCGTGATTTGACTTTACGAGTCCTTATCTGATTGACATCCAACCACCGAATTGTTGTACGATAGTCCGTTCCGTATAGAGGTATGCCAAGAAGCGTATCGGATGCTTCTAATGCACCACATTCTCTATTATTTAAGTTGCGCAAGGCAAAATTCCACAGGCGACTGCACAAAGATTTCGTTGAACTAATCGCCTCGAACATGTCATTTGCATAGCTAGATTCTGCTTTTGTTGTGTATTTTGTGCAATACCAATTCAGTATAGCGGATTTTTCCCCAATAACCTGTATATCCATGTTACCTTCCCACGCAGTTAGAATTACCGAATTGTAATCATTAATATCCTTCTCTTCCTCCTTACGAGGCAAGTCGTATAATCTGCTTTTTGACTTTAACTGTTTCCTACCGGCTATAGACGATATTACGTCCTTTAAAATTAATGTATTTGTGATTGTGCGCCGAAAGCCAAATCTGCAAACTCGAATAACACCGCGACGTCCACGTTTCTTGCTTCGCAGACAGTAACTATTATGAATATGTTACATCCTCACTTTTTCTCAGGCAATTTTTCCTTTTGACTACTATAGAATATTCTGGAATCGTTCCACATAGAGTCACTTTTCCGAGCACAAAACCGGTTTTTGGGCGCTCAGCCTCCGCTTCGCGTCAACCACCCCCGCATTCCACAACCCCCCAAACTAGAAAACCGGACCACAGGTCAGTTCCACCTGCCTTTTCAAATTCAAACACCACCTTACCATGGAAAAACCCATAGAGTTTTCCCCACTCCGAGACGGTTTTTGGGTATATAAGCTCGCCCAAAAACTGCCTCGTCGTCATTAGTTTTTGATCACCTCCTAAGGGCGAAGCTCTGCCCAGATAGTAGTAGATCGTGCATTAGTCACCTTCGAAGCCAAACCAGACGCGAGAATACGGGGTTATTCTTGAGGAAGATCGTAGCGAGTTACTTTCGACCAAAATCGTACTCAGTTTAAATCAATCCAGACGTGAGAACACGGGGTTGTTCTCGAGGAAGGTAGTGCCCTGCACCTCCGACCAAAATTAGAGTTAGTTCTTAAAGTGTATCGTTAACCAGCGAAAACAGTGCGTGAACAGACGAGCAACAACCAAGGTCCGTGTAACCAGACTACACTAACACTGAACACTTTTGTAAGACTGATTTTATATATCTTTAATAGAATATAGCGATCTTATTTTTATTCTCAATCACGAGTTTCTTTTCATCTTTTTAACCACCTGTCTATCGTACAACACTGAGAAAGTAAGGGAAATAGAACCCACAAAATTTAGGATATCTTAGCCGCTCGAGATATTCCTTAATAAGCATTGCTAGGTTGGCCTGTTACTGCGATTACCTAAGGGTAATTGTGCGACCTTGCGAGCCTACGCTTTGCTAAAACCAATCCGTGGCATTACCGGTCTCGGTGATACTGCTGTTATCTAAGGGTAACAGTGCGACCATCGTGCTGGTGATGTGCTCTCCTATTCCTAAACAGAGATATTGGGTTTGGTGATACTTTGGTTATTCAAGGGTAACTGAGCGACCGCCACGTCTAATCATCTTGAATCCTGATCAACACCCCTCCTCTTTGGATTCACACAAAGTTTTAGAGTAGGAACCGAACTCGGTTTTCGTGCCAAAAACGCGAAAAACGGGCTCGCACGGCCGGCCCGTAACAAATATGACGCTGATGTGTGGTGACTTTGCGATGCAACGACGGCGATATGCTTTTATCGGGCAGTTTACATGTGACATACTTCAAAAGAAAGTTAGCAATTTCTTCATTCGATGACTCCCCTATTACAGGAGCATCTTTTATCCATATCAATAAATGAAAATGCTGCGTACCTCTGCCTTGATATTCGCGCCTCCAAAAATAGTGTGTTATTTCCCCAATCGGGTGATCACTCGAGCAAATAAAATCTAGAACAGCATGGAATTTATTGTCCATATACCTCGATACAGAGACGGGATCCGAAGCAATGAGCTCATTAGCAGATTTTTTGGACAAGTCGGGAGTTATTTCTCGCAAATACTCGATCATATGGGACCATAACCATTCGCTTGGACTCAATGTTAAAAACCAAGTCGCTGGACCATAATAGTGGATCATGCAGCCCAAATCACACCTTGGTTTACGCCAATACTGTTCCGTATTGCGAAGCTTCGCGAAGATTGTATTCAAATTTCCTTCCAGCTCATCTCGTGAAACTGCTTCCATCAAACGTTTCGCAGTGTAACGTTCTTTGGAATTTATTAAATTCATTTTATGATAAATGCCACTCTTTAACTGTCGAATATTTGAATCGTTCAACAAGAAAAATATGTATTGTATGTTCCGTCTAAATTTCAAATGCTTCGACAATAATCTACACTTAATATAGTCTGCATCTGAGAGATGCGTTGGTCTGCTTTGACCTTGACCGTTTTTTCCAAATGGATATAAATCTGGGAAACAGAGAAGATCTAAAGTTTTCAATCTATTGTCTATTGGTGCATCGGCAACTTTCAACATTTGATACAGCGCTGCTGAAGTTTCATTCTCTCTTCTTCCGTGCATAGGATACACGGTGAATTCCTCATAATATGACTCAGTTTGGGATTCCGTAATCTGTGTCAGTAGTGCGGGACGCTTCTCAGAATCAACTAACTCAGAATCTAACGCACAATCATCTAATCGATACTCGGTATCCAGTAGATCATTGCTCAACAAATTTTGGCGGAATCGCGGTAATTTTATTTCAGCATATAAGTGGTTGTGCTCTTTCAACCACTGCAGCACAGTATAGATTTTGTCAATATTCACTAAACTCTCCCATATGATCTTACTTTTATTTGGTGTACCGCGTACTAATATGTGTAACTCGTGGTTAGAATTTATGGCGTCCGTAGCCGGACATATTTTTCTTAGTGTTTCCGTCACAGGTAACGGCAAATGAAATGTTCGACCTTTCACCTGTTTCTGTCGATTCGAATGCGGTATACGTTTTTTCGAAACTGTTTCCATTGCTCGTATTGTCTGAAATGCTTTCGCTCTTTGTATTAATATTTTTTCGTAGTCGTTTAAGGTTGATATAAGACGTAATGGTTCGTCAACGTGCAAATTATTTAAAACGCAAGTTGGTGTCAAACTATCTCTACGTAGATATGTCAAACAGTGTCGGCATACGTAACATTTATTGAGATCATTCGAATCCATTTTCAAATGCGTTTTCAACCTCACCCATTGTGTACCAGGTAGTTCATTTTCATCATGCTGACCGCGGTGCAGTCTCTTCGGAAGCTAAGCTTTTCACACGATAAGCATGGAAACCGTGGTATATCCATACTGCGCTTGGTCAATATTTTGAAAGCTTTTGAAAATTTTTTCATTATTTCAGCTTCATTTAGATTTACGATTCTAGCATCGTTATTCACATCATGAGATATTCTACACATGGGGATATCCACGCTTGCGAATTTCATTATAGCTTGTACATCACCTGTGCGCACGGCTCTATTCAATTTTAACATTTGATTGTAGTAATACTTTAAACGATGTACCAATGTTTTCATAGTTCGCACTCTTGGATAGTGCGGTGACAAGAATTGCAGTACCAATAATTTAGATTCGTAAACTGAATACTTGATGTAGCATGCTAGAGAATGTCCCAGCTTGTCTAAATGGCTAACTGTACATATTTTCATTGCGTGCAATAACTTTCCGATGCTTCGTACTTGTTTGTATTCGGAACACAGTAGCTGAAGAAAATTCTTAAAATCATCGAGTAAAGCGGTATCTTTTCCCTTACATAACGATCCGCACTGCCAAAATTTTTTTTGTTTTTTCTTTTCTACTATTGGCAGGACATTCATAAGTTGTCCTGTTTCGCTCATCGCCAGCGGCTCAGTAAAGTTTGGATATTCGTAAGAGGTTTCTAAAAAGTATGCTTCGCTAGAAGCAGTATGTTTCGACTTTCCACAAAGAGCTTCGCGATAAGCATCCGAATTATATGAACATTTCTCGGTCTTACTTAAAATAGTGACCGCTCTCTTTTTTAATGACGAGAGAACCTGTTTCAAGCGCCTGACGTAGTTTCGTTTTAACAATATGCACTTTTCAATCACTTTTTCCGCCTCGACTCTCTTACCCGACGTCCTCGTGTTCCCCATATTTTTTAGAAGAATTTCCACATATACTTCCATCGACTGCAAGCTTAGTTCGGGCTTAACTTTTGCATTTGCTTCAGTGGGTTTGTTACCTTCGATATTACTAGCATCTTTACTACACGCAAGACTAACGTCTCTCGACAATGACAGTAAATCCTCGCACCCATTTGTACTATGTACGTCACTGTTCAATGTTTGTGTTTTTAGACATACCTTATAGGAACTCGGTGCTGGGCATTCGACTACATTTAAAGCTAAAACTTCTTGCGCAGGTTGAAGACTAGAATCTTGCGGGAAATGTTCAATGACACCGGTTTCGAATATTTTCACTAAATGGCCCCGCATGACAGAGTGCTTGTATCTCACATATTCTGGATTAATACCGTGTAAAAGCGATACAGCAAACGCAATTGCAAATACGCCGCAGTCATTCCCATTCGGTTGCATCTGTACCTCTGGGAATACTATCGCTCCGTTCCACGAATCAAAGAAGGGAAATAATTTTTTTAAATAAATCGCGTGTTGTATATGTAATGCTTTATTATTTAGCGAGTCATAAATATATATTTTCTTTCCATCATAAAAACTGCATATCCAATGGCCGTCATTGTCCGATGTACTGCTGTGTAGAATCTGGACGTGCTTGTAACCACAAGTAACGGGATCTATTGTTTCGGGGCGTTGAATTTTCCACGTTTCTTGTGGTCAGAAGGAAGAGTAGCATTTCACTAAATCATGAAAGGCGTCCATATGCGTATCTTCCAGCCATTCTCCCCGTTTGATTACATCAATACTCAACGAATTCAATTTGAGAAAAGACCTACAATTCATTTTCAGTTTATGCGATTCGTTATCATCATGCATTTGTGCCGAGAGAATTGATTCGGATGGTACTTCAATACGGTTGACTCCTGTTGGCTCGGACGCTGTTTTAACAATAATTTCATCAGAGATTCGACATTTTTTAATATTTAAATCTATTTTGTCCTCACTGATTCCTGTTGCATAGGATGTGTTACATACTGGAAAATTCTTACGTTTGCGAGTGTTTGCTGTAACTGTAATTGCATTCCCCTTGGGTTGAGGGTCAACGTTTGGTAACAACATAACAAGTCCTCCATTTGTTGACGACACGATATGTCGCTCGTTTCTTGACGACACGATATGTCGTTCATTTTCCGACGACACGATATGTCGTTCAGTTTCCGACGACACGATATGTCGCTCATTTTCCGACGACACGATATGTCGCTCGTTTTCCGACGACACGATATGTCGCTCGTTTTCCGACGACACGATATGTCGCTCATTTTCCGACGACACGATATGTCGCTCATTTTCCGACGACACGATATGTCGCTCATTTCGTCGTTTATGCCGCGCACAACGGTTTTCGACAATTCGTCTGTTACGCTCTACAACGTGTAACGGCAAAATTTTTTGGAAACTTCTTAAACTTTCATCCTGCGGAAAATGCTGAAGTACACCGGTTTCAAAAATCCTTATCAAATTATCTCTCATTGCAGAATGCTTGTATCTCACATTCTCAGGCTTTACATTGAATACTAATGACACGGCAAATGCAATCGCGAATAATACACCACAGTCGTTTCCATTTGGTTGCTGTTGTACCTGTGGAAACACCAAGCTGCGTTTGTCGATCTCTAAAAATGGGAACAATTTTTTCAAATATATGGCATGCTGAAAATGTAATACTTTACGATTTAGGGAATCGTAAATATATATAAGCCTGCCGTCGTAGTAACTGCATATCCAATGTCCGTCATAGTGTGATGTGCTGCTATGCAAAATTTGAATATGTCTTTGTCCAACGGGTACGGGATCTATTGTTTGTGGACATTGAATTTTCCAAGTTTCACGCGGACGAAATAAAGTATGGCATTTAATTATATCGTTGACGGCATCCATATGTGTGTCCGCGAGCCATTCCCCCTGCTTGACAATTTCAATATCCGATGCCGATAAACGCATTTTTGCAAATTATAATTGAAGAATAAATCTTAAAACCTAACTTAAAGTAAGATAATATAATCTAAACTAAAACTAAATAAATTAAACTAACTAAAGATATAAAATAAAACCGCTGTGTCAAAGATTGAAGGCGGAAGTTTGGATATCTTCCTACGTCCGTTGCTTCAACAATCGACACGCGACAAAAACTTACCTTTCGAACTCGCACTCGAACTCGACTAACGTACGCGTAGTTCAGTACCGAACGATAGCGCGCACAACACTGAACAAGACTGAGCTCGTTGGCTAGGATTCGGAACCGTAAAAGGTAAAGAAATGCATAAACGCACATCTGCAAAAATGGAAGGCTTCCTAACAGCCCGTCAATTGACACCCATAAATTTTTTGAAGAGTCCCTGTGCTGCAGCAGAGCAATAGAGTTAATCGCCCACGTGGACAGGGTATGCACGTGACGCGGAAAGTGTCCGTGCCATCTGCAATTTTCTTTTCAAACGCTTTAAAAGCTTGCAAAGTCTGCATTGTCTGTTTATTTTAAATCGTGGATTTATAAGACGCGAATGTGGAATGGTTTACTCATAACTGCTTTACGCGCAAGTCCCTTCTTAAAGTATGAATAAAAGTTGCTGTGGCTGAATATTTCGTAGTCCTGAATAATGAGAAGAAGTCATTGTCATTGTTAGATTACGGGGCATTCCACGTGAAAACGATCACTTTTGGCAGCAGGTCCTCCGATTTTGTTTAAATTGTAGTATGGTGTACTTTTTGCAAAATAATGGTAGATTTAATTCATCATTTCGCTGAAATAAAAAACGTTAGAAAAATACCGGATGTTGAAAATCGCGAAAAAGTGCATTATTACCAAAACGTGACCCCATAAATGAATTAATATCTCCGAAACTATGGCACTTATCGCGAAGTTGTTTTGTTTAAACTATACGAGAAGGCACCGCCCTTTCTGAATATATTTTTGTTTTTGTTATAGCAACCATTTTTCAACCTGAAAATTGTTAATTAATTTTGATTTTACAAAAACGACGACGTGCTCACACTTTTAAAAATCTGAAAAAAATATGTTGTTAGTTGGACTTTTCTCGATCTCTATAGTAAATTTCGTTTTGTTCTTTTCATAATTATGGTCAGGGTGGAGCTCCAAAGGGAGTCAGGTACGGTTCCAAGCGCCGTGCACTAGAGAATAGACGCTCGGATCGGGTCCATACCACACCTATATTGTTGATTGTAATGAATAAGTGGATTCTGAGTGCGTTCATACGATTGCTGTTTATCGTATTATTATCTAGTGTTACCAAATAATTTATAGTACAATAATTTATATGGTTTTTTTCCGTCTTTTAAACAAACTGTGATCTGGTCGTTCATCAGATCACAGTTTGGTTAGAAAGTATTATTATTATAATTATTAAATTGGTTATAAATTATTGAATTATAAATTATTTGGTAACACTAGATAATAATACGACAAACAGCAATACTGAAACTCACTGATGTGTTGTGTTGTTCTCGAGTGTTTATAATAATTTATAAATAATTGTCACGGACGGTCGAGCTTTCGGGTGAATTTAAGTGATTACACTATTTGTGTTTAAGAAGGTTTATTCGGTATCGGTGCTAGTCCGGGTCAGTCTAATTGGTCTGTACTATTCGAGAGTTCGTCCGTAAGTTCCTGAGTCGTCGTCGTGGGTCCAGCGTCGTAAGGTGTTGCGTCGGAGTAGGGAGAGCAGTGACAGCGTTTTGGGTCCAGTGGCGTAGCGTTCGTTACATAATTTAATAATTATAATAATAATACTTTCTAACCAAACTGTGATCTGATGAACGACCAGATCACAGTTTGTTTAAAAGACGGAAAAAAACCATATAAATTATTGTACTATAAATTATTTGGTAACACTAGATAATAATACGATAAACAGCAATCGTATGAACGCACTCAGAATCCACTTATTCATTACAATCAACAATATAGGTGTGGTATGGACCCGATCCGAGGGTCTATTCTCTAGTGCACGGCGCTTGGAACCGTACCTGACTCCCTTTGGAGCTCCACCCTGACCATAACTATGAAAAGAACAAAACGAAATTTACTATAGAGATCGAGAAATGTCCAACTAACAACATATTTTTTTCAGATTTTTAAAAGCGTGAGCACGTCGTCGTTTTTGTAAAATAAAAATTAATTAACAATTTTCAGGTTGAAAAATGGTTGCTATAACAAAAACAAAAATATATTCAGAAAGGGCGGTGCCTTCTCGTATAGTTTAAAAAAAACCACTTCGCGACAAGTGCCATTGTCGTGATCCCGCGAGGGAATAAAGTGCACGAACACGGGTGTTGCTTTGACGTAACTCTTCTTTAATAACTCCGAACACAAACTGGAGGATTACACGGGAGAATCTATTCGATTCTGACTTTCTATTTTAACAGTTGGTGACTGACTGTAAGAGAGTAAGTGTCTGCGTCTGGATACAAATGTTAAGTCTCTCCGACTGTGCTCGGTTTTTGGGTCTTATATATATAATCGCTAGATATTAGAAGGAGGGGGTACTTCTGACGCAGGGCACTATTAGGCTACAAAGTCCCTTTTGCGTGACTAAGGGCGCGAGGATGACTCCTCGTGGCCTTTGGAGTTGTTTGTTACGCTGACTGGCTAGGATGACTCCTAGCTGCATCATTCCTCTTACTAATTCTAAATATTAGAGTATCCAACACCTCCCCGCCTAAGATTAATTTACATTAATTAAAACTATGTGAATTAATTAGAGAAGGGAAAACGGTAGGTGGATTGTGCAGTGGCAATGAGGGTGATACAAAAATGGAGGATAGTAATGATGTTAGCTAATACTTGTAGTGATGATAGTAATAGTGAGGATAATAATAATAATAATAATAATAATAATAATAATAAATAAGAAAAATAATGGAAGTAGTAATGGTAGTAGTGATAAAAATAATAATAATGGTAATAGTAATAATAATAAATACAGTGAATTTCGCATTATTAGCGCGGATCGACGGATACCGCTCGAGGACGAAGGTTAATTGATTCACGAACGGGTGGTTCTGCAGCGTTGAGCGATATTGTTCGTGGGTCGAATTCACGTTCTTCTTGTCTGGAGCGATGTTCTTCTTCCAGAAGTTGCGAGAGCTGTAATCTCGTCGTAGGCATAGTAGGAGTAGCGTTGATGTTGGTGTTGAAGACCTTGAGACAGCATCGGTCGGAGCTGGATGATGGCTCGTTCGTGCAGCAACAAAGTTTTTGGAGTAGCCTCAGCACTCCGCAGTATCTTAATAAATTAACGAGAATGGTTATTCCCAAAATGGATCCAAAGATGGATGCCGCTATGGTGTACCAGGATGGGAACCGCGTAAACCATTGCTGGTGAGTTTGCTGGCGGAGCTCTTCGTCCAGTTGCTTCAGCTTGTGGTTTGCGTACTTTAGTTCTTCTAAACCGATGCCAATTATCTTTACAGGTTTTAGCTGTATTGGCACCATGGTAGCGTTGGGCGGGTCCCTGATGCAGCAGTCATCTTGGGTGATGTTGTACTTAACGACCTTGTGCGTATAGTTCCCTTGGAGGTTGTTCCTTGCTTCAAGGGCGAAATTCTGGGTGAATCCTTTACAACTAGGTTTTAGTTGTAGGATTCCAGTCGATTTTAGCTCGATGTCCTCGATGTGGGTTGATGAGCACGAGATGGTGAGCTGGATTGGGTTCGTTATTACGAATATCCAATTGTTGTTGGAGATCGGATGCCAGAGTTCGAAATCGGCGTGGATTGTCCTGGTGATGCAGCTTTGTGGTAGTTTCTCCACGATGGATGTGAGCATTAGCGTCTCACAGGTTGGTTTTGTTGACGTCCTTATCAGGAACTTGTTGAAGCAGATGTACTCCATGGCGTTGAGTCGGGTGCATTCATCCAAATTTTGCAACTCGGCGTAATAGACTTTGTCTTCGCTCATCATTAGGAAAGGAAATTTGGGTTGGATAAAGGAGTAGGTATAGGAATGGTTGTGTGGAATTGGGAGAGGAAGGAGTTCGTACAGGTTGTACTTTCGAGGTTCAGTTAGTGGTACCTTGATAGCAAATATCACTATTCCTTGCGTATAAATAACATCGAGTGTGCAGATTTCGAAATATTTATGAATACTTTTGTATTCTAAAGGGATAGGCCAATTTTGTCCAGGGTTTAGAGTGACTCGAGAAAGTTCATTCAATAATTGATATGGAGATAGAACTTCAGGATGCAGAATATTATGTTTTGCAAGCGTAATTGAAGAGATTAGACGATTGCAGGATTCATTTAAATCTGTTATCATTTGTGTTAGCAGCATGGTCTGTTCTGAAATTATTTGTTGAGCTCGCATTTCATTCAGGACTATTGTTGTTTTATTAGAGAATTCGTTAAATAGTTGTATGTTTTTGTTAAGTGTGGCCTCATTTGCTTTGAGATTTTGGATCGAAGCGTTAAAATTTTCAATTGTGTTTGATACGATTGCCACTTGTTTTCTCATTAATAGATTAACATTTTTGCCGTCATGGATTAGTGTGTTTATTGATTGTTCGTAAAATTGTGCATCAGTTGCGTCTGGCATTCCAAATAACCAGTGGAAAACGTATGAGGCTCCATCAAATATGCCTCTTCTGACACGATCATTGAATTCGGTTTTACTGTGGCCTGTCATGTGCCTTACCGTTTCTAATTTGTTTTTAATCCCTGTTATTTGCGAATCTAAGATTTGAAAGGAATTCCGGCAGTAGTAAACCACATGATTGTAGTCCGCACCTGTCGATTTATGCGTGCATATACCGGTTGATTTCGAATGGAGTCTCACCAGTTGTTTGAGTTTTTCGTCTAACATGGTAAGGTTAAAGTGAGTGAGCAATGTAAATTTAGAGTTGGACGTTTCTGAATTGCCTATGTGGTTGAAATATAGACCAGCGTGATTGTTTAAATATTGGGTGGTATGGAAGGGTTCGGCTAGGGATCGAATTAGTTGTAGCAGGAATAGGAAGAGCGAAAATGTTTGATTCTTTTTAATTGGCATCTCGATTGCCTGGAAAGAAAGGTTTAAGCAGGTTAGTGTGATAAGTGACAATTTTTCGACTTGTTTGTAGTTGAACGGTATTGTTTGAATTTACTTTAACTATTTTATAGGGACCCTTGTAATTAGGGAGTAATTTCTTATTTAGTCCTGGCGTAGTTTGTTTGTTTAGTAGAAGGACTTGGTCTCCTTCCTGGTAAGTATGGGTTTTGATTTTATTGTCGTAATGTGTCTTTGAAGCTAGTTTGGATTTGAGCAAATTATCTCTTGCGATTTTGTGTGAAAAGTTTAGTTTTTGTTTTAAGTTTATTACATAGTCATCATAGGAGTAGACTATGTCTGGTGTTTGTGTGATGCTGCTTGGCAAATAGGGTTTGTTACCAAATAAGATTTCGTATGGGGTGTACCCAGTAGATTTATGCACGTGTGTGTTGTATGCGAACATCGCGAAGGGTATGAATTCGTCCCAGTCAGTCTGAGTGTTATTGATGTAATGTTTGAGGTAGTCTTTTAATGTCAAATGTGATCTTTCTAACGCACCATTTGTCTGTGGATGATATGGGGATGAGAGGATGTGCTTAGTTTGGAACAGTTTCGTCAGATTTTTGAGTAGTTGGGATGTGAAGTCGCTCCCTTGGTCGGTTAGTATGGTCTTAGGGATTCCGAAGAGTGTGATGAATTTGGCCATTTCTGCGGCGACAGTAGCGGCTTCATGATTTGGAATCGGGATTGCGTACGAATACTTCGTGAGATCGTCTTGCATGGTAAGTATGAATCTATTGTTGTTTATGGTTTGCGGTAATGGACCTACTATATCGAGTGCTAATCTCTCGAACGGCGTTTTGGAAGTCGTTGTGATTTCCATAGGTGCTTTAGATGGTTGGAAATTTGTTTTATTTACCTGACACGATTGACATTGTTTTATATATTGTTTTATGTCTTTCTTCATTCCGGACCAGGTATAAAATTCTTTTATTCTTCTATATGTTCTCAAAAACCCTGAATGTCCTGCTAGCTTGGAGTCATGATTTTCTTTCAATACTTTAGTTATTTCGTCTCGTGATGTGAGGCATACCTTTTTCTTGGATAAAATGATCGGATGAATATCGGTATCCTTAAAGATGTAGTAGATCATTTCACAGAGCATGTCAAGCTTTATGTTTTTGCAGTTTGGTGTAGGGTCGTGAATATATATTTTGTTCGCGAATCCAGTCTCTATTAGGTGAGTTCGTAAGTTTCTGAGGCTATAAAATATGTCCTTGTATTCGACTTTATCAAAATGGAACTGTTTGTATATACACAGGTATGTGATGTTCGATCCGTTTTCAAGTCTGAGGAAAGAATGTAGGTCGTTCGGTTCTGTTAGATTTGAAAGGTCGTACGTTGTTTTGATCAATTCTGAACCGTGATTTGCATCGTCTAGGTCTTTGGAGTAGAACAGTATGTTAGGAAAGTGTTCGGATTTGTCATATGATTGTGAAGGTATTTTTGGAATTTCTAGGGTTTGGTAGTGATATTGGATGAAGTTCTCGAATCGGTCGGTGTTTTGTGCAAGATTTACGTGGTATAATGGGCGTGATAGTGCATCGGCATTTGAATTTATTTTTCCGGGTTTGTATACTATTTCATAATTGTACTCCTCGAGCTTTAGGCGCCAACGGATGAGTCTACTACCGGGATCTTTACAATTAAATAACCAAGTTAACGGTTTATGATCCGTTACGATACGGAATTTGTGACCGTAAAGGTATGGTCTGAAATGTTTGACGCTCCAAACGATGGACAAAAGTTCCTTTTCTGTTGTACTGTAATTTTGTTCGGAATTATTGAGTGTACGCGACGCGTATGCTATTGGTAAATCTTGTCCAATGGGACCTTGGCTCAATACTGATCCTATGGCGTAGTTGGAAGCATCAGTTGTGAGAATAAATTCTTTTTCAAAGTTGGGATATTGGAGGAGCGGTTGTGTAATAAGAATCTGTCTGAAAGTGTCGAATGATTCCTGATGTTCTTCTGTCCAGATAAAAGGTACGTCTTGTTTGAGGAGATTTGTTAATGGCTTGGCGATTTTGGAAAAGTTCGGGATAAATTTCCGGTAATACCCTATTAATCCTAGGAATATTCTTATTGCTTTTGGGTTTTTTGGAATTGGAAAATTAGATATGGCCTTGACTTTCTCGGGATTTGGCTGAACTCCTTTATCAGATATGATGTGCCCTAAGTAAGCAACTTCTTGTCTCATAAACTCGCATTTATCAGGCTGAAGCTTTAACTTGTTGGCTCTTAGTCTATCAAAAATTGCTTTTAATTTCGTGGAATGTTCCTCGGCTGAGGAGGCGTAAATAACTATATCATCGAGATAGACAAAGCACTGTAGTCCTTGTAAACCCGAGAGAACTGTATTCATTAACCTCTGGAACGTTGCTGGGGCATTTTTCAGCCCGAATGGCATGCGAGAGAATTCGTAGTGACCTAACGGTGTAGTGAATGCGGTTTTGGATTTGTCAGATTCTTTCATGGGGATTTGATGAAACCCTGATGCTAGGTCTAGCGTGGTAAAATATTTGGAATGTCCCAATTGGTCTAGTATATCTTCGATGTTAGGAATGGGGTATGCATCGCCAACGGTTACGTCGTTCAGTTTGCGATAGTCTACGACGACTCTCCATTTGCGTTTTCCCGATGCGTCTATTTTTTTTGGAACCACCCATAAGGGTGAAGACCAAGGAGACGTGGATGGTTGTATGATGCCCTGATTAAGCATGCTGTTAATCTGATTATTGACTTCGGTTTTATGTACTTCGGGATATCGGTATGATTTCGTATGAATGGGAGATGGGTTAGTTAAATTGATTTCGTGATTTATGGCATTCGTACATGAAAGATGATCGTCTGGTAGATGGAATATATCCTGGTATTTTAAACAGACGTCGAGTACGGATTTTCGTTCTAAAGCGTTTAGATGATCTAGACGTAGGTTTTGTCTCAGGAGTTCGGTTCGATCGACTGTTTTCTTACCGGTAGAGGAAACGTTCAGATCTAGAGCACTTGAAGGAAGTGTTTCTAAGTATATTGAAATCGGATTTACTTCCTGATCGATGATTCTAGTATTTAAGATCGTTGCGTATGCTTTGCCAGATTCATTGACTTTCGTGATAGCCCGTGACAGATAGACACCCTTTGGTAACTCGATTTCGGGTATAATGCCTTCTTGAATCTCGGGATTTTTAACTACGATTTCCACGAGGGTTTCCGTCCTTGCTTTTAAATTGATTTTTGAGTTAGAGTTATCTGTTTCGGGGTAGAGCTTGATAGGTTTGGATATAGATTTGAGGATGAGCGTTCTGTCGTCGTACGTAATTGTAGCTGATTCCGTTTGCAAAATATCTCGTCCGATCAAGCCGTCAAATGGGACGTTTGTTGCTTGGTTGAGGATTTGAAAAGTTGCATTGACGGTTTGTCCGTGAAAGTTCAGCGGGATTTGACAGCTACCTACGGTAATGACTTCAGCATTGGCGCTCAATCCAAGGAGAGTTCGCTTATCTTTGGAATTGAAGTTAGTATCGGGATGCAATTTGCATGCTTTGATTAACGAGACCGAGGCTCCCGTGTCGACGAGGAATTTGAATTTTTGTTCTGGGTTTTTGGCGTTCTGGGAATGAGCCTCTATATAATCTATATTTTCGCTATTTAAATGAATTTCTAATTCTCGAACACCATTAGTTGGGAGATTTTGTCCCCATGTGCGGTGTTTGTCACCGGGGACTGAAGGAAGTTTAAAGGAGTGGTGCGAGATGTCTGACCCGACGGTTGAATTTGCTGGTTTGATTCCGCGGCTCTACGTGAGTTATTATACTCTCTTTTGCGACACTCCGATATTACGTGTCCCTGTTTTTTACAATAATTGCAAGATTTGCTCTGATAATCTTGTGATTGTGAGGTATTAGTGGGTTGAGGGTAACTTTTAGTGGTGTTGCTCTGCTGGTTTTGGGGTTTATTCCTACAATATTGGGTATCGTGTCCACTGCGTTTACAAATTGAGCAATATCTGGGTTTCGGTGTTCTATTCATTGACAAAGCCTGCTCTTCAGCGAGAGCGGCGGTGAAAGCTGAATTAATGTTGTCGAAATCCTTCCATCTCAACATTCGTGAAATCTCAGGGGTACTATGATGAATGAATCGGCTCAATGTTAATTCATTGATCGTGTTTTTCCGGCCCGGAAGATCCGTTGGATCACTTATTAGCTGCTGTACAGCAGAAAGTGTGCGTGAATTTAGCATTTCCAATCTTTGGTAAAATGCGGAAATTGTTTCCCCAGGGTTTTGACGACAACTATTTAGTTCTTCCATTAACTGGCAATAATGTTTCTTATCGAGATACAATGCTTTTAATCTGTCCTTAAGTTCGGTCCAATTTGCAAATTCCGAAAAGGCTAGTTGCTCTTTAGCTCGTCCTGATATTTTGGATAGGATATAATATAGTAGTGGTAGTTTTTGGTTTTCAGATGCCAAACTATCTGCATTGTTGCAATTGGCTATAAATTGGCCTAATTCGTGCCTATTACCCGAAAATTCTGTTGGAACAAGGCGACAAAGAAACGTGATAGGGTACTCTGAGGAAGAGTTTTGAGGAGAAGGTGGTTGGGTCATTGCGACGAGAGTCGAGAGTCCGTATACGCAAGCAACAAAATTGGAGAAGTACCTCGTTTAGCAGGCGATGAATGAGATTCGTTGTCCAGTCCTCTGCGGGATTTGAGTTGACAGCGTTGATCCTTTTCGTCTGCCTGGAATGGATGTGTGATCCTTTGGCTTCCTGGAGGCTGCTTCTCTTGTTTTTCCGTCACAATGGATTTGGAAATCCTCCGATTCGGGAATACTTTAGAAAAAGTTTTGCTATTCGCGAATCGTTGACGGTCCTACCGACTGCGCCAAATTTTCGTGTCGTGATCCCGCGAGGGAATAAAGTGCACGAACACGGGTGTTGCTTTGACGTAACTCTTCTTTAATAACTCCGAACACAAACTGGAGGATTACACGGGAGAATCTATTCGATTCTGACTTTCTATTTTAACAGTTGGTGACTGACTGTAAGAGAGTAAGTGTCTGCGTCTGGATACAAATGTTAAGTCTCTCCGACTGTGCTCGGTTTTTGGGTCTTATATATATAATCGCTAGATATTAGAAGGAGGGGGTACTTCTGACGCAGGGCACTATTAGGCTACAAAGTCCCTTTTGCGTGACTAAGGGCGCGAGGATGACTCCTCGTGGCCTTTGGAGTTGTTTGTTACGCTGACTGGCTAGGATGACTCCTAGCTGCATCATTCCTCTTACTAATTCTAAATATTAGAGTATCCAACACCATAGTTTCGGAGATAATAATTCATTTTTGGGGTCACGTTTTGGTAATAATGCACTTTTTCGCGATTTTCAACATCCGATATGTTTCTAACGTTTTTTGTTTCAACGAAATGATGAATTAAAAAATACACCATACTACAATTTAAACAAAATCGGAGGAGCTGCTGCCAAAAGTAATCGTTTTCACGTGGAATGACCCTTACATGATCAAATAACCAATTTCATAGTATAAGCTAGCCCGAAAAGACCTGCCTGACCATGCATGTATCTTCCCACTACCTGAATCGTGTAAACCGCGGATATTTCTGACGTCACGTTATAATGCGCATATGAAAATACGTGCTAGTTCATATTGGTCAATTTGTAAAAATCTGCTACTACAGCATGTCATTCCCTTGACGAAAAACATGTTATTTATTTAATATTATCAGTGACTTCCAAGAGCACACTTAAACGCATATTCGGCGAAATTTGTACACTTGTTTATTCCATATTTCCGTGGTTGACAATACTCAAAGCGAGAGCTTCGTATACAATATCGTACATGAAGGCCAGAAGAATTCTTGCAAAAAATGTAAATATTACGAAGAGCATTATTAATTGACATTAATATTTCAATTTCCATAATTTACGTTGAGGTACCTGTAAGAACGCGGATAGGTAAAGCCTCGCATTAAGATCCAGTCATCAAAATATCTAAATCTTCTTCTCTTATGAATATAAAATTCTCACTGCAGTACAAGACCGGAAATTGTTGGGTCGATGAGTGGGTCAGTAAGGCACAGGTCAACAACTGATTTTAAAAGCCCTAACTATGGAATGCTGCTGGAAATGAATCACAATAGGGAAACTACAACTGCAATATACGTCGGGTACAGGGTCTTGGGAGCACGTGTGCGGTACGCCGTATTTCCTCTGCTCTGCTTATACCTGGCGCGAGATGTGACGGCGTCGCTTGATTTTTATGTTTTTATGATCGGTTATTTATCCAGAAATGTCCATGACTTTTTTCAAGCTTCTACCTACTCACATTGATGTAGAAACCTTAGTCGATTATGAAACTCGAAATAATAATCACTTAACAATAATTTTCATATTTATATAGATATATTTCGATTTTAATCGCGATAGAATAAAACACTAATAAAAATAGTGAACACCAGTGCATCCATGCAGCATGTCGATGGATTGCGAATTATGAATATATGATTTGTGAAATAAATGCTTTTCATATCTGTACGATAACGATACGATCGCGTTAAAATAAAATATTAGTAATTAATGCAGTTGTGTTTATTTAAGAGGAAGCACGACGAACCGCACGCGAGCGGCCAAGACCCTATTCCGAAGTAGAGCGAAGCCCCGTGTATTTTTTCCTATTTGCGTATCTAATATCTCTCTTTCAAACGATTTATGCGACAAACTAAAGACACTAATCGAAAGATTGAATTTTTCTGCGTCGATTAAGACCAGAACGGTACAGATCCGTCCATTGGTTCGCGAGATATCGATTTATACAATTAATTTTTTGATGGAACGATTCACCGAGGCTGTGACGTCGATCGTGACGTCACAGCCTCGGTGAATCGTTCCATCAAAAAATTAATTGTATAAATCGATATCTCGCGAACCAATGGACGGATCTGTACTGTTACGTTACACAGTTGTGTGACGTTGGCCCTGATAAGGACCGTGGGTAAGTTAGCCCGTGGAGCGCTGCGCGCTCTGCTCGACGATCGCGGGTGGTTCGAAATAAAAAGCATAAACACTGGTATTTGTAATACTGTTGAAAAATCTGTCTCAATCTATTCTTTTCTGTGAATCAATACAAGCTGCTGGTATCAATCAAGAAAACGAAGTGAAGTCCTGCTCCCGGCGAAGAGTCCTCCAGGCCCAGGTCCTCCCACTCCGCCTAGTCCTCCTCCTTGTAACGCTGGTGGGGTGGTGGCCCAATCGGGGCCCGGCTGGACGCTGGTTGGCTGCTCCGGGATCGATGTTTTCCGGTCGGATGGGTAGCGTACACCGAGGTCTCACGCGCTCGGCGTTGGGTCGGTTCGCGTGGAGAGGGAACGCGGAAAAGCCCAAGCGGGCCCATGTGGTCAGCAGGCCCAGGCGAAGGCATCAGCTCGAGGGTGTTTTATGACAGGGCCTTATTGTTCGAATATTCTTGGAAGAAGGTGGCCTGTTTAATAGCGAAGAGACAGAGTGTCTCTTCGCTGCTTTCAAATTACTGTTTTAATGCCTTCTACCGAAAGTCGGCTTAACTCCCATGGGTACGCTGTTCCGGGGCCTTTTATGATTTTAAGCAACTTTAGTAATTTCAGAAACCCTACAGCCTCTATTGTTAGGCACGTCCTGGCAAAGTTAGCCACATTCTAATTTGACTCTAAATAATTCTAAACACAATACCTATTCAAAAACCTAACGCTTGGTGTACATCGTTTCCTAACGGTATTGAAAATCCCGGTTTAACCTTTCGCGCGATTGCTTTTTAATTCCGCGGTGCTCGCGTGATTCGCGGGCTGTGATCGCGGCTTTATTTCGCGAGTCTAAGGTTGCGTTCACGGTGTGACGTAACACCTTCCCCCTTATTTTCAAAAAGGTGTTTTAACCGAAACAGCTTTTTGACGCCGTAACTACGCATGGCTATGTAATCGCGATCACCATTGTTCGTGGTGTATAGTTACACGCAATCGTGCTAACAACGCGTGATAACCCGTCAGGCCTTCGTTTCTGTGCACGTGTAGTTTGTGCGGCGCAATTAGCCTTACTTAGCCGTTAGTAGTAGTAGAATTTTCCTAGTTTAGCATTAGCTTAGTTTTAGTTCGTAGTTTTGTTTAGGGTTAAGTCAAATAGTAGTGCGTAGGTTAGTTCGGTGTAGAGTGTAGGGTATAGATTAGATTAGAGTAAAATAGTAGTGCGTAGGTTAGTCCGGTGTAGAGTGTAGGGTAGAGATTAGGCTAGAGTAGGACATAGGTTTAGGATCGTCTAGTGGGTAGCTGTGTTGTAGGTTATTGTGAGTAGTGTATGAATAGACGTAGTATAGATTCTTGAAGTATGCGGACAGATTGAGGTACGTAGTTACACGAATTACAATTATTATGAATTCTATGCGTTTCACGTTTCTTCGTCGGACATTGGTTCTAGATCGGGTCGTATACAGGCTAGCTTCAATTTGTTGACATGAACAATTTTTCGTTTGGTCGGTCCTAGTTCGATTTCGGCGGTGAGGTCACTGAGCATGCGAACTATCTTATATGGTCCTAACCAGCTGCAATCAAATTTTGACGTCTTCGGTTCCTTTAACAGGTAGACATCGTCGTCTACTCTGAAGTGACGTGGATTAATATTCTTGTCGTAACGACGCTTACTCCTTTCCTTGGCCTTTTCCAGGTTCGACGCGGCTAAGGCTTGTGTGGTTGTGACCTTGATAAAAAGATCGTCGAGGTACTTTGAGAAGGACTGCGGTACTTGTTCGTTGGCAAATTCGGAAGGTATGGTGGCTTTAACGCCAAAAACTAGTTCATGCGGTGAAAACCCCGTGGCTTCATGGGTGGACGTATTGTAAGAAAAAATGCAAAATCTAATTCAGTCGTCCCAATCGTTGTGTGTGCAGTATGCTTTCAAATAGTCTATAAAAACTCTATGTGCTCTTTCTAGCGAACCTAAAGACTGGGGGTGAAATGCAGTTGATGTGATTCTTTGAATTTTGAAAATTTTGCCAAGGTGTTTAATTATTTGACTAATGAAGTTACGGCCTTGATCAGTATGGATTGTTCTAGGGCAGCCAAATCGGCTAATAAACTGTTCTGCAAGAGCAAGTGCTATGGTTATCGAATCAATATTGGGCAAAGGAATCGCATCAGAATATTTGGTTAAGTTATCTTGAATGGTAAGTAAATATTTATTGACTCTTGGTGTTGTTGGTAGTGGACCTACTATATCTATCTGTATCTTCTCAAAGGCTCGAGTTGGGGTGTCGGTGATCCTCATCGGTTGTTTGGTTTTCGCGGAACTAATCTTATTGCGTTGACATATCGAACAGGATTTGACGTACTCGGTTATCTGCCTGCTCATCCCTGGCCAAATGTATCGTTCCCTAATTAATTGGTAAAGTTTGAAGGCACCTTTGTGTCCTCCAGCTACGGAATTGTGCAGTTCGTTAATAATTCGTTGTCTGTCTGTTACAGGAGGCGTGATAATTTCGCCTGTGCAAAAGGTGATACTATATTCGGAACTGTTGAAGTGGGTTTTAAGTAACTCTACGAAAAAGTTCCATTCGGAAGAATTGAGGTGTTCAGGGTCCCTTGGCAAACTGAATGATTTTATGCTCAACGTAAGTAGTAATGCCTTTAGTGACTTGACTGCGTTTGTAAGGTGTGTCGTGAGTAAGGGGTCTGTAAGTTTGCTTTGTAAAATAACAGGAAGGTGGTAAAATCGTTTGAAGGAGGGAGAGCCATGGTATTCCCGAGGTTAAACTGATACTCGCGAATTTTATCAAGGTCGAGGCGTTTTTGATCCAAAAGTTCTCTACTGACTCTATCTGTGGCATTCAGATCAAACGGCATGAAGTGCACAATATTGTCCTTACGGAGAAAAAGATGACCACGAGTCGAAAGAAAGGTAGGTGCATTTAAATAAGAATCTGTCTGGAGTGTTTCAGCCTCGCTCGTCGAAATGATCCGTCCGTCCGCGCTCTCTACAACAATCATCTGGTGGTCTTGATTTGTTTCACTTATAGGTGCTCCTCCTCTCGCAACTCCACTCGCTAAGTGACGGGCGGTACCACCCCAAGACTTTCTCGTCTTTACGTCCGTAGCAGGACCAAGCTCTAGGCTTAAATTGACGGGTTGTGAGGACAACCCCAGCGTTTCGGGAGTGTGCGGGCCTGAAGAGATTTCGGGAAATAACCTCCCTCCTTCAGCACCCGTTAAGCCACCCTGCGGTTGGAGGAGCGTATCTACTTCTGGCTGCTGAATTCCTTGAGTAGCGAAAGCAGCAGCGACCAGGTACTCTATTTTGTTAACCCTAAGTTCATCCGCTATCCGATCCACAGCGGAACCTGAAACCGGTTGTTCAGCCGCGCGGTTGACAATCTTTTGCAGGTGCCTGGAATCGGAGTCACGGAGCGGGTTCGCGGAGTCTTCTCCCACGTTGCTCATTTCAATATCTGGACAGACGGGATTTCGAGAGAGGGCGTCGGCATTCGCGTTTACCCTGCCAGGTTTATAAACTACCTCAAAGTCGTACTCATTCAGCCGGATTCGCCAGCGCATAATTTTTGACGTAGGATTTTTGGCATTATGCAGCCACACTAGAGGACGGTGGTCCGTTACAAGGGTAAATTTACGGCCGTAGAGGTAAGGCCTAAAATGTTCTACACCGAATAAAACAGCTAAAAGTTCCTTTTCTATGGTTGCGTAATTAGTTTCTGCGTCGTTTAGGGTTCTGGAGGCGTATGCGATGGGAAGATCCTGTCCTATGGTCCCTTGGCTTAAAATAGCTCCTATGGCGTAATTAGATGCATCGGTGGTGACAATAAACGGTGACTCGAAATCAGGGAATTGCAAGATGGGCTCTGAGCACAAAACGTTCCTCAGAGTCTGGAAAGCGAGATCTGCCGAAGCGTTCCATTCGAATGGGATGTCCTTTTTAAGAAGGTGAGTTAAGGGTTTCGCGATTTTTGCCATGTCTTTAATGAATCTCCTATAGTACCCTACCAAACCGAGAAATTGCTTGACGTTCTTACGGTTCGCGGGAATTGGAAAGTGTTGAACTGCTCTAATTTTTCCAGGATCGGGTTTGACTCCGTCCCGAGTTAAAATATGCCCTAAATAAATGATCTCCTTTTGAAGAAAGCGGCACTTATCCGGCTGCAGAGTTAAACCAGCGGTACGGAGGCGCGACAAGAGTTTCACCAGTTTTCGTTGGTGCTCTTCCAGTGAAGGTGCGTATACTACGATATCATCCATATAGACGAATAACTCGACACCTTGTAGCCCTGACAATACGAGGTCCATGACTCTTTGGAATGTGGCGGGGGCGTTCTTTAAACCAAAAGGCATTCTACTGAATTCAAAATGTCCGTAGGGGGTAGAAAAGGCTGTCTTTGCTCGTGACTGAGGATCTACTGGAATTTGGTGGAAACCTGATGCCAAGTCGAGGGTGCTGAAATACTTGGCACCTCCTAACTGATCTAAAATATCTGTTATGTGCGGCAAGGGATACGCGTCAGCTACAGTTTTTTCGTTAAGGCGCCGGTAATCGATCACCATACGCCAACGCGGGCTGCCGGTTGAATCTGGCTTCTTGGGGACTATCCATACGGGTGAGTTATACGGAGAGATGGATGGCTGGATTATATTACTGTCTAAAAGTGCTTTGGTCTGGGTTTCTAATTCCTTTTTGTGGATTGGAGGAAAACGGTACTGCTTGGTATTAATTGGAATCTCGTCGCAGGTAATGATTTTATGTTCGGGAACTCTACCACTAGGAAGGTGGTCTTCAGGCAAATGGAATTGAAACGGGTACTCCCGGATTACTTGGAGGATACTGGATTTCTCGTCTTCGGGTAGGTGATCTAGTTTGAGGAGCCTAACTATCTTAGCGAATCGCAATGAGTGATCCTTAACACGTTCGCTCGGATCGGATGCGCGCGACGCACGTGGAGCGGCTGGAAGCTCATTAAAATCTTCTAATTCGACCGGAGGTATGGTTACGGTTGCACTTTCCGAAGTTGAATTTATCGCAAATATTCTAATAGTACCGTTCCTTTGTTTAACTATCGCTTCCCCTATGAATATACCTGCCGGCGCGTCGATTCTACTTACGTAGCCCGTGCTACGACTACCTACTACCGGAATGGTAATTGGCGTTCTAGTTCGCGGTGCTAAGAAATAAACTCTTGAATTCGGTTGCGATGAGGGTTGGCCTAGTGACAAGGTTGCGGACAAATCTGATCTAAATTCGAACACGGCTTGTTGTTTTTGCAGGAAAGAGACGCCCAAAATTCCGGATTCCCTGAGGGGGAAACTATTGTCAACAATTTGGAATTCTATCGGGATTCCGTCTAAGCGAAGATTCGCGGTCCCCAGTGTATCTACTGAACCTGTCCCGATACCGGTAAGTTTATAAACTACTCCGTGGTCTATTGTCGTTGTTGGTATTAAACTCTTGCGCTTGATTAAATTTAGGTGTGAGCCCGTATCTACGAGGAATGTTCCGAATCCATCCTGAAAGCAATCCTGATGGATGACGACTACTGGGGCGTTTGCGGCAGAGATCCTCGAGGAATCGACGGCGACGCGGAAGACGTGGCACGCGCGATCAGGGGTTGCGTCCTCTGTGTGCCCGAAGAGGTGCCCCCTCGCGAGTTTAAATCCTGCGGCACGTTTCCGACGGTCTCTCGCGATCCTTGATCTTCCGTCCTTTCCGACGCTTGCATGGAGTTTCCCTTATAATGCGGGCGCGAATTTCTACCTCCGCGGAAATTACCGCGGCGTCCTCTTCCTGTACCTCTCTTCGACCGGTCCCTAGCGAAAGCCCTACATTCCGAACGCATATGGCCCGGTTTCGAACAATAGAAGCATTTTATCACGGGTTCCGTACGGTAAACCTTGGCTTTAAGCGCGGGGGCATGCCCTTCCTTCGAATTTTTTACAAGATCTAAATCGTGGTACATCCGGGTCCCGAGTGAAATTGCGGCGGCGACGTCGAACGGATGCTGTTTCCTAACCTCGGCAGTTATAATATCATTATTGAGCTCCCGGAGAAAAGAGAGTACTGTATCTTCCGCGAGATTAGCTTCGTTCCCCTTGAGGATATCTCCCGATCGTTCCTCTCGAGCTGCGACAAGGGCTTCGCGGTGCAGAGATCTAACGCGTTTTCCGAGGTCCGTTACAGATTCTCCCGGGTTTCTAGTAAATCCACGCAAATTGCGAAGTTTCTCCACGTAATCGAAGCTATCCTTATAATAATCTTTTAACGCGGTGATCAATGCCTCAACCGAATTGGGTCTTTCTCCCCCAGTTATGTTTTCGAGGTCCTCAACTTCGAATTTCCTACCGATCAGCGAGAGAAGGACGGATTTGTGAGAGGTGGGTGTCAACAAGTCTGCTTCACGACATTGCGCTACAAAATACTTAACCGAACTGGCCTTTCCATCAAATTTAGGGACTAAGCTAACGATAGTTTCGAAGGATAATCCAGAATGCTTCAACGACAGCCCTGGAGGCGCATGGGATTCGACAACTACTGGGTTAGGATTTGGTCCTACTGTATGACTAGACTGGTTTGCGGGAGTTGATTCTAACGTGACTACCGATTGAACAGGAGTTCCCGTAATGGGCAAGCTGTTACGAGAGACTTCAAGACTTGGTATTTGGCCAGGTAGAGCTACCGAAAACTGTTGATTCGACGTCGCGGGACTATTACGCTGGTTTTGATTCTGCGGCGCGATGGATTCGGAGGTCCGTTCCTCAGCTATAGCGGAATTTAAATTTTCTTGCGAATCGACTCTAGCTCGCTTCCTAGTAGACGCACGAGTTTTCCGAGAAGACATGTTGTCGGGTTATTAGAGCGACGCGGTTACACAAAAATCTGCGCACGCGACAATGTACACCAAGAGAAAATTTGAAAAGGGACTTATCGTTTGTTGACCTCTCCTTAGAATGCGCTACGGGACCTTGGCGATGCGGCTTCGTTGACCTGCGGCGTTGTGGATCTGCTAGACAGCATCAGCTGCGACGACAGGAACCAGGAGTCCAACAGCGGCGGCAGGAACCAGGAGTCCAACAGCGGCGGCAGGAACCAGGAGTCCAACAGCGGCGGCAGGGACCAGGAGTCCAACAGCAACGGTCAGGAACAGCAATCGGCGACGAACGAACGACGGCAGTGCGATGTGATATCGATGGTATAGACTACACGGCCACTCGTTATCACTCTTACTCTGGCATTCGCCCTAGCCCTTGGGGAAACCGTGTAAAAACCCGCGGGAGAGAAGATGCACGTTTTGCCAAACCAGTGTTCGTTTCAATTGTCTTTGTCGCGAGCGCGAGCCGGCTATGCGATTGAATTAGCGTCTGTGCGCGCACTTCCGAACTTCGACGGCACTTTTCGCGAATCCGAACTTTGGAAAAAAAACACTTTTTCGCTATCCCACCGCTGTCACCAAGAAAACTATGTTACGTTACACAGTTGTGTGACGTTGGCCCTGATAAGTACCGTGGGTAAGTTAGCCCGTGGAGCGCTGCGCGCTCTGCTCGACGATCGCGGGTGGTTCGAAATAAAAAGCATAAACACTGGTATTTGTAATACTGTTGAAAAATCTGTCTCAATCTATTCTTTTCTGTGAATCAATACAAGCTGCTGGTATCAATCAAGAAAACGAAGTGAAGTCCTGCTCCCGGCGAAGAGTCCTCCAGGCCCAGGTCCTCCCACTCCGCCTAGTCCTCCTCCTTGTAACGCTGGTGGGGTGGTGGCCCAATCGGGGCCCGGCTGGACGCTGGTTGGCTGCTCCGGGATCGATGTTTTCGGGTCGGATGGGTAGCGTACGCCGAGGTCTCACGCGCTCGGCGTTGGGTCGGTTCGCGTGGAGAGGGAACGCGGAAAAGCCCAAGCGGGCCCATGTGGTCAGCAGGCCCAGGCGAAGACATCAGCTCGAGGGTGTTTTATGACAGGGCCTTATTGTTCGAATATTCTTGGAAGAAGGTGGCCTGTTTAATAGCGAAGAGACAGAGTGTCTCTTCGCTGCTTTCAAATTACTGTTTTAATGCCTTCTACCGAAAGTCGGCTTAACTCCCATGGGTACGCTGTTCCGGGGCCTTTTATGATTTTAAGCAACTTTAGTAATTTCAGAAACCCTACAGCCTCTATTGTTAGGCACGTCCTGGCAAAGTTAGCCACATTCTAATTTGACTCTAAATAATTCTAAACACAATACCTATTCAAAAACCTAACGCTTGGTGTACATCGTTTCCTAACGGTATTGAAAATCCCGGTTTAACCTTTCGCGCGATTGCTTTTTAATTCCGCGGTGCTCGCGTGATTCGCGGGCTGTGATCGCGGCTTTATTTCGCGAGTCTAAGGTTGCGTTCACGGTGTGACGTAACAGTACCGTTCTGGTTTTAATCGACGCAGAAAAATTCAATCTTTCGATTAGTGTGTTTACTTTTTTCCATAAATTGTTTGAAAGAGAGATATTAGATAGGCAAGTAGTAAAAAATACACGGGGCTTCACTCTACTTCGGAAAAGAGTCTTTGGCTGCTCGCGTGCGGTTCGCCGTGCTTCCTCTGCTTTATACTTGGCGCGAGACGCGGCCGCGTCTCTTGATAGTTCCTTTTCTGTTGTACTATAATTTTGTTCTGCATTATGAGTGTACGCGATGCATAAGCAATTGGCAAATCTGTTCCTATTAGGCCTTGACTCAATACCGAACCTATTGCATAATTCGAAGCATCAGTTGTAAGAATGAATGCTTTTTTGAAATCTGGGTATTGTAACAGTGGTTGTGTCGTGAGTATTTGCCTAAATTTGTCGAATGATTGCTGATGTTCCTCAGTCCAGATAAAGGAAACGTCTTGTTTAAGGAGTGTTGTCAGTGGTTTGGCTATTTTAGCGAAGTCCGGAATGAACTTACGATAATAGCCTATTAATCCTAGGAATATTCTTATTGATTTGGGATCTTTGGGAACTGGAAAACAAGATATTGCCTTAACTTTTTCAGGATTTGGTTGGACTCCTTTATCAGAGATGATATGTCCTAAATAAGCAGCTTCTTGTCGCATAAACTCGCATTTATCAGGCTGAAGCTTCAAGTTACTTTCTCTCAATCTGTCAAAGATTGCCCTCAATTTAGAACTATGTTCTTCGGCTGAGGATGCGTAAACAACGATATCATCGAGGTAAACAAAGCATTGTAATCCTTGTAAACCTGAGAGTACCGTGTTCATCAATCTTTGAAAAGTTGCTGGGGCGTTTTTCAACCCGAATGGCATGCGTGAAAATTCATAGTGACCTAATGGTGTGGTAAATGCTGTCTTCGGTTTGTCTGACTCTTTCATAGGGATTTGATGGAATCCTGAGGCTAGATCTAATGTTGTAAAATATTTCGAATGTCCCAGTTGGTCTAATATGTCCTCTATATTAGGGATTGGATATGACGATAGCCTATGACGACTCTCCATTTTCGTTTTCCTGATGCATCTACCTTTTTCGGAACCACCCATAGGGGAGAAGACCTCGGAGATGTGGAAGGTTGTATGATTCCTTGTTTGAGCATGCTATTAATTTGATTATTGACTTCCGTTTTGTGAACTTCTGGATATCAAAATGATTTCGTATGAATAGGAGATGGATTAGTTAAACTGATTTCGTGTTTTATAGTGTTAGTACATGAAAGATGATCGTCCGGTAAAGGAAATATGTCTTGATATTTCATACAAATATCAAGTACGGACTTTTGTTCTAAGAAGTTTAGATGATCGAGACGTAAGTTTTTCTTTAGGACTTCGATACGATTAGTCGTGTTGGTTTTGGCAGAAGAGATGTTGAAATGTAGGCTGCTTGGAAGAAGTGCTTCTAGGGATACTGAGATTGGGTCTATTTCTTGATCGATAACCCTTGTATTGAGGATGGTTGCGTAAGCTTTACCAGATTTATTAATTTTTGTTATTGCTCGTGATAGATAGATACCTTTTTGTATCTCAGTTTCGGGTATAATACCTTCTTGGATCTCACGATTGTTGACAATGATTTCTATAAAGGTTTCTGTTCTCGCTTTTAAATGAATTTTGTTAATTGAATTGTTCGTTTCAGAATGTAGTTGGATTGGATTTAATATGGATTTAAGGATGAGTGTTCTGTCTTGGTATGTAATTGTAGCCGATTCCGTTTGTAAAATATCGCGTCCGATCAAGCCGTCAAATGGGATGTTTGTTGCTTGATTAAGGATTTGAAATTTTGCATTGATGGTTTGTCCATGAAAGTTCAGCGGGATATTACAGCTACCAACGGTTGTGACTGGTGTGTTAACACTCAATCCAATGAGAGTTTGTTTATCTTTGGAATTAAATGATGTCTCTGGGTGCAATTTACAGGCCTTAATTAATGAAATTGAGGCTCCCGTGTCGACAAGGAATTTGAATTTCTGATCTGGACTTTTTGAATTTTGTGAATGAGCTTCAATATAATCCAAGTTGTCAGTATTTATATGAAGCTCTAATTCTCGAACACCAGTAGTTGGGAGATTTTGTCCTCGTTCGTGGTGTTGGCCGCCGAGGACTGAAGGAAGTCTAAATGAGGAGTAGTAGATGTTTGATGGGATGGTTGACTTTGTTGATTTGTTGGTAGATTCTTTCGTGAATTATTGTATTCTCTTTTCCGACATTCAGCTATTACGTGTCCCGGCTTTTTGCAATAATTACACGATTTGCTTTGGTAATCTGATGTTGATGTTGTATTAGTGGGTTGAGGATTATGGTTTGGTTTGCCGTTTTGCGTAGTCTGTGTTCTAAATCTACAGTGTGAAGTGTCATGTCCGTCACGTTTGCAAATTGTACAATGTCTTGGTCTTGTTACTTTATTTAACGCTAAGGCTTGTTCTTCGGCCCGAGCCGCGGAAAAGGCTGAATTAATATTATCAAAATCTTTCCAGCTCAACATGCGGGAAATCTCAGGAATACTGTGGTAAACAAATCGATTCAGCGTTAATTCGCTAATAGTATTTTTCCTCCCTAATAGATCCGTTTGACCACTAGCCTGTTGTTGCATTGCGGACAAGGTGCGTGAATTTAACATTTCCAGTCTGTGGTAAAAGTCAGTGTTTGTTTCGTTAGGGTTTTGTCGACAGTTATTTAATTCCTCCATTAACTGACAGTAATGTTTTTTGTCAAGATATATGGTCTTTAATCTTTCTTTGAGTTCGGTCCAATTTTCAAAGTGTGAGAAGGCTAACTGCTCTTTCGCGCGTCCGGATATTTTGGAAAGAATGAAATATAGGAGAGGTAGTTTCTGATTTGGAGCTGCTAGACTGTCTGCGTTGTTGCAGTTGCATATGAATTGGCCTAACTCGTGTCTATCGCCCGAAAATCCATTTGGAATGAGACTATAAAGGAACGTAATGGGGAACTCCGAAGATGTCCGATTTTGTTCCATGTTGGATGTTTGAGGAGATTGAGGTTGAGACAGTTTAGGTAAGGGTTGAGAGTCTATATACGCAGGCAACAAAATTGGAGAAGTACCTCGTTTTGCAGATGATGCAGGGCGAACCGTTGTCCAGTCCTCTTGTAGGATTTTTGGTTGACAGCGTCGATCCGTGCTCTGCTTGGAGTAGGTGTGTGATCTTGTGGACTCTCGGAGGCTGCTTCTCTTGTTTCACCGTCACAATGGATTTGAAAATCCGCCGATTTCGAATTACTCTGTGGAGAGTTTTGACAATTCGCGAATCGTTGACGGTCCTATCGGCTGCGCCAAATTTGTGTCGTGACCCCGTCAGGGAGAATATTCACGTACACTGGTGTTGCGGCTAACGTAACTCCTTTTATTGGACTCTTAGAAAAGGTCTTGATCGGAACGAGTAAGGTTTTGCAGAAGCGTACTGTGACAGAGCTCTATGCAGAATTCAGTGTCTCATTTGGAGTTTTAGGCTTATATATATATCTTTTAGCTATCTTAGTAGAGGGGGTAGTGGTGACTTAGTCGTCCACGGGGTTACTAGGTTTGCTTGAGTGACTAAGGGCGCGAGGATGAGTCCTCGCGGACTTTGGAATTGTTTTAATAGCTGACTTTCTAGGATGACTCCTAGAACCATCAGTCCCTTAGTCAGCTCAAATATTGGAGGATCTGACAGTGTGCAATGTCTCGTACGGAAATCCATGTATATAATAGGAGTGCATGAGGAAACGCACACATGTAAGCCTCCCCTCTTCGTCGCATGCGTGTGCGTGTCACCTGTGACGAAAAGTGTAAAAACGGGCGTAAGCCGCTGCCGAGACTGACTAGTAAGAAACACCTTGTATACAGTATTAGACAATAGAGTTTATTCTCAACCAGAGAATCCTCTCCTTACCAAAAACCACGTGTATATTAGCAGTTTTGTTACGCGCATTTTACAGTTTCCGTGGATTGAATTTGAACTAATAAGTTTAGCCGCGACAATGTTCAGCCCTGCTAGGAATTTTAATGCCTCGTATGGTGCAGGTGCAGTCCGGTGAGTCCGTGATGCCTATTCTTGCCGTAGACGCTGCCAAATTGTAATGATTCGCTCTTGTTCGTGTCACCCATGACACCAGGCTTCTGGGAATATTCTTGCCGTGGAGCCAAGGCGTCCCTCCTGGTTCAGATACCTTTTCAAAACATTTTTTCCTCTTTGAGAGTCGTTATTCCTTGATTGCTTGCTGGATGTTGGCTCACATGCCACCTTTATAACCCTTCTTTAAATCTGTGTGAGGAACTTTGAAATCCGGTTTGGCTGTCTGTTGCGTGGCTGTTTTAGCCAGGGCATCTGCTATCTCACTGCCCAGTATTCCTGTGTATACCGGAATCCAAATGATGCGAGGTTAGCCCGAGTATCTGCCATTGGATCTGAGTTGCGCAAAGATTTCTTTGGATTGGATTATGTATGGGTTGGTCGTGGCTGAGATGCCTGGGTTTTGTGATTGCTTGAACGGCACTGAGTGAGTGAATCCGAGCAATTTAGGAATGTGTGATCTGGCTTGGCTAATATTATCTCTGCTGCCTTGTAGATAGTATGGCTTTCTGCAGGGTACACCAAGTGGTCTCTGTGGATGCTGTAGCTGGAGCTGTGGCGGTGCACCCTGAAAACATCAGGAGACTATTACGATCTGAGAGATACCCTGGCCGAATAGCCCGAAAGAAGCCTTTCATCAATGCTATCAACCGGAAGAAGAAGCTCCAATTTGCGAAAAGGTATTCTTCAAAAGATACTGAGTGGTGGAGGAATGTGGCGTTTGCTGATGAAAGCAAATTCAGTGTCTGGGGGAGTGACAGAAGAATACGAGTTTGGCGTAAAACGAGAGAAGAATTGAATCCCAAACATTTGGGGTCTACATTGAAGTACGGTGGCTCCGTCATGGTGTGGGGGGTGCATTTCGAGTTTTGAGGTTGGAGAATTAATATCTATCGATGGGATTTGCGATAAAAGAAAGGATCTAGACATTTTGAAGAACAATTTACACAAAAGTGTGCACAATATGGGTGTTTGGAGCTCTCGCCTGCACGATTTAGTATTAGTTAGTTTTAATTGGCTTTCATTAGTTAGTAGCATTTAGAGAGTAGGTCTCGTCGCTGGTTTTAGTTTTGGCGGCGCGATCGGCAATCGCGACGGATCGCAATGCTGGATTTCGCTCGGGACGTCGGCAAATCGCGATCGGTGTTGGTTCCAATTTACGACTCTCCTGCCGCGTGTTAGCCACCCGCGGGTGAACCCTCGATCCTCTTGGAGGAATTACTCGCACGTGCCACACTCGCAGGCGCGCGAATCGGCAGGAGGCCGCAAATCGAGCACTTACGGTTGAACCGTCACGAGTGCCGCACACATTCACGATTGGGATCACCGGCTCGAGCAACGCGAGTTCAATTGATTCGACGGAGTGCTTTGCCTGCTTGCTTGCTTGTACGTGCTTGCTGCTACGCCTTACTTGCTGCTTTCCGTCGCCTGCCTTCAGCACATCACCGAGACCAGGACATCGGTCCATCGCGCGAGGACCACTCTGGGGGCAACCAACGGTGAATCGCATGCTTTTCTTATCTCGTCTCGTTTGGTTTCGTGAGGGAAGAATCTCTGATCTTTCGAGTTTTGCGTTTTGTGCAGGAATTTCTTTTGTACCAGTGTCTGAAGGTTCTCCATCCACCGTCACACTCACCAGACTTGAATCTCATTGAAGATTTGTGGGATGAATTTTACCGCAGGATTCGCCAGACAATAAGTAGTACAGAACAATTGAAACAGATGCTATCAAATGAATGGAGAAGGATTGGTCAAGATTATCTAGAAAAAATTATTGTAAATATGCCAAAACGATTAAATGATGTGATACAACAAAAGGCTATCCCACAAAATATTGAACACTTATTATTTATCGCTATCTTTGTTTTATTTTCCCAGTTGGTAAGGTATCCGAATACTTTTGTGACATCAAATTCTGTTCTTATTCGGGGTTTTCTTAACACTTACATAATCCCATGTTTGAGAAAGTACCATGCACAGAAACTTGAGAAGAAATTTGTCGATTCGTTGTAATTGAGAGAGCACAGAGTAACAAGCAGAATCGAGAGTTTATTGAGCAGAGCGGAGACCAGGAAAATGTACAGTACCTTTGAGTTGCACATGGGTCGTAAATCCACGTGTGCGGTGCGCGTGGGGCGTAAATCCACGCACTTTGAGCACTCCACTTTGAGCTAGTAACTACGCGAGCAGAACACAGTCACGAGCCACGTTAATTGTAGAGCACAATTGATTCGCACAATGAGAAGCACAAAAGTCTTTTTCCAATTCGCCGATGCCACTGCTAAGAAAAGCAAAATGAGAGTGTCGTAATGGTGCCGTGCATCACCCTTTCCATGAGTTTCCTAACCCATGATCTCAGCGAAATTGAGCTAAAGAATGACCCGTCGACTTTTCTGATCAGGAAGACGCTAACATCCTTCCTTCCAGTCTTTGGAGGTGTTGTGTTCAGGGAAGAGATTATTAAAAATGTCCAGTACTGCCAGTTTGGTTAAAAAAGGTAAATGGTGCAGCATCAGGTTATCAATGCCGTCCAATTTTGGAGCTGCTTCGCGGTTAGCTTGTTCTATGGCCATATTCATTTCGACTAGATCGAATCCCCTTTCAAGAAATTGATTCGCGAAGGCCAGGCATTTCAAGGAGGGATTAACTGAAACCCATGGTATTGCAATTTTGTTGATTGCTTGTTATTTTCTAAAGTCATCCGACGTTAAGGGGATAAACACGGAACGACTATTCTCTTAAATGACAATATATTGAGCTCGGAAAGGGCTCATTGAAAAGCTAAAGGTTCAAATAATGGATGTCTGGTAGTGGATTTTTTAATTTTTGTCGACATCCGGAAATATTAGTGTCTAAAAGGATGAGTCTGCCTTGCGCACATTCCACTTTGGACACGGGCCGTTTTTGGAACTTGCGCACGCCGAAATAGTGTAGAGTGGAAGTTGCACACATCAAATGTGGAAACTGCGCACAGTATGTAGAGTTCACAGTGGACCTTTACCACACGAAAAGTGGAAGTCGGCTGCAGAGTACTGCGTACACACCTTAACTCTAATCATGCATAATTCGTACTGAAGTTTTTTTCAGGTATATCCGTGGTATTAACTATTGCCAATTGGCCATTATTTGTAAATTATACGTTTGCGCCCCCTTCCCCTCATCTGGCACTGCTCTACCCGTGACTGTAAAACAGAATGAGACTTATTACGTTTTATAGTCACAAGTCAGTCGTGCTAATACATGTATGATGTGTGCAGTTTCCACTGCCACGCGTACTGGTTCCACTGCGGGCAAGTTCGACCGTGTCCTGATTCCACTGTGGCCTATATCCAATGTGTCCCGTTTCCACTGTGTCCTACTTTCAACGTGGGCAAACTCCACTGTGTCCGAAAATCCACATGTGCGCAAAGTGGACACTCCCGTCAAAAGTAGGGAGAATTCGTGATTCGGAGTCGTGTATTTCAAGCAGGTTTACGTCAATCCGAGACAAATTTCCAAAAATCTATTGCCAGAAATCCATTATTTGAACCTATAGCTTTCCAATAAACCCTTTCCCAGCTCAATATCTTGTCATATAAGAAAATACGACACCGAAATCAAAAGAACGCGTTAGACTACAGATTTTACTGGTTCTGTAGGCAAGTTAACCGAAAAACGGCAAATTTAGTCTAGCCAGATGTTCTAAGATTACGACTTGGTAAAAAGGCCCTTGTCGGTATTCGGCTGCGTGTCGAGGAGAGTGGGGAAGGTTCGCGGGGAGCGAGGAGCATCAGACCCTGCTTTCCTGACTTAACACTAGGTTTACGGAAGTTTTGCATATGAGCGATTCCACGCCAAATGATCACAGTCGATTCACACTTAATCCCCAAGTTTTTTTAAACTTCACAGATTTGTAGCCATAATCGAACCCTGTAAAACGCTTCTTTCCGTTCCTCGATGTCGTTATTAGTTTTTAAGTTATTTAACTGCAAAGTTTGGGATCAACTTTTTTTCAACAATTCCTAGTTCGAAAACTAATAAAGGTACCAGGATATGCGATCCGGCGTTTTACGCCGAAATGTTCAAATTTTAATAAAAAAAAATACTTCGTGCCGGTACAACGTAAATAAGCAGTTGTAAAATATAAATAAACTTTTAATATTTAAATAAAATAGTGAAGGGGAGCACCGATCACCTTAAAATTAATATCCCAGATGTTCTGTGGTCTACTAAAGAGAATGCCATAAAGCCCAGGTTGGTAATTCTAATAGTTCCGGAGCAATAAATTATAATATGTGGGAAGTACCGGCCGGGCGCCCACTGCAGCGCACCGCGGCGTGCCGCGGCCAGTGACAACCGTTCAAGTTTTGGATCAATCTTTCTTTAAAAATTCGTAACTCAGAAACGAATGAAGATACCAGACTGTGCGAACCGGCATTTTCTTCGGAAATGTTCAAATTTTAATAAAAAAAGTACTTCGTGTTGGTACAACCTCAAGAAATAGTTATAAAATATAGATAAACTCTGAAAATATAAATGAAACAGTGAAAGACATCCTCGATTACCTTAGAATTAATATCTCAGATGCTCTGTGGTCTACTCACGAGAATGCCATAAAGCCCAAGTTGGTAACTCTAATAGTTCCGGAGCAATAACATTTTACAACGTACCAAGTACGGTTGCTGCCGCGGCGCATGTCGGGCCGGGTCTTCCCAGCTGTAAAAATGTATTGTTCCGAAACTATAATAGTTACCAAACTGGAGTTTGTGGCTGTTGAAATTTTTTCGGTATGGCAACAATATTTGTAAAGGAAACCAAGCTGGGGCCGCTTAGTTCACGTGAAGGAATTAGGAAGGGGTCGTACGCAAGGTAAGCGAACAATACCGAAATTGAGCTCCAATTAGTATAAATACTAGTATAAATACATATATACAGTATAAATACATAAACACATATATACTAGTATAAATACATGATACTAGTATAAATACTGCGACGACGATTCTTTCTCGCGGCCGACCGTGTTCGTCCGCGATGCCGAATTCGCTCGCAAAGTCCGTTCTTGGACAACGGGGTTTCTAAGTCCGCACCTACACGCGATTCGCCGGCTCCTGAAGTGGGCGCCAGGCCCCCGAAAGGACCAAAATTTATAATAGAGGAGACCGGAGGATGTCTCGAATCGCGCGGAGAATTATCTCGTACGCAGCCCTTTCCGACTAGCTCGTTGTGGGTCAAGGATTCGTGCAAAGCCCGAACAAGGGAACCAGAAAGCTCGACCGTCCGATCACGGCGGGATCGGCCGAGCCAACAAACAAATATCGGTTAATTCTGAATTTTCAAAGAAAGTATTATTATTACTATCGCCAGAGAAATACATCAGACACGGCCAAATCGTCCGGCCGCCTTCGCTACGACTATCGGTCTTTTACCCACGCGGCCACACAACCGCTCGCCACCGCGTTCGAATATCGTAACCGTCGCCGGCCTCTCGCGCGGCCAAATCAACGCTCATTACTCCGAGCATGGAGGACTTGGTTTCCCGAAGGGAGGTAAGCTTCCCTACCTGGTCGAACACTCGGTGCCCTTCGGTCGCCCCTTGGCCTGTCCCAGGAGAGGCCTCCGAGGGCCGGGGACCCCCCTCGGAGTCGTCGCGTACCTCGCGACTTTGTTGCCCCGGTCACACCTCTCCTGGTCTGTTCCTCTCAGGACCTACTGACCCACCGACTTAATCCCTTAATCAAACCCCGTAAAGAGCCGTCACCGATATCCGCCCAGAACCGCGCACAGGAGATCACGTAAGAAAGGAAACAACGCTTACCTCGTCTGCCAACCCGCTTGAACCCAACAATCCTTGACTGGGGCCGAAACCCTTGGCACCCACAAAACTACTCACAAATATAGCGGCCGTTCGCCACGCACGCCGGAAACCAAGTAACGTCCGTTTAGCTCTGGGTTGGCAGCCGAAGCTCGCGCTGCCGATTACGCCGCCTAGCCTAATTATTGGCTAATTAGGATCTTCTTTGGCAGCTCCCAGATGGTGTGTCCTGTCCTGATCGGCTAGCGTCCCCTCCGTCTCCTCGTGCGGCTCTGCTCCCTGGTGACTGCGATTCCGTCCGGGCGATCAAACCGGCCGGAACCGCGGATCTTATCTATGAAACTCGCCAAAAACATAATGAATTATCCATCCTAGTTCTATATTCTAACGCTTTTGCCCCCTTCCTGGCGTGTGTGGCGACTACTCTCCGCTGGGGGCCGGTCAGACGGAACGCTCGAAAAAACGTTACGTCACAATACATATATGCCACACTGGTCCCCAACGACACTAAAACTCGGGAAAGTCGCGAAATGCCATCCAACACGGTACCACAGCACCCCGCACAAGCAACCGGAGATTCCGTGAACGGCGAAAGAATGGTCGCAAACCGATGGAGCGATGCGTGTTTTGCGAAGACCGGTTGCGGTTGACAGACACGGTTAGGATCGCAGCGCGCACCATGTTTTGCCAATTAATGTCACAAAAGGTCCCGGGCACAGAAAGGTGATAGTTCACAGTATTCCGGAGGTAACGGAGCACTGCCGGATGCACTTTGCCGACTCAACACACACCAGTTAAAACAATTAATTAAGAATTTTGCAGGAGCAGTTATCGCACACGTCAAACTGTGTCGAGAGAGAGTCACCGGTTTCGCTCATTAACCTGCAGAGGATACACAATTGTATAAGAAGTCGAGAAAAAATATACTAAGGTAATCAAGCATTGTTAACGGGCTGGCAAAAATTTTTTTCGAAAACACTTTTTTTCATTTATTTCTCAGTAATTGATGTCTTTGAAAAGAAAAATTACGCATTATAGCTAAGAAACATTTCAAAGCTGAAAAATTAATAAAAATCGGAAAATTGCTTGTGACGATGATTTTGGTCGAAAGCAATAAATTTAAACCTTCGGGGCACTATGAAAAAAAATCGCCGGCCTCTGTAACTTTGAGGGTCTTTTGGGAGCACTTTGAGGTTGAAAAATTACCGACAATATCCTTCGTTTACGGGTTATATCCAAAATTATACAAAATTTCCTGAATATCCTTAAATTCAGTAATTTTCAACTTCTTTTCAATCAACATTATCCCTTCAAAAAAAATTTTTGATCAGCAGCCACTGATTGCATGTCATAGAGGATGTTTTGCAGTTTTCAAAACCCTGCTTGAAATTTTCTGTACGATCATTAGTGCCCGAGTAATTCAGTGTCAAAGTCGAAATAGACTTTTTTGCTTTGATCGGCGATAGCTCAACAACGCATTATTGAAACAGCGATATTTATAGTCAGAATGAAGGTAATTAAATGATCTGGTAGACCATTACAATGAAGTTGCGAAAGAATTTGTTGCATTCCGTGCACCGGTTCAAAGTCCAGCAAAAACTTTCAAAATGTTTTTGTCGTTGGTTTTTCGCTTATTACTCAAGAACCGCTAACGCTAAAAAAATCCAACCCCAGTTTCAAAAAGTAGAATCTTCAAGTTTTAAATTGCTTTTTTGAAACCTCGATACAATCATTTTTCACTGAAATACAGGCTTTCAAAAATCAGCGAAAAATTTGGACATTTTTCTTGTTCCTATAATTTTTGTGAGTAGTTTAGGTTAAGGTGAAATTGGGAAATCGGGCGTGGGTAGGCGTGAGGGCACTCGGTGGCGAGCGTTCAGTAAGAGGTGAACCGGTCCACGTGTGTGCAGTTTTTAATAGATAGTGTCAGCCAGTGGGCAGCGCACGTGCCCTCCCCCCCCCCCCCCCCCCGCCCCGCCCCACCAGAGGAAAGCCATTGAGGGCTCGCTTTCCCGCGTAGACAGCGGGCATTTCGGGTCAAGGGATTCATTTTCCTTATATCTCCCCCCCTAGGGAAGAAAAATTTGGACCCAAATTTTTCGTTGCATCTGTCCTCTTGCCTGCCTTATCCTCTTTTCTTCTTCTTTAATCCGCTTCAGGGACTGGGATCAGATTTGTTATATGAAAAAGGTTTGATTCTGGTTTCATGTGGCCCATATTTATCTTATACAGGGTGAGTCAGTGCCTCTTACCGTCCTTTCAGGTACGTATTCAGGGCGGAAATATAAGCCTAAATGTCACGTGTAAAAATGGCGAAATTTTAACCCTTTCCGAAATACAGGGGGTTGAAATTTGAACTTTAAAAAAATCATATCTTCTGAACGGATAAATCTAGAGTCACCGGTCTTTTTCCAGAATGTGTGTGAGAGCCCGAGGTATTTGAAAAAAATAGAAACAATGTGAAAATTATTATTAGGCCACATTATTATTGATTTTCGTGTTTTAAAATGCATTTTCTCCATAAACCGGCACGATTTACAGGTACGAAAAAATCACAGACATTGTGTGATGTACCAAAAAAATACTGCGTGATAAAAAGTTTAGAATTGTAAGAAATGTGGCCAGGATAAATTATTTAGCGTTTTTCGCTAGGGGATCTCAATCCCAGGTTTATGGCGGCATGTGAGAATCTCTAGCGAAAAACTTTCAATAATTTGTCCTGGCCATATTTATTAAAATTTTAAACGTTTTATAACGCGATATTTTCTTAGGTGCATCACAGAATGACTGTGATTTTTTCGTACCTGAAAATGTTGCCGCTTCATCGAGAAACTACCAGAAAATCAATACAAATACGACTTCATAATAATTTTTACATGGTTTCTATTTTTTTCTCATAGCTCCGGCCCTCCCACACATTCTAGAAAAATACCCGTGATGCTAGCATTATCCCGTCGGAAGATATGATTTTTTAAAACTGGAAATTTCAGCCCCCTGTATCTCGGAAAGGGTTGAGATTTCAACTTATTGTTCCCGGACTTTTAGGCTTCTATTGACCCTCAGAATACGTGATTTGAGTTATGTCACCCACCACTGACTCACCCTGTATACAAACCAGTTACAGACGATTCTGCAGGGGAATGTTACTTGGGTACTGTCACCAACTGGACAAAATGAATGATTCCCTTAAACCAAAGAGAACACCATATTCTCCAGATCTTGCACCTTCTGATTATTACTTGTTCCGGTTTCTACAAAAGTTTTGAGACAGTAAAATTTTTACTTCAAATGAATCAGTTAAAAATCACTTCGATCAATTTTTTGCCAACAAAAACCAAACACTTTATCAGCGTGAAATTGTGCTCCGGCCAGAGAGATGGCAGAAGGTATTGCACTAGAATGAACAATAAATAATTCAATAAAACATTTAATTCCTATAAAAAAACGTCTTTAATTTTTATGAAAGAAAACGAAACAACTTACTGAGCAACCCAATAGTTCCGGAGCAATAAATTTTTACAACTGGGAAGACCCGGCCCGGCACGCGCCGCGGCGGCAACCGTACCGTACGTTGTAAAATGTTATTCCTCCGGAACTGTTAGAGTTACCAATCTGGACTTTGTGGCATTCTCTTAAATAGACCACAGAGCATCTGAGATATTAATTTTAAGGTAATCGAGGATACCTTTCACTGTTTTATTTATATTATAACAATTTATTTATATTTTATAACTATTTATTAAGGTTGTGCTAACACGAAGTATTTTTTTTTTATTAAACTTTGAACATTTTCGAAGAAAATGCCGGTTCGCACAATCTGGTATTTTTATTAGTTTCTAAGTCACGATTTTTTAAAGCAAAATTGATCCAAAACTTCAACGGTGGTCGCTGATCGCACGACCGCCGCGGTGCACTGCAGCGCGCGCCCGATCGGTTCTTCCCAGATATAAGAATTTATTGCTCCGGAACTATTAGAGTTACCAACCGGGCTTTGTGGCATTCTCTTGAGTAGACCACAGAGCATCTGGGATATTAATTTTAAGGTGCTCGGTGCTCCCCTTCACTATTTTTTTTAAATATTGAAAGTTTATTTATATTTTTTAGCTTTTTATTTATGTTGTACCAGCACGAAGTATTTTTTTCATTACTATTTGAACATTTCCGCGTAAAACGTCGGGACGCACATTTTTATTTATGTTGTACCAGCACGAAGTATTTTTTTCATTACTATTTGAACATTTCCGCGTAAAACGTCGGGACGCACATCCTGGTATCTTTATTAGTTTTCGAGTTATGAATTTTAGAAAAAAAGTTTATCCTAAACTTTGCAGTTAAATAACTTAAAAACTAATAACGCTATCGCGGAACGGAAAAAAGCATTTTACAGCGTTCGATTAGGACTACAAATTTGTGAAGTTTAAAAAACGTCGAGGACCAAATGTGAATCGGGTGTGATCACTTGGCGTGGAATCGGTCATATGTATTTTTGCCAGCATAAGTCGGTCCTAATTAACTGAAGTGTAATTTGATTTCTAATTTTAATTAGATTTCAGATATAATGCCATCCATAGCCGGACAAGGGTAGTGGCGGAACATACGTTCGGTATTTAGAAAAGGAGATTTCCATGCCTGCAGCGAATTGTTTTTCACAATTTATCGCTGTTCTACAATGATGTGCTCGAAGAGGAAGACTTAGAAGAATTGCATGAAGAGGTGGAAATGGATGCGGGACAGCGTGAAGGTGAGCAGACAAGTGGGTTTGCTGTTCGAGAAGGTATAATTGGGAGGTTCTTACAATAAAAATAAAGCTTCATTTTGTATAACAAAATCTGTTTATTCTATTTCCTCCTGCGCGAAACGGTAACTTGCTAACCGCGCTTCTGCAAGTTTCGCCGTTGATCACGTTTCACGCTGTTTGTACTCCACGAGTTTCTTCTCCATCACCGCCAGAATGTTGTCATTTTCCATTTTGCGCCGGAAGCGTTCTGCGACTAGGCCGTATACATGTTGTGCATCTTGCGTGGTACGCCGTCTCTTCCTCCTCGGCTCCGGTGTTTCGGAAATATTATCTGCAAGGCTACAATTTTTAAAGTAATTAATTGTCGACGGTTATTAAGTTCGTATAATGAAAAATCAAACAGATATATTAAAAACGTGACATACCATCGATCGTTTTGCTCTGGCGTTCAACAAACTCGCACGCACCGCTTGTGCTCGGCTGAGAGGACCCAAAACTGCACGTTTGTTCCACTTCGACTACTCTTTCTGAAAACAAGAAGACAGTGCGTTTAATTTCAAGAAACTTTTTGTATAATGGTAAAACGAATGGCTAAGAAAATCTTGTATAATAGTACTCACCATTCAGGCATATATGTATAAATATGCCTCCGTTGATATATTTGAGGTAAAAACCACTGGAGGATTCGACAGTAATTTCGGCGTAATTGCCGCGACCTCGGGATCGACCTCTGCCGGAGTCTGGGCTGGTCCTCCTCCAGTCCCCATGGTACTCAGCCTCTCTGCTGACAAGGCCTGTCTCTGGGAGTGCTTGATATTAACCCAAAACTTCTTCAACTGTTGAGCTGTTCGCTGAAAATAGAAAATACATTCAGTTATTATTGTACATTATTCTTTTAATCATAAATACAAGAATCAAATTTTAGAAGATTGCCCGTCACCCTTAAAAAATCCTTTATTATAGTAAGAAACTTACATTTTCGCCAACCGTGCTCGACAAATTGTATTCTTCGGCTATCAACGCCCATGCCTCGTTCTTCTCGCGCAAACTTATACCACTCTACTGACATTCAATAATGTGCTTATATCGATCCAGGATAGACAATAATAAGGTATTTTCCTGGGCAGGAATATGTTCTGCTCTGACTGACGACATAACTGTTGTATTCCAAAATGCGGCTAAAAATGCGGCTGAGTATGCAGGGCGTAGGCTTTCAATACTTCGCAGAACAAATGACTCTCGACAATAGCGGAGGACAGAAAGACAAGAGAGCATCGACAACGATTCTTGACTTTCCATTCTTGACTTTGCCCGCAAAAACTATTGTTGCTGTATGTATGGTTTTACATAACTTATAATTAATGTACAATGAAGTGTATCAAGAAGACCAATTGCAGGAGGTAGGGGAAAAAGGTAGAACTGGAAAGCTTTTTGTATAAGAATAACAACGTTGCATTTTTCAACCAATATCAGCTTTATTATTTACAGTTTTAAGTTATATTTTCCGATCTTCATTTTTGACAAAACTCAGGTCCCAACATTTTATAATCTAACAAACTTACAACTTTACAATCACTTCACAACGTAACAATTCCGAAGCATTCATCATATATTCGAATTCGAGTGTAAAGCGGGAATGATACAGAACTCGTCCGTTGTAACCTGCAATCGTATTGGGTAATGCGTCGGACATTATTCCGACAGCACCTGAAGTCGTTTTCATTATACGCGTTACGAAACTTGAATTCCTGAGGATGTTTCCGCGAGAGTCCTCGCCCGTGGAACTGTAAAGAATTCTGCTCGCGATGAGGGTGAAAGAGATCCACATAGAAGTTCTGGTAAAAATAGTTCTATATTCGCTCCGGATGACCGTATTGCTGCTTTACAAAATGGAATCGCTTGTCCGGCGGCTGAATAAAGTCTGACTTAAAATCTAAATCCAAGGCCCGCTTCTGAGCTTCGTTCCCCTTCCTTAGGGCGCCCGTGGGCAGTCGCATGCTTCCTCGTGGTGCCAGGTTCTGGGTAGAGACCCAATCCGCGGTCCCGAGTCCAGAGCGGGGACCCAATCAGCGGTCCTGAGTATCGTGGTAGGTGGAGGGTGGCCTTGGCTTCCGAAGACGCTACCGGAAAGACGCTAGCGCGCGTTTTCGCGCGTCCGCTCGCTAGGCCTGGGAAACCCCCCGGGCAAAACCCGAAGGGGGAGGCCATGTGGTCAGCGAAGCTCTGGGCAAGAGGCGCTCGGTCAGAACTATGGCTATTTATTGTATTTTGCACGTGGTGCCCAGTTGTTTTACGACTTGGAGCTCAAGTGGCTCCAAGTCCCTGGCAATTATTCAATTCTTCTCGAGGTCCTGTAGCCCATGACTCTAACTTGTATTTCCTATTCTTTAATTTGAATTCCTCTTCCTTTATTCGCGGCTTATTTAAAATTAGGTTTTCCTGGAACTTGTTGTCCTATTGAATTTGATCATCTATGGTTTTGCTAGTTCGCGGTATAGAGGAGGCCGTATGTTAGGTGGCTAAATTCATGCGTATTGGGGGGTATCGATACGCGACATACGCATACACTCGCAGCAGATATGGTGTTGCGGAATTCCTCAGTGGGAAAACCAAAACTAATGATTCCCCTCCATTTAGATAGATGCCCAGCTTGGTTATTCGTAGGAATCCGGTGGCGAAGTATTTGGGTGAGGGTGGCTTGACCGCGGTGCAAGAGAGCGATAACGAAATACGCTATTCCTATATTTATTACTGCTATATCTATAATTATCGATTTAACATTTCCTACGCACAAATACACACTTAAATATTGATTTAATATTTCATTAGCACACGGATACACACTAATTAAAGTTTCCTCAAATGTTTAAACAACTGCATAACAAATTATTGATTTAACATCCCAAACTACTTAAAGCTTGTGGAAATTTCTAAGTTAATGCTAAATATGACTAAATTAACATAAGAAGCTTAAAACCTAAACCAGAAATAACTCAATTTCTACTCATAAATTCAAAACCTAATTAATCATCAAATAAGAATTTCTCGCCACAAGCATGTGGCGCTGAAACTTCATGCACAACTTGATCGAAACTACATCAAAATATTTCAGCTCGTGAAGCTATATAATTTCTAATCGAAGATCGGGTTGCGATCCTGCAACAATGGCAACCTTCTAAAGTCGACTTCATCGTAAATTCGACTTTAGGAGGCGACTCTGAATACGGGGCAGAACTGAGTCAGAGATTCTGACTTGGCCTAGTCGGAATTATAGTTTTGACTTAGCCACGACTCTAAATACGGACCAAAGTCTTCGAAGCCCTGGCCCTCCTACCTCGGCTGGTCCACCTCCTCGTGGCGACGTCAGGGGGCGATGTTTTCCCGCTGGGTAGGTAACGCGCTACGAGCTGTCGCACGCTCGGCGCGGGGTGGGTTCGCGTGGAGAGGGAACATGAAAACGCCCAAGCGGGCCCATCTGGCCGGCAGGCGCAGGCTAAATCTTTAGACTCACATGCAATTTACGGCCTGGGTTCCATTGTTTCGACTTCTTATTTTCAAGAGAAAGTGGGCTGTTTTATAGCGAAGAGACAAAGTGTCTCTTCCGTGTTTTTCTATTACTTTCCAAGTGCCCTTCTGCTAAATGTCTGCTCGACCCCCTGGGTACGCTTTTCCGCAGCCTGCTGTTAGGTACGTCCTGGCAATTAGTCACATGTTAGCTGGACTCTAAATAACTCAAGACTACAATGCCTATTCATGAAACTCTACATTTGATGTACATTACGTTGATTTTACTGTATTACGCGCGCTCTCCAATTTCACGATGTTAATCTGAATTCACAGCTATCAATTGAGTCGCGGGCTATGATCCGAGTTTAAACAAGTGTTGCGTTCACGATGTGACGTAACATAACAACTGAAGCGCATCACCCTCGTCTGGCTATCAGGGGGGTGGCGCTAAAGTCAGATTTTTCGACTAATAATTGTTTTCGACTAACAATAAGCCACGACGCCCTGATAGTCAGGTGGGCTAAAAGTGGTCCAAACGTGACCCGGAAATATGAATATTCTGACGTCAAATCCATTACGATCTATCGCCGGAAATCGCATGGATCGGGATCCGCGCGCGGGGATCACGCTTCCGCACGAACGTGACGCTACAGTGACATTCATTTCTTGGGTTCTTACTAAACATTTCACTGAAATACACTATATTTGCGATATTTGGTATATTTAATTGGGTTACATTTAAAAATATTTACACACATATCATTTAATTATACATTTGGAATCAAAATTAAAGGATCACTTTTCATCAGTCGAAGAGTTGTCGATGTTCGCACAGCTGTAACTTCGTCAAAAAAAATCGTAAAATTATGAATTTTTTTTTAAATGAAAGCTTGAAGTCTCTACTTTACAACCGTCTCCTTGAAATTTGATTTGCACGCATTGCGGCTGTGGTAGCACATAAAATATGAGGGCATGTTTTTGTTGCAAGAATTTGCAAAGTTCAACGAGCGCTACGGTTATTCGTGAATTTTTTTCAGCCAAGCGGTTTACGGCATTCGAAAGCCGAAAGCTTCCCCTTTAATTTTTAAAAAAACTCATGTCGCTGCGATCTTTTTCTGCAAAGTTATGACACTTTGAATAAAACCAGAGCCGCCGGCATACGAATAACCCAAGGTACACCACGCGGAGGTTGCACGGTCGGACTTGCACCTCATGTGTATGTGTAAACGGAAGTGTGTGTACTAAGTTTAATGTGTGTAGTAAGTGTAGTGTCTGTTTTTGTTGATCTTCATATTCCTCAAAATCGGGTGTTGCCTCCTCTTTGCCGTAAAACTTCTTGGCACCGTTCGCGCATATTGATGCATTGCCGGATAGAATTTTGGGGGATGTTGCGCCAAAGTGCTTAAAGGGCATTTGCTAATTCTTGCAAATTCCTCGGTGTTCTCTGCAAGGCTCGTAATCTCCGGCTTAGAATGTCCCACACATGCTCTATCGGGTTCAGATCCGGACTCACTGGTGGGTGATCCAGTGTCACGATGTTGTGTGCCCGAAGAAAATTACGGGTGCGTTGAGCCGTATGAGGTCGGGCGTTGTCCTGCATCAACACAAACCTTTCTCCAATCCGATTCTGTGCCGGCAGTACATGTGGAGTCAAAATTTCATTGACGTACCGGGCTGCATTTAGAGCTGGCGCTGGCAGTGCCACCAATTTTGTGCGATAATTCATAGAAATTCCGGCCCACACCAATACCGATCCACCGTGGAAAGATCTGACTGGAGCAACGTGTCGTTCTGCGTAACGGGTGTTACGTCTACGCCAAACTCGTTGCCGACCATCATTGCCGAATAGGGTGAATCGTGATTCGTCCGAAAACAATACACGAGACCAATCTCTTCGTGTCCACTGCACATAATGTCTTGCGTAGATTCGACGCTGCCGGCGGTGATTGCACGCTAAGGCGGGTACTCTTGCACGTCTTCGGGAATTGTACCCCTCATCTCGTAGTCTCCGACGGATGGTGACTGCAGACACTCCAGGAATAGCACCGTGAAGTGCTTCATGCACCTGTCGAGCTATTGCTGTGGGTTCAGTCGCAAAAAACCGGACTATTGCCCTATCCTGGCGTTGTGTCGTGGATCGTCTGCGGCCCTGTCCTTCCCGTCTTCGAAATTGACCAGTTTCATGGTAACGAGTCCATGCCCGGTTTATGACCGACTGGCTCGAATCAAAACGTCTTGCCACTTCTCGTTGACTATGACCATCCTCCAACAACGCAATAATTTGGGCCGTTTGCACCTCCGTCAATGATCTTCGCGGCATCGCAAAAATTCGTAATCGCAATGCAATAATATTGAACACAGTAAACTGCTGGAAGTCAACGTTAGACTTGCATTAACGAAGCAAGTTGATGTACCCTTGTAGTAAACTTTCAACTTCGCTGTACAACGAAGTTTTACGGCAACGGGGAGGCAATACAAGATTTTGAGCAAAACAAACATCAACTGAAACACACATTACACTTAGACACCCACTTCCGTTCACACATACACTAAACACATCAGACACATACACATAAGATACAAGTCCGACAGTGCATCGTCTGCGTGGTGTACCTTGGGTTATTCTAATGCCGACGGCTCTGGTTTTATTCAACGTGTCATAACTTTGCAGAAAAAAATCGCAGCGACATGAGTTTTTTTTTTAATTAAAGGGGAAGCTTTGGGCTTTCGAATGCCGTAAACCGCTTGGCTGAAAAAATTCACGAATAACCGTAGCGCTCGTTGAACTTTGCAAATTCTTGCAACAAAAACATGCCCTTATATTTTATGTGCTACCACAGCCGCAATGCGTGCAAATAAAATTTCAAGGAGACGGTTGTAAAGTAGAGACCTCAAGCTTTCATTTAAAAATAAATTCATAATTTTACGATTTTTTTTTGACGAAGTTACAGCTGTGCGAACATCGACAACTTTTCGACTGATGAAAAGTGATCCTTTAATTTTGATTCCAAGTGTAGTTTACACTGCTCTGCACATTCGCGTATGTATTATCCATTCACCATCGTTGAGACTATTGGAGGAATAAGATGATGTTTTCAGCATAGGCCATAGAAACTACTGTCGCGAAACTTGCGCGGGGAGTTTAATCGCGATTCACTGCTGATAAATTCCGAGCGGATTTTAAGGCGAGATTGTACTTTAGCGAAATGAAAGGTCGAAAAATACAGAGTTTTCACTCGAGAGCTCTGGTAGAATTTTGATGTATTAAGAACGACGTTCAAAATATAAGTAGTTTACAAAAAGTTTCTCTGAGCGCTTCTCAGTCATTTTCCCTTCCTTTTTCCTGTCCGCGTGGGGGTTGGTCCTCCTCCTACGCAGTCCTTTCTGGTGGGGTGGTCAATCAGCGTCCTCCGGTAGGTGGTGAGCCGATGTCCTCAGGTTGGGTGTTACATCCGTATTTTACGTACGCAATTTTTCCTCTCTAAAATACGAAAATATTCTAGCGTTCATCTAAAATCATAGTTTCAAGCACAAACCGCGTCTATCGAGACGACCCTCCTGTAAACATTCAGACGACCTCCCCCGACTCTCAAGACACTTGTGCAGCTGCATGCACGCTGCGCCCGGGCTCATGACCATATTTGGTCATATCCTAGGCCTCGCCTAGGAATCCGAAGGTTTCATCCCAAACTAGCGTTGGTCTCAAGTATATAAACCACCAGTAACCTTACGCATCAGAGTCTTTAGTAGCTTGATCTTCTGAAGGGCGAAGCTCTGCCCTTCTGAGGATCGACCGCGCTAGTTCTCTCCGAAGTTCAGTCTTTGATTCTTCCCCGAAGGGCGAAGCTCTGTTCTTCTTGTAGTGGATCGTGCTAGGCACTTTCGAAGCATTTCAGACCTTTATAAACCTTAGACGTTGGACTACGGGGTTACTCCGAGGAAGATCGTACACGTTACTTTCGACCAATCTATACATATATTAGTGCGACTATCATAGATTCAGTCTTCGAGTAGAGAAGCCTATTACAATTGAATACTATTGCAACGAGACAGACGAGGTACACAAATAATTGTAACACCGAAAACACACACTGAACATAAATTGTATTATCTTTAAACTTTACGTTACCAGATATCCTACATTACTTTGAATATAGCAATCCTATCTTCAACTACAAATCACTCTGTCAAAATCACTGTACCACCTGTCGAATCCTAACATTGAGAATTATTAGAGGAAAGAACCCACACAATTTAGGAATATTCTTTACCGCTCAAGAATATCCTTACCCTCAACCCCACGAAGTCTTGGAAGGCGAGCCGTTACCCTCCGAGAACGGACCAACTTCTTAAACCGAGTGTTGTCCTACCTTTAATCCTGAACATTGCAGTGCTGAGGTGAAGGCTCGTTATCCTCCGGAAACGTCTCGACTACTTTTTCACTGCAGTGTACCCCATTCGAAAAATCAGAAATATCGAACCCGTTCCATTTCTCCTGGAACTCCGAAAAGTCGAGTGGGAAAGACCGGGCTCGCAAAGCTAGCCCGTAACATGGGTGATAGTCTTCCGGTTGCGCACGCATTTTGGGAGATGGCCCGCCTAAACTCTGTCAACCCTTAGGTGGGGGGTGCGGAAGGCCCAAGCAGGCCCATGTGGTCACAAGGCCTCTGGCCAAAACATCTACTCGAATTTATTGCCCGGTCATTGTTTGAATTTCCGTACTCGAAAAAGCTAAATTCTGAGAAGTGAGTGTCACCAATAAATTACTCAAGTGTTTGCTATTTTTCCTGGAACTCTAACGTGACCTCATGGGGTGCTTTCCGGAGTCTTTACAATTTATTAGGCTTTCTAAGCTTCTAATTTCTCCTAAGGCACGTACGAGCAATTTAGCTAAGCTATTTCTAAGTTACTTCGAGTTTCCGAATACAACTGCTATTGTACGCATTTCCGTTCGCGACATTTCTCGCTTTAATTAAATTGAGTTCGTTTCTGAAGTGTCTATTCTGATTAAATTTTGCAGTTCTAAAGCGCCAGGCCCGTGAAGTTATTCGCGGTGTGTTTCCGATGCGAGTCGCGAGTCTGTATAATTTAATCTCATGTTAAAACGTTGCGATTCCGCGACACTACCACGCGCGTGGCGCGAACGTGGGACCACCCACCCAGATAGCCAAGTGTGGCGGTGCCACTTTTTTCCACGCGGTGTAATACCACGAGTACATCACTGTCGAGGCACTTGGGTGTTACACTGGCTCGTGTCACAGATTTCCACCCGGTGACATTACAGATAATCAATCGAGTGAGCCACTTTTCTCCACGCGGTGACATGTGGTGTGGCATGACAGGTACATAACCGCCGAGGCACGTTGCACGGGCTCGTGTCACAGATATGCAACCTAGTAACATCCCTGGTAGCCTGGCAAGGGCAAGCCCACTCCTGAAAGTCAGACGTGACATGACCACTGCGTGACGTCATGCTAAGGCCACCGCGGTGGCATAATCTACGGCTCAAGCCGAAAACATCATCTTATATTTCTGCAAATCTCAACGAAATATATATTATGAACGGGTCATACATACTGCCACGAGAATTTTCTTACTTCTAAATATGATCCGCCGGCTAACCCGAAAATTCCCCTTGAACAAGAAAATGCGTGAGATTCTCTTCCCAAAAGTTCCAAAATCTACAAATCCTAAATCCGTTGGGCGCCAGGCACCGAAGTGCCGCGAGCCGAAGCTCGTTCGAAACTGCTACCAAAACTGACTCTACTTAGTTCTATCGAAAAATTAATCCGAGAATCTCTTTAATAAACTAAACCGAAAAGTCGAAATTTCTCCCAGGGCCGGATTACGCAGAATGAGTTCGGTCTCTATCGAGCATGGGTGGAGTAACGGCACAAAACAGGAATTTCACACAAAATAAATCTCACACAATTATTCAAATAAGCCCGAGAGTCGGCACATTTATTTTAACGTCATCGCCTAATGGCGGAATTACAGACGCGAAGATCGACAATTCAACTCTCGGCATTCCACGCGGTAACGCACGCGACGCACGAGATTACATCATCGGTTACGGGAGGACTCGATTCGGTAGACTACTACGCAATACCGGTGAAGCCGGAAAATCGTTCATTAATCCCGCACAAAACGTGACTCTAACGCGTACATTTATTTAATATATCCGATACAGACGGAAAGGGCTAATCCAACCTGCTTACGGAATCGCTGCCGCCCAGGGAAAACTCCAGTGCGTGCACCATGGTTCTTACTATTATCTGTACGGGTGCGTCCGCCTACTTACGCGATCGAGGATCGAATACGCTGTCGATTAACGACTGGGACCGCGTGCTCGGCAATTATGCCGTACATTCGGCACGCGCATGCTTATTAAATTTTTCCGCGACGCTGGTGGTGACGTCACGGTGAGTCCTGTTGATACTTCCTAGATGGCAGGAGATGGTCCTTTTGTAGGAGCTCGGCGGCTGGTGGTCGCCGCTGGCGAGAAACTCTGGCTGCGGCAGGCTGGGTGGGGAGGGATCGGCCCTCAGGCGTCCGCGCCTCGATCTCCCCGGGATCGCCGTGCCCCGCGTGGGTCACCAATAGGGGTGGTCCAACACGGAGGTTCCGCAGGGCACCGGTGTCGCACCTCCGGCTCACGCACGCCGGGGTGAGCGCTCCCGTGACCCCGTGGGCCCACTCACCCCCGGTCAGTGGTGGGAAACATACTCTAGGGAGGATCCCCCCGGGATACCTCCCCCGTCCTTGCGCCCTGAGCGCCCCTCCGTCTCCTTTCCACCGGTGCTTCCGCCCTCCATCCTCAGACCTGGGCTCAAACGTTGGCGGGAATTAGTGGCGGTAATAATTGCCGGAAGGCCCTGGGAGTAGTATCGCGCTTTTCCTTTATATTTTCCTAATTTTGTGGCGTGGCCAAAAGTGCAACCGTCACAATACATGAAAGTGTCGAGCAGTTTAGAGTACAATTAAATGATATGTTTTAAATATTTTTAAATGTAACCCAATTTAATGTACCCGGTATCGCGAATATATTGTAATTTAATGAAATGTTTAGTAAGCACCCAAGCAAAGAATGTCGAAAGATGGAAGGATGGGAAAAGATCTGTAGCAGGTCCCCAAAAAGCCACGTAGCTTCCCCGCGAATTAACTGCGCAGTAGGAATGAGTCATAGGCCGCACGATCGCGAACATCTCCTAATATGGGCATAACCTTCGGCGCCCCGAAACGCAGCGTCAACGATTTTGGAATAGAAGCTTCGAGAATAAGGCCCTAGCAACTAAAAAGCGTAGAATAAGCAAAAATACTGTATAAAAGACGGCCCGCAGCGGAGCACAAGAGACTTCCTGAAAACACAACCGTACGCATCGTCACGCCGCTGGCCGCCCGTCGACCGCCGATCTTAGTATCGCGGAGCGCCCTGTAACCGCCGTTGTAACAGCCACCAGGTACTTCTGAATAAAGCAACGAAGTGATAACGATTCCCGGAGTCGATTCCTATCCTTGAGTGACACACGATCCCCTACCTTCTAACGTGCACGGCTACAATCGGGAGCGCTGAGGCTATCCCAGTCACGCACACAACAGATCTTAAAAGGTGAGCGGTGACGTTTAGAAACTCATGGGTTAGAAGAAACAGCTACAGATCTGGTTTCTACATATTTTCCTTTTATTATATATTGATTGATATAATTATCTACAATAAAATCAGAAATAATAACACTAAATTAAAATATATAGACTAAAAGTAACAACTTAAAATAATGCGAATAAGAATAATAAATTTGAAATAAAACTAAAACTAAAATGGAGAACCTTACAGACTAAAAATAACAATAATAAAACTTAAGCGTAAACTAAAAATAATAAATCTCAAATAAAACTGTCACTCAAAGTCGTCCTATGATTCCTGTCAAAAAAGAAGAAAAAAAGTTAAATTGACACAGGAAACAAGGTTACATGTCAATATTATTGAATTGTTTTTTATCAAATGATTACTTACATGGTCTGCTGAATATTCTGCCCACTTATCCATTGGTTACTGCCTTGGGGCCTGTTTGGTCTTCTTGCGAAGCCGCTCTTGCGCCGCCCTGAGTGCAGATTTTGCTGCCGCACCAAATGCAGCCCTCGTAGGCTGCTTAAAGTCTCGCGACTGACACGCTGCTTCTGGAAAGTAAATACGCCCAGTAATGATTAGTAACACGAGAATGCTACATTGAAATAAAAGGTAAATGTGTACAATGCAAATTATACCGTATAATGCACTGATCAGTTTGGAGTCCTGAAGGGCATACTTGCATTCTGTCCCCAACCAGGTGATGTCTCCTACTGCTCTTAGGTGTATTGCTTCCCTAAAGCACGTATTTACCATCTCTCTCAAGTTTGATCCTCCGGTGGTACGAAAGTATTCAATCTGCAAAAAAGAAATAATCAATTCCCGTTATGATGCATCACACATACAAAGTCACAAACATGAACTCAACTCACCACTTTCCGGTATTCCTCCTGCTCTATTGTGTCGAATGCTGCCAAATCTCTCACACTTCTCAGGGGCAGGCTGTTCAGCTTTTGTTCTGACGTGAACGTCCCTTTTAGTATTTTAAGAACCTTCTTCATGTCCTTGTGTATTTCTTTCAGATAATGTAGTACTTCTTGGTTGTCAGAGGGCGTCTGATGATTTGGACGATGAGTGGGTGCTGCCTCTGTGTTTGTCACTTTGTAACTGCAGCCAGGCTGGTCTTCGGTCCTTGACTGCCTGGCCAGTCAGGACTGCGACTGTAAGTAAAAAATGTATATGTGTAGTAACATACTGAGCGTCAATATCGCGTTCCCCATCTCGTTTGTCGGTTGTAGTTAAAGTTTTACTTACCATAACATCTGCAGTAAATTCAAATGGCTGGCTATCTAAAAGCTGTGACTCCTCGTATTGCAGGTCGTCCTCTTCTGGTCTTGCAAATCGTGCAAGGTCCTGCACATCTGATTGTGTATAATCGACACTTTCTGCCGACGCTTCTGGCCTCCTCTTCCTCTTCGGCTGTCTCACCAGTACAGATTGCGACTCTAAGTAAAAAAATGGATGCGTATTAATAGATTAACAGACAATCGCTCGTTCTCCATCTCGTTTACCGGTTGTAGTTGAAATTTTACTTACCACAACACCTGCATCTAAGTCTTCCTGTGTTCTCGGGATAAAAATCTGCGTGGTTACTTCTGTATTGACTGACTAAAGACTGTCCAATTTTTACGTTGAACCCTCATTGCTGGCCATCACTACCGAAGGGTCGGGGAAATCCCATATTTTGCGAATCAGCGGCGAGCCATAAAATATTATCTGGGCCCGGTACCCCTTTTGGGAAGCATCGCTTGGCAGTCTCTTGCGACATTTACACCAGTTGTGACGAAAAGTGCGACAAGTGCGTTAAATTGTGATAATGGGTTTGAAATCGCTGAAGAATTCGGTATCGCGGAAATCGCCTTCTCAATTAACAGATCGTCAACGTAGAAATATTCGCCGGGAAGTGTTAGGTAATCTGCGCGATTCTTTACAGCAGGGTTTTCCGGCTATTGGGGAACACGTGCGCGGTAATGTTTCTCCTGGCCCTCGCGTTGATCTACCGTCTTCTTCTTCTTCTCCGTCGTCTTTTTCTTCTTTTCCTTCTTCGTCAGGCGCTACTATTGAAAACGAAACTCGCGTATCTTCGGATGAAATTTCTTTTGTACAGAGGCTAGCGGTCTGCTTTACGGATATTAATTTGCCTCATCCCCAGGCGAACAAAATTTTAGATGTCATTCGCACACATCCGTGCTTCTCTAATTTGCCGAAAGATGTTAGGACTATTTTACAAACCCCGCGTACTCCTGTGCCTCTTATTACTGTGCCACCAGGCGAATACGTACACTTTGGCGTGGAACACGAAATAGTCCAATATTTACATAGCATTAAAGCTACCGGTTTGACAGAATTAGTGTTAGATTTCAGCACCGATGGGTGTGTTTTAAACAGAGCCAACACGCTTCACGTTTGGCCGATTCTCGACGAGACACTGCCAGCCGACGATACTTGACTCTGAAATCATTGCATGCTATACATCTGTTTCGGAACACCTTCGTGGCAGCCCCTGAAAATATATCACATTTTCAGCAGCAAGAAATAATTGGACTCCCGATTACCGCGGTCTCGTGATAATCGGCTCATCTATTGTTTGGCGGCCACGAGCGTGACGGCTTACCGTCTCGCGCGTCACGAACGCAGGCTCCGCCGAGTCACTGCACAGACGTTCCCACTCTGCAGTAACCGAAATTGATAGATCCAGAGAAAATTATTCTCTTACACGGATCAGATCACGCAGAGGATTTACAACCCTCTGCGTAATCAAAGTAATTTCGACTCGGGATAGAAAAAGAATAGATTAAATTCAGGTGTTGGCTTATTTAAATTAACATCAGAAATAACAATCTGATACAGCCCACAATTTAATCGAATTAGAAGATAGCGATTGCGAGTGCTTCGCGCTCGCCGTCGTTACGCTCGAGTGCACATAATATTGACGCCTAATTCGATTGTGCTTTTGTTTCCAGATTACAGGATCTCACGTCGCGCCGACGTCAGCGGATCTCCAGCCGTCTCGCCGAGCGAGGCGAAACCATACACAACTCGTGTATACAATAAAAATAAAATCGTGTGATTACTGAAATTAACTGTGTGTCGACCAAGTTTACTCCCCTTCATTTCCGCTTCCATAAACGAACCCTCGAGACAGTTGCACTTCGTGCGCGATCGCCGAAGTCAAGCAACTATAAAACAATATTACTTCTGATGACAGGGACCACCATAAACATGGCATTAGCGTTCTTGCGGATTTACCCATAGGACTCTGTTTGGAATAACCCTATACATAAGTGCAAGTCCAGCTATCAATTCGAAGGGGCCGTCCAATAGCGGGTAGCGGGGAGCAGGGATCTCGCGGCAAGTCGCGACCGAGCGAAGTAAACCGCGAGTACGCGCTCGCGGTTCCTAGAAACGCGAGCGGCGGACGCTGTTGATTTCTCGTCGCCAAGGAGCGGGCGCTTCGGCTCGAGCTTCCTTCTCGTAGCAGCTTCCATGGTGGAAGGTTCTCCTTGCTTCTGGATCCAACCAACTCGTGAACATCCGCCGAAAACCTGCGTGCGATATTCCTGGACTGATATGCTCCTCTGTTCCTGCATCTTGTGAACTTCCTGCGACCATCCTAATTTCGATGCCTCATCCCTGTCGGACCTGAATTGCGCGGACCATCTACACCATTCCTGCTCGCTGGTGTTCTCGCTGCTGCCACGACTTATTCCTCCTGCCAAATCCTCCTATCCCTGAGATACCTGCCTTCCTCTTCTCATCTCCCAACCAAGGTAAAATCATATGCTTATTTCCTATACTGCACTATGCTGAACCGCTTAGGCGTGCAAGGAGTCCTTCAAGTCTATTGCCGACTCGCATGGTGTCTCGATCTCGTATCCCTAGACATGCGAGGAGTCTCTCTCTCTCTTCCAGACTTGCACGTTCTCTTCTCAGTTCCCCTTCCTAGATTTACGTGGTCATTCTTCTAAGCTCTCTGTACGCTGGTGTCGTTTCTTCGCTCCATTCGGGTGTTACTCGTGTTAAATTCTATGACTATTCAACTAAAGCTACACCTCTCAATTTTACAATTTTACACCACCCCCCTTTCCATTACAGGAATCACCCGTTTCCCGACCCGCTCTCCAGTCCACAATCCATTCATTCTATTTTTTGGTCCTTCGAGCCGGATAATTAGAGATCGCGGTCGTGAAAAAAGGAGCGAAGGAAAATCACAATGAGGCTTGACCATGTAAAGTTCCGAATCGAGCAACAGCTTATTATAAGCGAGTCTTTGTCCCGAGCCGTGGACCAATTGCACAGAGGTGGTGCACCTACTCGACAGCGGCTAGAAGTCCGACTGCAGATGGTCAGAGACCAGTGGGAGGAGTTTCAGATTGCCCATAGAGCCATCAGTCTTGCAATCTCTAAACTGTCTCAAAGTGATCAGCAACTGGTGAGTCAACATTCCTATTTTGCGGAAAACGTCTATGCCGAAACACAAGAATGTTACCTAGAAACCGTCGCCACGTTGACCACCATGTTCGACGAAAGTCGACAATCTTCAGGGATCACTACTCCAACACGAACACCCTCGCAAGCTACAACCCTGACCTCTGTTGTACATGCCCCCCGCTTACCTCGCATTGACCTACCTAAATTCGACGGCTCCTTATCAGAATGGCTGTCATTCAAAGATCTTTTTTCATCCTTGGTTCTCTCCAATCCGAGCATCTCCTCCGTAGAAAGATTACAGTATTTAAAAACCAGTCTCGTTGGATCAGCGTCACATCTATTAAAAAATATCCCTTTGACAGCCGACAATTTTCAAAAGGCTTGGGATTCCGTGACGTCTTTCTACGAGAACGAGCGATTGCTAGTCCATTCAACTCTGCACTCGCTATTTTCGATCAGGAAGGTATCGAAAGAATCAGCTTCTGAGTTAGAAAACTTATATACTTCAGTAATGCAGATCTACCAGTCGTTAGAGACTCTAAAGCGGCCTGTCCACTCTTGGGACGATATTCTCGTTTATATGATGACCCAAAGACTAGACTCAGACTCTATAAGGGCATGGGAACAGCACCTTGGTTCTGCGAAGTCACCAGCCACATTCAAGCAATTCCAAGAATTTCTTTTAACGCGAATGCTCTCGTTGCAAGCCTTCGAACGGTCGCAATCAGGGAAATCTTCAGCTCATTCAAGGAGCTCAGCTGTCAGATCTCTGTCCATCAATGCCAAACCTGATACGACTCGGAAAATACCATCCTGTTTCGTGTGTACTGAAGAACACTATCTTTACCAATGCCCTAAGTATCAAGAGAAGACCTTCAAACAACGGTCCGATTTCGTGTCATCTCATGGACTCTGCTTTAATTGTCTTGGACGTCACAGAGTTGCGAACTGCAAGTCCACTAGGCGATGCATGAAATGTGGAAAGCGACACCACTCGTCACTGCACCAAAACCAATCCAAAGCAGAAAAATCGTTGACAAAAGACTCGAAGCCTACAGGCCCAGAGGAGATTTCACCAAACGGTACACACAGCCTCGCTGCAATTGATAACTCTCTCAAGTCTGTCAACCACTCATTCGTCACACCTTCCATTTGTAGCCCAATAACACTCTTAGCCACGGCGCAAGCTCTGATACTCAATCAGGAGAACGAGACATACCCAGTGCGTTTACTGCTCGACCAAGGTTCGGAAGTATCCTTAATCACAGAAAAATTAAGTCAGAGTCTTCGCCTGCCAAGGAAGGCCTCTCTAGTGCGCTTAGTAGGAATTGGGGAAAAGTGCGCCAGCAAAACACGGGGTTTGGTCACCTTCCAATTAAAACCATTATTCAACTCGAGAACCATCGTCTCAGTAACTGCTCATGTCCTGTGTAAACTCACTCAACATGTACCGTCCGCTCTTATCTGTAAGACTGATTGGCCTCATATTAAAGAGTTACGGCTAGCTGATCCATCGTTTGCTCACCCCGCTCCGATCGACATCATTATCGGCGCAGACCTGTATGGGCACATAGTCGACGGAACGATTATCCGGGGACCTCCAAACACGCCATCAGCGCAGAAGTCAAAATTTGGCTGGATTCTATTCGGTCCCACTAATCACGCGTCATCCAATAACGATTCGTACACATATCAATGTTCTGCCGACTCCGAGCTGCAGGATCTTCTCGAACGGTTCTGGAAACAAGAGGAAATCCAGTCCTCAAGGTCATCTGACTTGACCCCTTCCGATCAATCTTGCGAGGAACACTTCAACAACACACATTCGCGCGACTCTCATGGCCGATATGTGGTTCGGTTGCCCTTCAAACTTTCGACCGATCTTCTTGGTCTTTCCGAACGATCAGCATTACAAATGCTCAACCGCGTCCAGCAGAAGTTCCAAAGAGACCCAGTTTATGAAAAGGCTTATTCAGCCTTCATATCCGAATACGAAACATTAGGCCATATGCACCTCGTTCCAACTGCACAAAGCGAACCAGAGAGAACGTTTTACTTGCCGCATCACGGAGTGATCCGAGAATCAAGCACCACCACAAAGCTTCGTGTTGTCTTTAACGGATCTTGCAAAACCACTAGCGGAATGTCGCTAAATGACATTCTTCATTCAGGCCCAAAATTGCAAACCGACCTCTTCGACGTTCTTGTCTGGATACGTCATTATCGTTTCATGTACGCTTCGGACATTGAGAAAATGTACCGCCAGATCACAATCCATCCGGAAGACCGAGTTTTTCAGCGAATTCTATGGATGCAGAATCAGCAACTAATTCGGTACGAACTCTCTACGGTCACCTACGGGCTAGCGTGCGCTCCTTATTTGGCGTTGAAATGTATGCAGCAATTGGTTCAAGACGAAGGTTCCAAATATCCTCTCGCGACTGATGTCATGTCAAAAGGTCGATATGTTGACGATATCTTCGGAGGTGCTGATACTATCGAGGAAGCGCAAATTCAAGCCCAAGAAGTAGACCAAATTTGCAAGGCGGGCGGCTTTCCTCTGAGAAAGTGGATAAGTAACCACCCTGACATAGTTGATTTCATTCCACCAAATCATCGCGCAACTACGACGTCAGTCTCCATCCAAGAACCTGTCGTACACGCATTGGGGCTCTCCTGGAATGTGGTGGACGATACGTTGAGTTTCTCTCCTCTTAAGCCATTGAATACTCCAGTCACCAAACGAACAGTGCTGTCAAAAATCGCTCAGCTCTTTGATCCGCTTGGGTTCTTATCCCCGCTCACCATTAGACCTAAAGTATTCATGCAAGAATTATGGGGGATTAAAATTTCATGGGACCAGCAGTTACCAGAGGTTCAATTGCGATCTTGGAGTCAAATTCTGCAATCTATGGACGGGTTGGAGACAATTAAAATCCCTCGCTGGATAGGTATATCGAAAGGAGATACTATTGAACTCCACGGGTTTAGTGACGCTTCTCAAACAGCCATGGCTGCCGCCGTATTCATTCGGACTTCCAAACCTACTGGAGAAGTTACAAGTGCTCTTATTTGCTCCAAGACCAAAGTCGCTCCTCTGAAGCGCCTCACGATTCCACGCCTTGAACTATCAGCCGCTGTAATGCTCACCAAGTTAACAGTTCGTGTACAGAACCTGTTAAATCTCCAGGACGTGCAATGTTATCTTTGGACGGACTCGTCCATCGTTCATACGTGGATTAATAATCACCCCTCTAAGTGGAAAGAAATCGTCCATAATCGAGTATGCCTCATTCAGACGTCTCTACCGAACGCAATGTGGAAGCACATTCCTGGAAAAAGCAACCCGGCTGATTGTGCTAGTCGAGGTCTACCAGTTGAAGGATTAAAGAACCATCAGATTTGGTGGTACGGTCCCTCTTGGCTCGTAGAAGACAGCTCAAAATGGCCAGACAAATTCCCCGCGACAGACATCCCTCAGTCCTTGCTCGAGGAACGTAAACAACCGTCGGTAATCAGTCTTGTCACCACCTGCCAGACACCCACTTGGGATTTAGTCCTCCGTTATTCATCGTTCAAAAAACTTGTACGAATCACTGCAATTTGTCGAAGAGTCATTCTTCGAATGAAGAAAACTGCCCACTCCTCAATGCGTCACGTGCTTGAACCCGAAGAACTAGCCGAATCGCAACAGTTTTGGATTCGGATCACCCAAGAAAACTATTTTCGTGCAGAGTTGAAACTAGTTCGCACGGGCTCTGGTCTTCCAAAATCTAATCCCTTAGCTCGTTTAAGCCCAATTATAGATACCTGTGGATTGCTACGTGTGAGAGGACGTTTGGAGAACAGTTTGTTGAATGAAGCCGCCAAACACCCATACATCCTTCCGCGGGACTCACCACTAACTAAACTAATCATCCAAGAAGCTCACGAAAAGACGCTGCACGGTTCTACTCAGGATACGCTCACGTATATCAGAAATAGCTACTGGATTCTTGGTGGACGAATTCCAGTACGATCTCACATCTTGAAGTGTGTAAAATGTACACGCCATAGGAGAGCACGTGCTCAACAACTTATGGGACAATTACCACCGTCACGTGTAAATCCATCTCGGGCATTCCTACATTCAGGCCTAGATTACGCTGGGCCGTTCACCACGAAGTCATGGAAGGGCAGAGGTGCAAAGACCCATAGCTCCTGGGTCGCCCTTTTCGTATGCCTATCGACTTCAGCAATTCACCTCGAACTTGTGAGCGACTATTCTACTGACGCTTTCCTCGCCGCGTACAAACGATTCACAGCACGACGAGGCATCTGTGCCACAATCACTAGCGACTGTGGGACTAATTTCAAGGGAGCTGACCGAACGTTGAGGAAACATTTCCAAGAACTAACTGATCAACTTGGACCAATCGCCCCCGCAATAGTGAATGATGGAACGAAGTGGATCTTCAATCCACCGGCCGCCCCTCATTTTGGAGGAAAATGGGAAGCCGGAGTAAAATCCATGAAGTATCATTTAAAACGCATCGCTAACAACGAGATCCTCACTCAGGAAGAAATGACTACTTTATTGGCCAAAATCGAGGCCATACTCAATTCAAGACCACTGTGTGGACTTTCAGACGATCCTGACGATTTAGACGTGCTAACCCCTGCGCATTTCCTTATAGGGCAACCCCTCACGCTCATTCCAGAACCAAACCTATTGTTAACCCGGATATCTCATTTGACTCGGTGGCAACGGATCTCTCAAATGCTTCAGAGCTTCTGGGCAAAATGGCAAAAGGATTACCTGCAGCGGTTCCAAATCATGCAGAAATGGAACAACCCAGGCCAACCGATAGCAATTGGGAATTTGGTTCTTATCATAGACGAACGCTACCCATCGGGAAAATGGTCATTAGGGAGAGTGACTCAAGTCCATCCTGGATCTGACGGAGTTGTCAGAGTCGCGACGATCAAAACCGGCACAACCTACTTGAAACGCCCAATCGTCAAACTCTGTCCTCTTCCGATAGAGACCAATCCAGCAGATCATTCGATGTCTTAGACATCGAAGGCGGGCGGAATGTTTGGAGTAACCCTATACATAAGTGCAAGTCCAGCTATCAATTCGAAGGGGCCGTCCAATAGCGGGTAGCGGGGAGCAGGGATCTCGCGGCAAGTCGCGACCGAGCGAAGTAAACCGCGAGTACGCGCTCGCGGTTCCTAGAAACGCGAGCGGCGGACGCTGTTGATTTCTCGTCGCCAAGGAGCGGGCGCTTCGGCTCGAGCTTCCTTCTCGTAGCAGCTTCCATGGTGGAAGGTTCTCCTTGCTTCTGGATCCAACCAACTCGTGAACATCCGCCGAAAACCTGCGTGCGATATTCCTGGACTGATATGCTCCTCTGTTCCTGCATCTTGTGAACTTCCTGCGACCATCCTAATTTCGATGCCTCATCCCTGTCGGACCTGAATTGCGCGGACCATCTACACCATTCCTGCTCGCTGGTGTTCTCGCTGCTGCCACGACTTATTCCTCCTGCCAAATCCTCCTATCCCTGAGATACCTGCCTTCCTCTTCTCATCTCCCAACCAAGGTAAAATCATATGCTTATTTCCTATACTGCACTATGCTGAACCGCTTAGGCGTGCAAGGAGTCCTTCAAGTCTATTGCCGACTCGCATGGTGTCTCGATCTCGTATCCCTAGACATGCGAGGAGTCTCTCTCTCTCTTCCAGACTTGCACGTTCTCTTCTCAGTTCCCCTTCCTAGATTTACGTGGTCATTCTTCTAAGCTCTCTGTACGCTGGTGTCGTTTCTTCGCTCCATTCGGGTGTTACTCGTGTTAAATTCTATGACTATTCAACTAAAGCTACACCTCTCAATTTTACAATTTTACACCACCCCCCTTTCCATTACAGGAATCACCCGTTTCCCGACCCGCTCTCCAGTCCACAATCCATTCATTCTAGACTCGTATCCCAAGTCCCACTGGAATATATGCATTTAGTTTGTTTAGGGGTAATGCGAAAACTAATATCAGCCTGGATCGGAGGCAAGTACTTGCGATCCGTAAAGTTAAATTCGCGCCAGGTAGCCCTTCTTTCGTCGCGCCTGGAAAGCGTTCAATTTTATTGTCCCTCCGATTTCGCTCGACGCCCCAGAGCTATTCAAGCCTATGAAAAATATAAGACAACAGAATTCCGACAGTTCCTACTATATACAGGACCTGTTGTGTTGCAGAATATTTTTCCAGAACATTTATATACCCATATTCTTTACCTGTATGCCGCGGTACGTATTCTCGTTTCTCATGCTCCTTCAGAACGTCAATTACAATTTACAGAGGCGGCCCTACAACGGTTTGTCTTTCGGTGTCCTAATTATTATGGGCCGACCTTCAAGTCCTATAACGTGCACGGTTTGCTGCATCTGACGAATGATGTCAGGCAGCTGGGTCCCTTGGATTCATTTTCCGCGTTCACGTATGAGAATGGTATGCCGAACTTTCGCAAGTATTGTAGGAAACCGAGTCAATTCTTGCAGCAGTTTTCAAATAGATTGTCTGAATTATATACAGCTTTAAAATCAGTTCTAGCGGTTTCTGCTAATAACACGCTTGTTCCGGTTGGTGGCACAGTTTTAGGGACACCCGAAAGAGATAGTTGTTGCATTTTGCACGACAGCAGCATATGCTTAATTACACATATCGTTGAGGAGTCGGGACTCTAAACTCACTGTCCAAAAATTCCGTCAGGTCCCCGATTTTTATAATGTTGGGCTCGGGTCGTCCGCGTTTCAGGTGTACCGTTGCACCGATTTAAGTGGCAAACGCGTTAAAATTTCGAAAACACAAGTTCGCGCAAAGTGTTATAGAATTCCGTATTTCGAAAAAGGCGCACTTGTTTCGAGCAATGCAGGAGACTACATTGTCGCTGTAATTATACACAGCGAAAAAACGTAAGATCTTTGTTTCAATTATTTGATTGATTATTTGGTATTTATTTTGTTATATAATAAGATATGATATCGTTACAAATTTTATTGATTATCATGGATGTTCTGTTACAGATGCTGAAGTGGGATCCAAAACCAAAGTGGCTATTTTTCATGTTTCTGATTCTCCAACCGATGGGGAGGGAAAGAAGATAAGTATTGCACAGTTCTATCATAGTTAACATTCTATCTCCGTGGTTCTGTAATCATATTGACCCTAATTTGTTTTATTGCTCTTTTTTCCCATGTTCCTGATTGACCAAATGACTTCGAGGGATAGCAAACAAGGAAGGGAAACGGATAGCGGATTGACTGTTTCTTTTATGGTCATAACGGATTACCTGGGCCCACCGAGTACCCCAATCGAGAAGCGTCGCTGTGGCGTTGCTCGCTAGGTTATTGTATACGTGCAGTACATGCCGCAAATTCACGTAAAACTTGAGGTATGGAGGAATTTGTTTTGTTAGTACACCCTTCTGATACTAAAATCATTGTTAAAGTAGTCCGTTGCAAGTCCGCCTGTGCCATCTAGCGACAGCTAGATGCGCGAGAGTTTTTCTTTTGTTCTAGGAGCAAAACGGAAAAGTTCGTTAGCTCTGCCATTATTGTCCAAACCGAGATTGAGAGTAGACGTATCAAAGTGTATAGATTCTTTTGTACTATTATACCATACCAAATGTTAATTCTTTGTAACGAGAAGTGATATAGTTTTGTTCCCATTAGTCAAAGACGAAAAAAAGTTTAGTTCCTATTTATTACGAATAAAGAGAGTTTATTTTGGAGTGAGCAGTAAAAGGAAGAAACGTGTACTGAACTCTTGTGATCAGCCCTGCCTGTCCCTATATTGTTGATTGTCTAAATAGATATCCTCAATAATCATATGGATACTAATTTGTTCCATTTCTCTTTCCTTTCCATGTTCTTGGTTCTTCGACTCATGCCGAGCGGAAGAAGATAAGTATTGCACATTTGTTTCATATTTCGCATTCCATCCCACGTGTACTGCAATCATATTAATACTAATTTGTTTTATTATGTGCTTTTTGTTTCATATTTCTGATTCTACAACTGCCGAGGGACAGAAGATAGGGAGCTAAGATGAACAGCGGATCGTCTATTTATCCTCCAAAAACACTCAAACATTTATGTTGAGTATTATAATGTACTGATTGTAATTCACGTTTTCGAATTTTTTCATGTTACAGGTTCACCGACAAAAGGCGAGGAAAGAGCAACGAGGCAGCAGGACATCGATTCGCCTAAGAAGACAGGTATAATTCAAATATATACAATAAACTATGTAATTTGTCAATAAACCGTGTAATATGCGAAAAATAAATAATTAAAACTACAAATAAATGTATTTTGTATTAACCCTTTGAATGGGAAAGCCATAAATATACAGCGGCAGTGAGGTAACCCTAACGCGGTAAAGCCGTAAATACAGGGTGGAACACCACTAGAGCGGGGGACTCCAGGAGGTGACTCTATGGCCCAAAATAAGACGAAAAAAGCTTTTGGTAATTTGCGAGTTAGGGCTTTGTTTAAGAGATATTGACAATTGAAAATTAAACATTTAGAAATTCATATCTCCCGATTGGATAATGTAAGAAACATGGGCTTTTTTCTAGAACATGTGGAACGACCAGATGTTAGAGTTATATATTTAGCAGTAGGATTATATATAGGGTATAAACAGATTTCTTGTCTGAGCTGCGCGCAACGTATCCACTTGTACGGCAAAGCCTCTGGAAGGATCTGACAAGGGGAGGACCAGACTTGTGGGTCACCGATTTTTATGAAATTTGGTGTGGAGCTTCATTTAGTCAAGATATGAACATGTGTGTTGTAAGAAGGCGCAACATTTTGTTGTTGTCGAGATATTCAAGGTCAAAAAATTAAAGTTTTTCGATTGAACTGAAATTTGGTAGGCGTATACAGGGTCGAAGAATAAACAACACGTATTTCTTATTTTTGCAATTAAACATTGTTTGCAAAAATACTCTACATAGAAATTCAATAGTTGTTAGTCTCTTTTCAACAAAGCGGCGTGGCTAGGTTGGTAAGGCACTGGCCTAATGATAGTATGGACCCGAGTTCGATTCCAGGAAGTTGCATTTTACGTACATTCATTTTTTTCTTTTTTCTGCTTTCTTTTGCCATTTTCAGCATGTACCAGGAAGAAAACACATTTAGTGCATATCAAAATATAAAAATATATAGAAGATTATCCTATTGGGCGGAACAGGAAGAAAAGACTATCAAAGTAATACCGTGTTTGTTTATTATTATTATTATTATTCAAATATACGATACATTGTTTGGAGTGAAATGTGTCATATAAACATGTAAAACATAACCCAGTTCTACACCAAGCACATTTTATAAACGATTGTTTATGTTCCAAATGTTTATATGACGCATTTCACCCCAAACAATGTAACGTATATTTGAATAATAATAATAATAATAAACAAACACGGTATTACTTTGATAGTCTTT